>CM064547.1:42484914-42645750 GCA_032716605.1 Paralithodes platypus
TATATATATATATATAAATATATATATATATATATATATATATATATATATATATATATATTTAGTATAGATATATATATTCTCTTTTAAACAGACGAGGTTAAAGGCAATAGCAGTTTCAGCATTCAGGATTTTATTGTTATAGCTTTCAATAGTTCTAACAATTTTCCTCTGGGGTTCAGAGATGAGGTACAACAGGTTAGCAAAATTCATGGTGGATCCAACGTTTCACAAGTACACATCTTGCATCTTCAGGGAAAGGAGAGGTAATGATTAGAATAAGGACAAAGCAACATATTTATACAAAATTCGAGGATCAAGAATAGGTAGGTGGGCGGAGCTACTGGGTGTGGGGTGGCTGTTCATTGGTGGAAGGCAGTCTATTCGCGAGACGGGCACTAAATCTTGTCGGTGGTTGGGTGTTGGCTATGGATGGCTGTGATTGGTTGGTGTTGTCAGTTGTGTGCTGAGCGCGGAAAGGTAAGGGAGGGGGGCACAGGGCGAGAGGAAGGGGGGCAGTATGCCTGTAGCACTTGCCTGAAGGAAGAATTTGAAGGTCTTGTGTTTGGTTGTTGATGCTGGGGTTGAGTGTTTGGATGTATAGAGCTTCTAAAGTAGCTAGTCTTCTGGGGTCTGATTCTTTGTCGAGTATGGTAGTTTGTTTGTCTAGGTCGGCGCGAGTTAGGGCAAGATGGTGGGGGGCTTGATAGTGATCTTTTATAGCGCCAGATTGAAGGTGGAGGGTTAGTCGACGGGAAAGGCGAGTCTGTGTCATTCCAACATAGGATAGGGGTCCACAGTCCCCAGAGGTGCAAATATGCTGGTATATCACATGATCGTCTTTCGGTTGGTTGGTGGAAATGGGGCGGTTACGGAGGACAAGGTTAGAGGTCTTAGGAGATTTGTAGTAAATAATGAGTTTTATTTTATTGTCAGGGTTGGTGGGGAGGACGTTTTTGTGAATTATTTCTTTCATAATGGATTCGTCAGTTGTGTGGTCGGAAGATATGTAGTTTCTGTAGAAAAATGTAATGTCATTGGCCGGGTTTGTGCTAGGGGGGTCTTGTTTGTACCATTTTTCTAGGTGGTGGTTGATGGCATTGGTGACGTCAGTGTTGGAATACCCATTGTTGACTAGGACCTGGGTGAGCCTTTTCAATTCATTGTGTGTGTCATTCCAGGTGGTGCAATGGGTGAGGGCTCTCCTGACATAGGCGGTGATGGTGGACTAATGGTATCGTTTAGGGCATTCACTTTCCCCATTAAGACATTGGCCATTGTTAGTAGGTTTGGTGTACACTGTAGTTTTGAAGCCGTGGTCGTGGAGGGAGACAAGGAGGTCGAGGAAGGGTAAATGTCCATCGGTGGTTTCTTCGTATGTGAAGTTGAGTCCGGAGGCGGCCATGAAGCGCTGTTGGAGGTCCCTGAGTTCGCCAAGGTCCTTCACCCGCACGAAGATATCATCGATGTACCTGCAGTAGACAGTGGGCCGGTGGGCAGCCAGGAGTTCCTCTTCGATAGTTCCCATGAAGAAATTGGCGAACAGGACCCCCAGGGGGCTTCCCATCGCTACACCGTCGATTTACTGGTACATATTCCCGCGGGGGCAGAGGAAAGGGGACTCCTTGGTACATAGTTCCAAGAGCGTCTTCAGGGCCTTCTCCGGGATGTCCAGGGGGGGCGTATTAGGGCAGTGGTAAACTCGACGTAGGATAAAATCTATGGCTTGTCAACGGGCACGTTGGTAAACAAACTCTCTACGTCGAGGGAGGCGATGATGTGGTCGTTAGCAGGGCGGGCATCTCGTAGAATTTCTAGGAAGTCATAAGCAGAGTTGAGGTTGTATTGCCGAGGAACAAAAGGGGTGAGGAGTTTGTTCAGGGCCTTGGCGGCCTGGTAGGTAGCAGTAGGGATCTGTGATATGATGGGGCGGAGGGGGTTCCCGGCTTTGTGGGTTTTTATAGTACCGTAATCATAACCTGGGGTGAATTCGCCGATGAGTTTCTTCAGGCGTACGCCATCGGCTTTGGCGTTGATAGCAGTGATGGTGGTGTTGGCTTTCCTTTTTATTTCGTCAGTAGGATTGCGAGTGATCCTTTTGAATCCCAGAGGAAAATTGTTAGAACTATTGAAAGCTATAACAATAAAATCCTGAATGCTGAAACTGCTATTGCCTTTAACCTCGTCTGTTTAAAAGAGAATCTATTACCTGGCTATACTAACATAAAACTCCACAACGAGAATGCCAGACATCGTACTAGCACCCGCCAGTTTCGTGAAGAACTGATACAAGAAGAATTAGCTGAGAAACGAGAGACCACCACCAATCTCCGATTTGAACGTAATGCCCTGCTACAGAAATGGGATGAAGAAGAAACCACCCCTAACCACATCAAAACAGAAATCAACCAAAAACTCCAACAACTCAACGAACAACACAGACGACAAACAGAGAACACTACCATCCAAAAACTCTCCCGTCTATATGGTGGAAACATAAAACTTCCCAAGCCAACAAAAGGATATATTAACCTCACCAACACCACCCTAACGCCGGACCAAGAAGACCTCCTGAACAAAGGCTTAAATTGCCACTACATTTCCAAGCCGGTACCCCACCGAAAACGCCTTGAAATTGAAGTCCTACTGGATGACATCCTACGATCCCAGAAAGACGGCAAGATCACCACCACCCCAGCCCTACAACCCACCCTACTAGCAGAAGCCGCCAAAACCAGGGGATCCCACCAAAGCAAGCTCCTCAACAAACACCACTTCAAAGCCGCTAAACAACTTAAAGAGAACCCCAACATCATCATCCGACGAGCTGATAAGGCCTCCTGCCTTGTGATACACGGAAAAGAAGAATACCTACGGAAAATGGACAACATTCTTAGTGATAAAAACAAATTCAAAAGGATCACTCGCAATCCTACTGACGAAATAAAAAGGAAAGCCAACACCACCATCACTGCTATCAACGCCAAAGCCGATGGCGTACACCTGAATATATATATATATATATATATATATATTTACAAATAAACATACATAGGCTACATACATGCAAACATACATATGAAATACTGTACAAACATTAGTTTTTCTATGTGAATGAGGGAGACAAAAGGCAGAACTGGATGGGACGAGTGCCTCCCCCAGAGTTGAAAGAGTGACCGGGCCGAAATCAAGGGGCGTTCGAGCAAAAATGCCTGGGCACACTGATTTTGAAGCAATTTAAGTCATAGGATGAAGGAAAGACTGATTCTGGAAGACAGTTCCAGAGCTCAGCTGTTGATTAGAAGAAAGATTGAGAATATTATTTCACTCTTGGGTTGGAGAGTTGCACAGAGTAGGGGTGGGATTATGTTGCAAGACAAGTGCTATTGGGTTGTAAGATGAGTGCTACGTGCTCTATGACGAGGGGGTGGTATACACTGAGAGAGCTCTGAGGAACACTGATTATTGTAATAGCATTAGAAAAGTGAAAGAGATGCAACATTGCAGTGAAGAGAGAGAGACTGCAGAAAATTGGTGAGTGAACGTGAGTTAAAGAGACGGAAGGCTTTCTTTTCTACTCTGTCTAGAAGTGCTGTATGAGAGGATCCTCGCTCACGTGTTAACAATACTCAATACATAGACACACTGTGCCCCTGTACAGAGCAAGGAGCTGTGCAAGGGCAAAGGACCCCCGGAGGCGGTTGCACACACCCAGCTTCTGGGAAGCTATTTCAGCAAGAGTGGTAATATGATCTTTCCAAGAGATTAGAAGAAAAAGAGTTGCTGAGAATATTTAGAGAAGATAAATGGTGAATTTTTAGTTGTTGAAGAGTAAGTCTTAGTTTTTTGGAAAGGGGCTATGAGTAGACAGATGGAGGGAGAAATTGAGTTTTGGAAGCATTGAGTGTAATTACAAGGTTTTCTCTACCCCAATTTGAGATCAGAAGATAGGTGCTTTAAGGCCTCCTTACGTGAGTTTTGGAGTTCCTGCTGTGAGTTAATTCGTGGAAGGCTAGGTGAATAGTGCAATGTAGAGTCATCAGCATATGAGTGAATGGGGCTGGAGGTGCAATTGAGGAGGTCGTTAATGAATAATAGGAAGAGAATTGGAGATAAGACAGAACCCTGTGGAACACCATAGTTGATAGGTTGGGGAAGTGAACGGTGGCCGTCCACAGCTAAGGAACGGCCGGAAAGGAAATTAGAGACAAAGGCACAGATGGAGAGATAGAAACCGAAGGAGGATAGTGTCGAGACTCGTAAGTAACTCGACAGTTTAGGTTAAGTAAACATACTGGAAGTTCAAATTAGGTGCCAGTATTAGGCTAAGTAATGTCTACTACTAAATACTACATAAGAGATAGACAAACCAAACTGAAATTATTACTGATTACGGATTACTGATATTTACTATAGGATGTAAGGTATCTTAAAATAACCCCCTAGAAATACTTTCTCTAAAGTATCTATTTATTTATCCTCCCCATTTCCCCAGCTAACCTAATCCCACAAGGACCCCAATGGAAATACGCCTAACGGCCTTATTGGGCTATCCTTAGTTGGAATTATACAAGGCTGGTACATGTCATATTTATAACATACTATGTGGTACCAACTCTGTAAATTGCTAACTGAATAAATATTATTATTATTATTATTATTATTATTATTATTATTATTATTATAATACTTTATAAAATATATGTACTATTTCGTATTAAGTTTCTATGGGTTTATCGTCCATAATTATATCAAGTTATCATTACAATTAATCCGGTATATCTTGCAGATAGTTAAATGACGCATTGGTGGATCTGAACTGCGCATGCGTCATGTTTGGGAAGCGGGTTGCTTGCCGGGAACAGACAGACTCGCTTTAGCTACGACCTCATCAACACCTCCTTCCAGCCGCTCCAATACAACCACCTGTTTCATGCTAAGTCACTCTAATTCTTAACTCCTAGTGGCCACTATACCTTCTATCTATTCCTAAGTCTATCCTTGAGTTATCCATCACTATCAACGTTTAAAGTAAGTTGACTCTTGTAAGTTTATAGGTAAATTTCACGTTGTTTACTCTTGAATTCTTACAGGTAGTTTTGAAATGAGGGATTTGTGCCAGACTCTATCGAAGGCCTTAGATATGTCTAGCGCAATAGAAAAAGTCCCACCAAAGTCCCAAATGGAGGATGACCAAGAGTTAGTAAGATAAGAAAGATCACCAGTAGAGCAGCCCTTAAGGAAGCCATACTGGCGGTCTGAGAGTAGGTTATGAGAAGATAAATGCTTAGGAAATGTTGAGGTAAAAATAGTTTTAAAAACTTTATAGATGCAAGAAATGAGAGCAACTGGACGATAGTTAGAGGGTTGAAACCGGTCACCCTTCTTTGGGACAGGTTGAATGAGAGCAAACTTCCAGCAAAAAGGGAAGACATTAGAAGAGAGACAGAGATGGAAGAGTTTGCCTAGGCAGGGAGTCAGCACGGAAGCACAGTTTTTTAGTACAACAGGAGGAACACCGTCCGGTCCGTGTGCCTTCTTAGTATTAAACCCACAGAGAGTGGAAAGTACATCCTTAAAAGAGATTATGATGTTAGGCATAAATAGGAGGCATAGGTGGAGAGGGAGGAATAGCACCGGAATCATCCAAGGTGGAGTTTCTAGCGAAAGTGTTAGCAAAGAGTTTAGGTTTGTCAGAGGCAGAAATAACGGTAGTGCCGTCAGAGTGGAAAAGAGGAGGGAAAGACGAAGAGGAACATTTGTTGAAGAGATTTTTGGCTAGATGCCAGAAAGCATACAGTACATATAATATACTGTACATATACATATACAAAATATACATACTAGGCATATAAACTATCCCAATTAACCCTTTCACTCCCACAGGTCCGTCCAGAGCTGAATAGAATCGCCAGAATAGCCAGACAAAAAGGAAGGATAGTGTCGTAATTCTGAAACATTTAATGGGAGACGGGTCATTTATCTGGTCCCCCTTCTTCCTCATGTTTAGCCACATTAGTTTTCAGATTATATGACGTTCGGCTCAATAGTTTGGCAATTTTTAGACCTTTCACCCCAATTCTTTATCAATAGTAAGACTTTTCGAGTCATTTAGGTGTCGATTTTCTTCCTGGCGAGCGATAGCGAGCCTGTAATCTTAGGAGGAATCGGCCTTCGGCCGGGACATTTTCCTACCGAAAAATGTACAAATTTATCTCGAAGAAGGGTCTAGGGAGTGTCTTTATTAAGTTTGATGGAAGTTTAGTGAAAATACTTAAAAATAACTAAATTACTAACCACCTAACTAAATAACCAAATAACTAAATATACCAAACAATAAAGCCTACCCCCTTAACTTGGCCACTGGACTCCCGGAAATGTTAATAACCCTGATTATACCAACCTCATAAATAGTTGTGTATAATGGTGTTGTTGACGGTGGTACACACACTGGCTACCTCATACACAATAACCCTGATTATACCAACCTCATAAATAGTTGTGTATAATGGTGTTGTTGACGGTGGTACACACACTGGCTACCTCATACACAATAACCCTGATTATACCAACCTCATAAATAGTTGTGTATAATGGTGTTGTTGACGGTGGTACACACACTGGCTACCTCATACACAATAACCCTGATTATACCAACCTCATAAATAGTTGTGTATAATGGTGTTGTTGACGGTGGTACACACACTGGCTACCTCATACACAATAACCCTGATTATACCAACCTCATAAATAGTTGTGTATAATGGTGTTGTTGACGGTGGTACACACTGGCTACCTCATACACAATAACCCTGATTATACCAACCTCATAAATAGTTGTGTATAATGGTGTTGTTGACGGTGGTACACACACTGGCTACCTCATACACAATAACCCTGATTATACCAACCTCATAAATAGTTGTGTATAATGGTGTTGTTGACGGTGGTACACACACTGGCTACCTCATACACAATAACCCTGATTATACCAACCTCATAAATAGTTGTGTATAATGGTGTTGTTGACGGTGGTACACACACTGGCTACCTCATACACAATAACCCTGATTATACCAACCTCATAAATAGTTGTGTATAATGGTGTTGTTGACGGTGGTACACACACTGGCTACCTCATACACAATAACCCTGATTATACCAACCTCATAAATAGTTGTGTATAATGGTGTTGTTGACGGTGGTACACATACTGGCTACCTCATATACATACTTACATACACACACACACACACGGACACACACTGGCTACCTCATACTCACGGGCATACATACACACACACACACACACGGACATATACACACTAACACACACGGACATATTAACACACACACACTGGCTACCTCATACACATAAACACACACGGACATACACACTGGCTCGCTCACACACACACACACACACACACACACATAAGGTTTGTCACACACATACACGCACACATAGACAAGCTGGTTCGCTCACATACGGTTGGTTTCAGATACACACACACACTCACTCATAGACGCAGACACAGACTCAGACACACACACACACACACACACACACACACACACATATATATATATATATATATATATATATATATATATATATATATATATATATATATATATATGGGCTCATTCAATCAGGATATATGGTAGTAGGTAGAGAGAGAGAGAGAGAGAGAGAGAGAGAATGAGATTGAGAAACGGGGACAGAGACAGAGAATAAATAAATCTGGATACAAATCAAATAAGTAGAACACAACTTTATGTCGTGACTGTACACCAAGGAAAACAACAACATAAATTGCCACGACCATAAACAGTGATGTAAATATGTGTGGTTTATCAGAGTTCGTAATTATGTTTAGTAACGCGTTCCAATTACTGGGTAACTCTTCAACCTCATTTACTGTGTGTGTGCGTGGTTTTTCTGTTTTTATTGTTTCTAATGTGGATGAGGGAGACAAAAGGCAGAACTGCCTGTGTAGAGTGCTTCCACCAGAGTTGAAAGAGTAACAGGGCCAAAATCAAGGAATATTCGAGCCAAAATGCCTAGACACACGAAATTTGAAGCGAATTAAGTCATAGGATGAGGGGAATATGGATTCAGGGTGAGTTACAGAACTCAGCTGTTGAATAGAAGAAAGTTTGGGAAAATAGCTTCACTCTTGGATTGGAGAGTTGCACAGAGTAGGGATGGGATTGCGGCGTTGCAAGACGGGTGCTGCGTACTCTACGTAGAGGAGGTGGCACTGAGAGAGCTCCGAGGAACACTGATTATTGTAATAGCGGTAGAATAGCAAGAGAGATGGGGGGGGGGGGGATGAGCGTGTGTGTGTGTGTGTGTGTGTCGGTGTGCGTATGTGTGGATTAGTGACTGAGCGTGTATATGTGTGTCGATGTACTGTATGTGTGTGTGTGTGTGTGTGTGTTTGTGTGTGTGAGAGAGAGAGAGAGCGTGTGTGTGTGTGTGATTTAAATAGTTGTCGTTTATCAGTGTGTGAGTGAGTGTGTGTAATAATATTTAGTAGCTCGTTTGTATTTCTGGGCGACTCGTAAATTTCATGTACAGCGTGTGCGTGTGTGTGTGTGTGGATAAGTGAGTGTGTGTTTGTGTCGGTGAGTGTGTGTGTGTGTGTATGTGTGTCGGTGAGTGTGTGTGTGTGTGTGTCGGTGAGTGTGTGTGTGTGTGTGTGTCGGTGAGTGTGTCTGTTTGTGTCGGTGAGTGATTAAAATAATTATCTATTAAGTGTATAAAAGAATGATTAGTAGCTCGTTTGTATTCCTGTATGCCTCGTGAATCTGTTTTACCGTGTGTGTGCGTGTGTGTGTCTGGATGTGTGTGGGGGGGAGTGCGTGTGTGTGATTTAAATAGTTGTCGTTTATCAGTGTGCATATAAAATGTTTAGTAGCTCGTGTGTATTGTTGGGTGACTACTGATTCTGATGTACTGTGTGTGTGTGTGTGTGTGTAGGTGAATGTGTGGGTGAGTGTGATGTCTGTGTGTGTGTGTGCATGCGTGGGTGGGTGAATGTGTGGGTCAGTGTGATGTCTGTGCGTGTGTGTGTGTGTCTGTGTGTGTGCGTGCGTGCGTGGGTGGGTGAATGTGTGGGTGAGTTTGATATCTGTGTGTGTGTGTGTGCGTGCGTGGGTGAGTGTGATGTCTTTGTGTGTGCATGTGTGTGTGTGTGTGTGTGGCATATGTGTGCGTGTGGGTATTTAAGTGTTTGTGAGTATGGGTGTGTATAAGACAGGTATGGTACACATATATTTCTATGATCGTGTATGTACATGAATGTTTGCGTTCGCATGTACAGTATGTATGCATAGTACACGTAATTGTATGTGTGCGTGTGTGTTCGTATGTATTTACCTATTTGTATTACCTACTTATGATTTACAAGATAAGAGCTATGCTGTCTTCCTGAACATAACTGTCATAATTATGATTTACAGCTCTGAATGGTATTGGCACACCAGTTTTCGCCACATACAATAAATTACATAAGCTATATTTCTATGTTGTTAGAACACATGGATGAAAAGAGGTCGAGAGGCATTTCTCTGCAAATGACCTTCAGGCTCCTTATTGAGCCTTGAAGAAACTCCGCTCAAAGCTTGTCCCTCAGTTCGAATGGCGGATGGCCAACTTGCATCAGGGGATGATGTGTGCAGAGCCCGCTGGTCTGAGTACTTTGATTAATTGTACATGGCCATTGCCCCAACAGAGAGCTTCATCTAGTGGACATCCAACCACCAGTGCTTGGTTATTGTCCTATTAGCATCTGTACTGAGGCAAACCTTCCCATTGAGGTGAAGTGGGAGTCCTCTTATGGTCAAGAGGCGTAAACCATATCGCAAAAGTATCAATATTTATTCTAACACACCAGCTTTACACTGCTGAAATCGATACTATCAGGCGTGTCATTCAAATTTAGTTCTCCCTTACACACTGCATATTCAGAGTCTATGATTCTTGTCAAAGGTCCACTAAATCTACTACACCTCTTGTACACCCAGTCACTACAGACGCAACATTGAATTGAATTACTTCCCTCCCCCTTCCAGCAAACTCCACATGGATATTTGCCACTTCCGTCCATAGTTTCGTGCCATACTCCACTTTTGTATTATCTATAGAGTATTAACTCTTAATCCTTTCTTTGCCATAGTCTCCCTCCATCTGTTGATCTTTACCTCTGCTTCTTGGACACTATCTGCAAAAAGAACAAGGTAATCTGTATATAACAACTCCCATGGGAGTCCTGTTCGAAAGTCCAATGACAGTGCCTCCAGGACCAAGACAAACATTATTGGGCTCAGCACTAAACCTTTGTGAACTCCGACTTTCACTGGGATTTCTTCGTTCTAATCTCCACGCACTCTTAAATTATGCCTATGACCTCTCTTACATTCTCTTTATCACACGCACCAACCATTTCTCTACTCCAAGTTTTTATTTTTTTTGGCTCACTACATAACTTCCCTTGGCACCCTGTGACATGCCTTCTCCAGGTCTACAAAAACTAGGCATAACTCCCTGTTTTTCTCTAAGAACCTCTCTTACTATTACCTAAGAATAAAGAATGCATCAGTTTTGCCACGTTCCGTTCCGGTATAAATCCGAACTGCATTTCGCTAATGGCAACACTTTTCCTGATGATGTTTTCAAGACCCTTTTGTAGACTTTCATGACTTGGTCAAGCATTTTCAGACCCCTAAAATATCCCATCTAAGGAATCACCCTTGCCTTTGATTAAATTTACTATCACTCATGCATCAGAAATGTTTTCCTCCTTTACTATAGCATTAATCAGCTCCGTGACCAATCTTACACCAGTATCTCCAGCTGCCTTTAGCATCTCGGCAACTATGCCGGAGCTCCCAGTAGCTTTACCGGGCTTCATTCTGTCTAGAGCACGTTATACGGCGCCCAGATAGAAATTGACACCTGAATGGGGTTAAGCGTCTAATTATTGCCAAACTAATGGAATGAAAATTTTAAAAATCTCCAAACTAATGGAGCGAAACAGAGGAGGGCCAAAAAGCTCACTTTAGACCAAATAGGGTTATGGGGATAATATACAAACTTTGTAGACACCAAGGGTTAACAACGGCTTCTCCATTTTAAGTCAGTCACGTGTATAATTATTATATGTATTCAGGGTAAACATCAATTATCTCTCTTTGTATATATATATATATATATATATATATATATATATATATATGAATGGAACTCGTTAGTCTTGGTCGGCAACCCATCTAGGGGAGACAACCTTATATCGATCCGGAAGGATGGGACTCGTCGGCTTTGGTCGGCAACCTGTCTAGGGGTGTAAACCTTATACAAATCTGTACTAAGCAGGTTAGTGGATGAACTAGCCATGCACCACTGTACAAAAATAGTGCTAAACAGGTACATAGTAGGCCTCTGAATCGGACAGGCCCTAAATTGAGTGGTCAATCCTGTAAGTCCTTGAATAAACTGGCACGGACTTTCCTTTTCACAAGAGATAGGTCTGCTTGGAGGCGTTTTTTTTATGCAAGACCACCCTCATAAACAGGAGTAAGGCATCCGGAAATATATATATAATGTATATATATATATAATGTATATACTGTATATACAGTATATATATATATATATATATATATATATATATATATATATATATATATATATATATATATATATATATATATATATATATACGGTATATATATATATATATATATATATATATATATATGTACCGGTATATATATATATATATATATATATATATATATATATATATATATATATATATATATATATATATATATATATACATATATATATATATATATATATATATATATATATATATATATATATATATATATATATATATATACATAAGTAATATACAGTATACACCGGAATACAGTACATATATACATAATTTATTTATTTCCACCTACTTTCCCCTTGGTTTCACCAATCTTTATTAACCCGGGAGCTGCGGGGAGACTCTTAAGAGTTCCCCCGGCGCACTGCGGGGAGACTCTTAAGAGCAGAGACTTTGAACACGTACCAAAACCGCGCGTTTATAGCCAGGCGGCTGAAAATTGGTGTGGGTACAGTACTACATGTCAACTCTCGATACCACCCCGCCAAACGCTCGCCCCGCACTCGTGCAAGCACCACCGCGCCAGTAACCACGCACTAGTCATGGAGCCTACACGTCCCTCACGCTCGCTCCCTGATGACACAACCAGCCCTCCTTCTGGTGGTGTTAGCCGCCGTGGAAGGCAGAGGGTGGCTGCCAAAGACCCTAGCTACCAGTACGACACGCCCTACAGCTCAGAGGACGAATCACCAGCACCAAAAGCACGTAAAACACGTGCAAGCAGGGCAATGGCACAGAGGTCATTGGTCTTTCGGGACACTGCCACCACGACCCAGGCCGCTGCAACAACCACTACCACCACCACTGCCACCACTGCCACCCCTGCCACCCCTGCCACCGGTACCAGCGACGCAGGAGGCCGCCCTAGGGCTGCATTACCTGCGGGGGCAGGAAAAATGAAAGGCACGGGCGTAGGGAAAAGAACCCGTACGCCAGCCACAGTGCCCCTACCACCACCAACACCACCAGCCGCCCCTGGCCCGGCTGCCCCTGCCGCCCCTGCTGCCCCTGCCGCCCCTGCCGCCCCTGCCCAAGGAACAGGGAAGGGGAAGGGGAAAGGGAGAGGGAAAGCGACTGGGAAAGCGACTGCTGGCCCTGGTGTCCCTGCCGGCCCTGCTGCCCCTGCCGCCCCTGCCGCCCCTGCTGCCCCTGCCGCCCCTGCCTCCCCTGCCGCCCCTGCCCAAGGAACAGGGAAGGGGAAGGGGAAAGGGAGAGGGAAAGCGACTGGGAAAGCGACTGCTGGCCCTGGTGTCCCTGCCTGCCCTGCTGCCCCTGCCGCCCCTGCCGCCCCTGCCGCCGCCCCTGCCCAAGGAACAGGGAAGGGGAAGGGGAAAGCGACTGGGAAAGCGACTGCTGGCCCTGGTGTCCCTGCCGGCCCTGCTGCCCCTGTTGCCCCTGCCGCCCATGCCGCCCCTGCCCAAGGAACAGAGAGAAGGGCGACAGGCACCACCATCATCTTGCCATCAAGGCCACGCACCACTGCTGCCCCTGCCGCCGCCGCCCCTGCCGCCGCCCCTGCCACCACCTCTGCTGTCCCTGTCCATAAGACTCCCGCACGTGCCAAAGTGACCCGGAAAACTCTTACACCATCTAAGTATGCCGCCCTGCTGTTTGATGGTGATTCGCAGGACATTGGCAGCCCGGGTTTCGACGACGAAGCCCTAGCACGGGACCAAGGGTGGGGGGATTTGGGAGTGGACAGTGGGAGTGAGTCCGACGTCGGTGACGAAAACGAGGAAGGGCATCGTCTGTCAAGTGAAGAGGAGGGTAATGATGATGAAGTGCTGTATCGCGACCATGGAAGCGATATTTCAGACGCAGAAGCAGACGCAGACGACATTCCGATCCCTGGCATGCCTTCGTTCGATTGGTCTGACGGGGTCAATTTTGTACCTGACGTGCCCCAGTTCAATCCTGGGACGTCAGGAACAACTGACGACTGGCCCTGTGATGATCAAGCGAACGAAAGCGGCTTCTTCCTCGCTTTTTTCGACATGGAGGTAATGACGTACATCGTTGCCCAAACAAACGCCTACTACAGGTGGGTGTTTGGCAGATTGGACGTCCTTTCTCCAAAAGCGAGAATACGAGGCTGGGTGGATACGACTGTGGAAGAATTTCTGACGTTCTTTGCCTTGTTGTTCCTCATGCCTCTGATCAAGAAGCATGTGTTGCAACACTATTGGAAGCACGACCCTCTCATCGCCACCCCAACTTTCAATAAGTTCATGACTCGTGACAGATTTTTGTTGCTGCTAAGATTTATGCACTTTGCAGACAACGAAAATCCTAACAGGATTGACAGGATATGGAAAGTTCGGGATGTGTTCACCATGTTGTTGGAGAGGTATAGGAAATACTTTTACCCCTTCCTCAATTTGGTGATTGATGAGTCGCTCGTGCTCTTCAAAGGATGTCTTGTTTTCAAGCAGTATATCCCCTTGAAGAGGCATAGGTTCGGAATCAAGCTCTTCGTGTTGTGCGACTGTGAAACTGGAATAGTGCTTGACATGATCGTGTATACAGGAACTGACATTGACGTACCGAAAGCCGCTGCCAATGACCCCATGGGCATGTCAGGTGCCATCGTCAGGAAAATGTTGGCACCTTACCTGGGCAAAGGACACATCATCTACACTGACAACTGGTATACTTCTCCTGCTCTCTGCCAGTTTCTTTATGACAACCAAACGGGGTCATGTGGGACTGTCAGAAAGACAAGAAAGTTTATGCCAAAGTTCACAGGTGATGTCATTCCTCTCACAGATGCCTCCTCCAGTGACACACCTTCAGAAGACGACCTGGCCCAGGAACACCGCGAGAGGCATGTGCGAAGAAGGCGACGAAAGGGGCAGAATTACAAGCAGCTCGAGAAGTGTGGGAAACTGATAGCCCTGAAGTGGAAGGATAAGCGAGACGTCCACCTGCTTTCCACCGTCCACACAGGTGCCCAGGTGGATTCTGGCAAAATCCACTACCGAACCAGGAAGACAATCTACAAGCCCGACATGGTAGTGGACTACACCAAAAACATGCGCCTGGTGGACAAGTCTGACTGTCAGCTGTCAGGCGTTGAGTGTCTGAGGAAGACTGTGAAGTGGTATCACAAGCTCTTCCTCCACCTAGTTGACATAACGATGCTGAACGCCTACAACTTGTGGTTGGTGAAGAAGGATATGGCCCCAAACCAGAAGCTGAAATTCCGGGAGTTCGTTAACAACGTCTCCTACCAACTCCTGGAGAAGTATGGCACCACCACTCACAGACGTACGGCATGGCGTGGGGATCACGTTCCTGACCGCATCCAGCTGGGTGTCGAAAGACACTACACAACCAACACCGAGCTGATTGGCACTCGTCACAGGCAGGTGCAGTGCACCGTCTGCAGCTCCAGTGTGAGGAAACCCCATGTAACCAAAAGAGTCACCTCAATGTGCGCCGAGTGCAAAGTTGCACTCTGCCTGGGTGACTGCTTCAGGGACTACCACACCTTCAAGAACTACTGAGTGTCGGCCCCTGCCCTGCCCTGCCCTGGACTCGCCCCGTGCCCTGCCCTGGACTCGCCTCCTACCCTGCCCTGCCCTGGACTCGCGCCCTACCTTACCTGACCTGACCTAATTGATCACGCTACCTCATAATGTAACATATATATTATATAATGTATAAGTTCCAAAGATGTCCCTGTGATATAGCTTTTACATTATATAATTGTATGTTTCATTATTTAGTTTATAAGTTTCAAAGATTTACATGTAATATGCCTTATTTTTTTAGTATATCAATATATATGTTTGTTATTAGCCTAAGTAATGTGTATATAATTATTTTCTTACCTCAAATGAATTGTACAAAAATAAATATGTTTCAATAAATCATGTCAAACCTACTATGATAATAAAATAAAACAATAAAAAAAGAAAAAAGAAAACAAGGTCATGTCATTGTATTCTTACAATATGATATATTCTATGAATATTTCATATTGTTTGAATACAATGGCATGATCTTGTAAAAAAAAAAATTTATAAATTTTTTTCTAGACAATATAAAACCTTCCCCATAACCCCCTCCTGGATTCGATCCCACTACCCTACGACACTTTGAGTTTTCCAGTCCGCGACCTTACCAACCATGCCACAGGAGCTCATACCAAATATCACTCAAAACTTCGTGTCTACAATCGAAATGACAATATACAAAAAAAAATGAATTATCCCACCAATTTACGTTTGTAAATTGATGGGATTATCAATTATATCATGCCAAGGTTTATAATAGTTTGTCTCTGTCAAGAATTAGTAATTATATAACTTTATTCTGTCAAAAATTGCCCAAACACTCAGCAAAATTGCCCCTCTCAGTGTGACTCCACTCATTTTCACACGGTCAGGCGGTCACGAGGTGACCCTTGCCGCTCCTTGATTCTCCAGCTACAGCAGCTCTGTCTGGGAACAAAATTGGTATAAATACAATAATGGATAAAATACTCTTCACAAATACATTTGTATTGTATAATATTGTAAATAAAAATGAATAATAACTGTGTGGGTGTCGAAAATTGCTCAACCAGCTTTCTTATGTCTCGCCTACGCGCGTATATTGGATTATACATAGTCATGACTGTCATACAAATAATTGCAGTAGGTCTCGAATATACATTTAGATTGCATATTACTTCGAAATAAATAATTAACGTTTCTCTGGTGGCAATCTACCCTTTCGCAGGTGTAAGGAGACACCAGTCTATATTTAGCCCTCTATCACAACAGGCAATCTGCCTGTGTTGACTCAGCACCATCGCTGGTGGTCTATAAATATAGTACTTTATTTACAGTCAATGGCCTACATGTTTCTGTGGTACTTCACATGTGTCTAAAATGCAATGTCTGCTTGCATAAAAATGCAATTCTGAAGTCCATTTATATGTACGACATACGCATGTCTCAGTTTCTCTCTCTCTCTCTCTCTCTCCATTCCTGACTCATGTTATTGTAGACCTGTTGATGGCAACGAACACCAGCCATCTGGTAGACATAAGGGTCAAAATACCAAATATCAATACGCCTGGGGCGCCTCCACAATTATCACTAAGCTGGTTATCTATCTAGAGATCTGCCTGACTTCCATCTCTCCACGACTCACTCACTCACTGCACCCCTGCATGCCTCCCTCCCAGCCACCCACCCCCAACTCCCCTTTCAGGCTTCCGTCTGCTAGAAACACATTCACAATTTGCGTAAATATCGCATCAATTGGGCTATATGCGGTATATTCCTTGTTATATGGGACGCCTACATATGTACACGTCTTTATTATAGCATGAGAGTGCTCTAAATACAAGATTGACGTGATATTTATGGCGTAACACACCCTCTCCCCCTTTCATTCCCACCACAACTCACTCACACCTTGGTTCACGCATAGAAACTCATTGATAATGTGCGTAAATATCGCATGAATTGGTTTATATGCGGTATATATTTTGATATATGGCACGTATACATACGTACAAGTCTGTATTATAGCGTGACAGTGCTCTACGTACAAGATATACGTGATATGTATGGCGTAAACCACACTCTCAGCTCATAAATTTCCGCCAAACCTCCAACACATCTTCATTCCCGCCTAAATATTCTCTTATAATTCCCTTATATATTGCAATTTTTGGTCACTATGAGGCATATTCATTGTTATATGGGTGCCCTACACACGTATACATACTCTAAATAGCCTAAAAGGGCTCGAAAAAGGAGATATACGTGATAATACGCGGTAACCCACCCCCTCCTCCCTCTCCTTCTATCCCCTGCGCGCGTAAATATTCGGCAGGGAAATCTCGCCGCTCGATGACAATCTAGCCGCGCGGTGCCATTCGCTCCACATTTTTCAACTACGGACCGTTCCCCTACCCCCCCCAGACATTTTTTGGGGGGTCAAATATATATGGGCCGATGCACGCAAACATTCCCTACACGATGATGTACTTTTTATCGAAATTGGCAATAGGTCCCAAAATCATCATAGGTGCGCACAGTCTTACCCTGTAGAAAACCCCCTGTGCGCCGCGGAGAGGTTAATAAAGCAGATGAAACATGCTGATGGTCCCGAATTAACCTTGAGTGTCTGGAATTGTACCAACATTTACAAAGAGCAAATAATTTACTTTAATATACGATTTCTAATATAGAGAAATAATCTAATATCAAATTATGGAAGTAGGACAGGACTTTATATCGTGACTGTACACCAAGGTAAACAGAACAAAATGAAAAACTTCAAAGCTTCTTAAACAAATTGGTATTAAATGTCTATATACAAAACTGTTTCAGGTAATTGGTTTTTACGTGTGCGTAGTTATGGTTATTAGATCCTTTGCATTGCTGAATGTTTTTTTGTGATTGTTTTTACCGTGTGTATACCTGTGTGTGTGTGTGTGAATAGTGTGTGTATGAGTTTGTGTGCGATTAGTGAAGGAGTGTGTGTGTGTGAATTGTGTATGTGTGTGTGTATAATCATTGGTGGGTTATCAGGAACACATTTAATTATATGTTTAGGTTAAAGTGTAAAAGTAGATTGAACCAACAGTGTAAGCGTACACCAAATTATTATAAAATATTTTGAAAACACAAAACACGAAACAAAGTCCTCATCAGCATGCATTATTCCTGTTTTTTACCGACAAACGTACCGCCGCTTACATGTGCATGTGTATATGAGAGAGAGAGAGAGAGAGAGAGAGAGAGAGATGTGCACTTGACTTTTATGGTCGTGATGTATATAATTTATGTTATTGCATAAATATATGCTCTGGGTGTTTGTGCCTGCATGTACAGTGTGTATGTATAGTACATGTAAGCGTGTGTGTGTGGTGTGTGTATATATATATATATATATATATATATATATATATATATATATATATATATATATATATATATATACTGTATATATATTATATATATATATATATATATATATATATATATATATATATATATATATATATATATATATATATATATATATATATATATATGTTATATATGTTATATATGTGTGTACATGCTTAGATTGATATGCAGGATTCGAAGTTGCATAATAATTCGTAGGCAGTGTCCACCATCCTTTAACTGTCTTCGTGGTGCGATGCATAAGGTGTTGATTTTTGGTGTGAGCATCCTGGGTTCGAATCCACGGACTGCCGCATGTGTTTGTAAATTTCATAAATCGATTTTATGAGTATAGTTGGTTGTTGGAAGGAACATAATTATATATATATATATATATATATATACATATATATATGAGCGTGTGTGTGTGTGTTTATGTAAGTGTGTGTATGTTTGTGTCCTTTTAATTAATACCATAATAATTACACAGTATTACTAATGGCAGGATCAATGACAAAAATACCCCCTCCAAGTATTTTACAATGAAACAGATAATTGCTCGAACAATTACAGTATATGAGAGGAAGATCGGAATGGAAGGATAACAGAGATAATTAAGGGGGGATGGACCGGTGTTCTGGAACACTTTCTCACTCATGTTTAGCACCATTAGTTTTCAGATTTTAAGATGTTTGCCCCATTAGTTAGTCGATTTTAAGTCCTTTCGCCCCATTTCGTCGTCACTATTTAGACCTTTCGTGCTATTTAGTTGTCGATTTTTTCCCTGGCGAACGATAGTGAGCCTGTAATGTTAGAAGAACCGGCCTTCGGCCGGGAAATTTTTCTACCGAAAAATGTACAAATTAATCTAGAAGGGGGATCTAATGGATGTTCTTTTAAGCTTGATGGAGGTCTATGGAGGAAACTAGAAAAATAATAAATAATTGAAAATATCGCCCAAAAAGTTAACCATAAAGTTAAGATAAATGACGATAACTAATATGACACAAAGGAGTATCGATGAATAGATTATAAATAACCCTTTGGATACCAAGAAGTCATTTTAACCCCTTCAATGCCGGTGACGTCCTTCTCATTACATTCCGGCAATTATTAGACAATTTTATTTAGCTTAAAGGTTGCGTCATACAGATTTTTAAAATTTTTGTGGTTCGGGTGTATTCGGCCCGATAATCGGGCGACATCGGGTATGATTCTGGTATGTTAGAGTCGTTCTAGTCATGCTCTGGTCATCACTCGAATGTTCGGGTGAGTCGGCCAAAAGTTAGTGTATGCGTTAACTTTTGGGAAATCCTCAAGTGCGTTCGGGTCAAAAAACCGTTACAAAATCCTCGAGTCACCTTCGATTTACATTCGAGTCGTATTCGGCTTACATTCTACCATATTCTGATCGCATTCGACCTATTCGGGTCACTTTCGAGTATTTTTGTTTAACCCGATTCATACCAGAATTGATCGAACCTAAGTGGACTTAGACCCGATGATGTAGACCGTAACACGAATTAGACTCGATGCTCAGTGGAAAATTCCTACATAAACTTGTTCGAAAGTCAACTGTTACTCGATGCTGACCCGAATTTTAGGATGATGACTGGACGGATACCCGAATACTACTAGAAAATGACTTGATGCATGTCCGACATTCCTAATTAGACTAGATGATTACTCGATCGTGATCCGAATGACTAGAATGTAAGTCGAAGGCTAGTCGAAGCCAAGTCGAATCAAACGCGAACGCGAGCCGATGGGGCCAAGGGGTCCCTCACCCAGTCACTTTGGGGTATTTCAGGGCGACGAAGTCCGGCTTCTGGTTGGGGCTCACGTCGGTCGATTAGCATATTGTGGAGTATGCATGAAGCCAGGACTACCTTTTCCACGGTACTGGGGTGTACGTTGATGGTAGTCAGTAGGCACCTCAAGCGGTTGGCTAGCATACCGAAGGCATTCTCTGCCTGTCTCCTGGCCCTAGACAGTCTGTAGTTGTAGTTTCTCTTGTCATCATTGAGCCCTCGGTGTGGGTGTGGCTTCTGCAACCACTCCCTCATTGGGAATGCGTCATCACCATCCAGAAAGTAGGGCACTGGCTGGTCCTCCCCTGGGAATGGCTTGGGTGGTGGCAATCCTGCTGCTCCGTCCTCCAGGGCCTTCCGGATGTCAGTCACCTGGAATATACCACCATCAGATGCTGACCCGTTAGCTCCAACGTCAACGTACATAAATTTTCCCAGGTGATCGACTATTGCCAGGAGCACAATGGAGTGGTAGTGCTTGTAATTGTAGTACAAGGATCCGCAGTTGCTTGGAGGCTGTATGGCAATGTGCTTCCCATCAATTGCCCCAATGGTGTGTCCGAATTTCCACCTATCCTTGAAGCCCTTGGCAACCTCCTTCTAACCTTCAGGTGTTGATGGGCACACTATTTGTTCCTCCATGTATTCCTGTATGATTGCCTCACATGTCTCCCGCACTGCCAGTGATATCGTGTTGGCACCTACACGGAAGTTCAGTGCCATGCTCTTATAGGCCTCGCCAGTGGCCAAAAAGCGTAGTGTCATGGCAACCCGCAGTCCGGGCTCCAGGGGCTTCTTCCAGTTGGTCTCGTCCTTCTTGATCCTGGGTGTGACACGTTCGACAATCATATTAAACAGCTCCTCGTCCATACGCAGAAAGTATTTATAGGTAACCACGTCAATTTCCTGGAGTTTCTTCAGCAACTGGTGGTAGTGTCCGTGTGTCTCTCGCTGTGCCACCCATGGCTTGACGCTGCAGCTTCGGGGTTTCCTTGGTCGTCGTGGCCATCGAGGTTGAGCACGTTGGGGTTCACGTTCTTTGTCCCTGATGGCGCGGGCAGTAATCTGATATCTGAAGTTGGCATTAACTATCTCCTGCCTTAAGACTGCCAACTCCAATGCCTCGTCATCCATCTCTTCTAGTCGTGATGAGTCCGGGAGGTTGCTTTCCTGTGACATGTTGCTGTGTTGGGTGCACTGTACAAATGAAGTTTGTGTGAGCACACCCTCTCTTTATATAGTGGGGTGATGCATAACCTCATAATCGTGTCATAATCGACTTATTCTAGTAACGTTTGACTTACATTCTGGTTTCATTCCGGTTGGGTTCCTGGCTTCGGGTGGGGTTCGGTTTTCATTCGGTTTTAAGTCGGGTTACTTCGGGTGTGATTCGGTTTTAACTCGGGTTGGTATCGGCTACTCGGGTCACCGTCGATTAGCTTTCGACTCATGGTCGATTCAATTCCGTTCAACTTCTGGTTAGTTTCGAATAATATACGGGATAACATCGACTCGTATTCGAGACGCATTCGAGTCCCTCGGGTAGCATTCGAATTGCTTTCTAGTCATAGTCAGGGTACGAGTCTCATTCGGGGACTTCGGGTGAATTCGGGTGAAAAGTGCAAGTCATTGCCTTCGGGTTACTGTCGGGTCGCGGTCGACCTCTGTATGACGCGGCCTTAAGTGTCCATTCATTATAGGTAGGCCAGGAATCCTGACCTCTAGCCTCTGTCACTCAAAATGGGCTAGAGCAAATGGGGCTGTAAATTTCCACACCTATTCCTTATCTGACTTCCCAATTGGTAGAACAACGAACTCGATAACTCTAGCCCATTTTGAGTGACAGAGGCTAGAGGTCATGATTTATGACCCCCCTATATTGAACGGACTATAGTCACCTTATATTAACTCATCACAAACACACTGCTCTGATGGTGTCATTAACCCCTAGGAAAGGTATATGGGAGTCAGAGAGATGATTGGTCCAGTCTTTGATCTTTTAACTCCCACAGATCCTTCCTAAGATGTATAAAATTGTGTAATAATAGCCAGAATAAACTGTGGAAGCGTGTCATGATCCTCAAGGAGTTAACCCCTTCTGTACCAGCGACGTCTGTTATATTTTATTCTAGCTATATTTAGACGATTGTATGCAGCTTAGGAAGGATCTGTGGTAGTTAAGAGGGTTGATTTAGATAGTTCGAAGCTATATAATCGTTAGAGAGCCTTCCTAAACTGAATATAATCGATTAGTAGTAGCCAGACTAAAATACAAATTATGTCGACGGTACAGAAGGGGTTAACCAAGGTGAGTCCAAGTTTTATATTTTTCCTTCTTTTATATACGGTATATATAATAAGACCAATTTGTGAGGGAGAATTATACATGAAACATTTCCTTACACTGGAGTGGTTTCCTTATTAAAATAAATAATACAGCTCTGGAATGGTTAACAAAAAATAATAATTAAAATTAGATTGGTAAAAATATGTTCTAAAAAGTTTGACTTAAAAAAATGATTATGTAAAGATTTTAATTAGTAGAAGCCGTAAATATTGAACACAAAGGATGAAACAGTGGAGGGTTGGATATATTTCACAAATATAGTGATAAATAGTAATTACAGGTCCATGTCCAAGAACATAATCTTAAAATAAATACATAGTGTTACGTCCTGGGATATATAAACACTGGGCTCTTTCTATTGGACTAGGTATGCGGCAACAAGCAACAACGGAAAAACGCTAGATCCAACCCTTATCTATAAACCCAGGCAACAAACCACCCTAAACCGTCAAGAGTCCTGCCTGGACAACAAGGTATCCTATGACTCGGTTACAGGGTGCACGCACTATAGACTGCTGATAGTCAAGCAGGCTATATAAAAGATCACACAATTAAGTTGACTTAAAGCTTCAAGGAAAAGATAGATAACGGAATTAAATTGCAGAAACAATTTAATAACAAACTAGAAGAAAGTACATTTAACGCTACGTTAATTAATACAACTAATCACCCTGCGTGAAAGAAGGTGAAAGCAAACAGTCCTCAAAACATCGTACTGGTAGACAAGATGCGGGGTTCTAAACTGCATGCGGCTACTGTAGGATCTGATGCTTAGCAAAGAAAGTACGTTACGGATTTAGAGAACTCTCAACTCATAAGCAGGAATAAATACTAGTGATAGGACCTACAGTGTATAGTGGCATAGGTATAATTAAATAAAGGCAGCAACTCGCAACATAACCACATACAGGTGTGCTTCTCACTCTTAGTCAGGCAAGCCTGCTCGGACAGAGTCTCTAAGCCACACCCTGACTCACAATGCTCACAAAAACGGTAAACTGTGGCACAATAACAAGCATGCAGAAATAATAAATCCCTAGCTGTTAATCTGCCAGGTGGCAGAGGTCTAGCCGGAAGGATATAGGCTTCGGATACCCGGGCTGAGCCACCTGCTCTAGCCTAGGGACGTTCCCAAGTCTGTGTGCCAAATTATTCTAATTGAAAAGGTGCTCTCTTGAGAGACTCAGATCGCAAGTATCTGACTCTCTCCTGGCGACCCTAAAACAAAAGCAAGACGTGCTAGCGCAGTGCTGAGTGGACTAGGCAAGGGCCCTCACACAACACAACACTAGACACACAGGGACACAGACAAGAAAATGCCCCCAGACTCCCACGGGTATCCTAGTAAAGTTGTGCGGGTCCACAGGACTCGCACCAGCAGACTTTACTTAAAGGATCGCAAAAAGCCTCCCCTCCGGTCTAGCCCCTGCTAACCTGACACAAGAACACACTAGCAAGCATGAAACCACCAAATATGAGACAACAAAAAAGCTTCCTAGGTCTCATTAACAATTACATCTCCTGCATAAGGCCCAAAATCCTATCTAGTTATCTGAGAGCTCGTCGTTAATACAATAATAGATATAAGGTCTATTAAGGGGAGGGGATAATAAAATAGATTGGTGAAGCTTAGTAGTGGAAGGAAGGTATACAAAGTAAGAGAGAAAGTTTCTAAGTGGGGTTGAGAGGGATAGATATCAAGGGGGTCCGAAGGGTACGACAGTGAGGTGAGCTCTGAGTCTTGAATATGTCTGGACCCCCCCCCTAGGCATGCAGAATACATCCCAGGCTTGGCAACACTCAACACAGTTGCCGGGTCAAAATCGTCTACCCCGTGCGTGAGTCGAAACTAAGCCTAACGTTGCGAACAAATGCATGTGGCACATCAGGCTCGTCCCAAGCTAGACTCTCCGCGCGAAGCAACGTCCCCCAGCCGGTCTCTCTCTCCCGCTCGTCTCCTCCCACTCTCACTAAACTTACATCTTATATATTATAATGAAACAATCAACTATCGAGAATAAAATATACTAAGATGCGTTGGTTAAGAATAAGGGCAGCTACAAGCTGTGAAACAACATAAGAATATCCAAGACATTAGTTACATTGTCGTAGGATATATACTAAGGAAAAGCCGGCCGGCCGGCTGCCGCCAGCCGGTTTCTAAACGGCTGGGCAGCTGACGCGCGCGCACGCCCGAACGTGGCTACTATGCAGAAGCGTCACAATAGCAAAACACCGTTTATATCTTTGTCATGGGTGCAATACATTGAACTGTGTTGCATACATACACCATGTACAAAAGCAGGCACAGAAGTGTTTTGGCTCTAAGAAAAAAAAAAAAAAAAAAAAAATGGTCCAGAAAATGTAAATAGGCTATTCATTATTGTTTTATGTGTACAATAATTATCTCTTAGTTATATGTGTTCTCTCTCTCTCTTCCTCTTTAGCTATCATACTATACCGTAATTTATATCGTATTTCACCTTTGCCGTCGTCTTTCCCGTTCGCCCTTATCTTTATTAACATTATTATACCAACCTTGTAAATTGTTCATCTTCCTTCATCTCTCTTTACTTCGCGTCTTGCAGCCCCACCCATTTCCTTATATGTTGTTCTACGTTATCTCCAGGGTCTAACTGTGTTATTATCAAATACGGGTTTTCGTTATAATATATTCTCTCTCTCTCTCTCTCTCAACATGTCCTTGCCATTTGTCTTCATAAATGTAGACAATGACAAGAGGCGAGACATGTTCCACAATTGTCTTTTAATAGGGAGGAAAGATTTAGTGTTATCAAAAATAGGCGAGTTTACCCCCGACAGAGAACATGGATGTACATAATGTAGACCATGTACAGTTGGCCGCATTATAGTTTGTATCCACGTCATGATTGTATGTATGATTGGAAACATAGTGTGATTGACTTACAAGAATAATTTGCAATAAAACCGTCAATTGGTCCTATCGATACCTATTGCTCCAACTTCCTTATAGACCGAAACAGTGGTCAGTTAACGTATAAATAAATAAATAAATAAATAAATAAAAATCTAAATCATGGAGAAGAAACAATTTATGTGGTCAACTGTACATCACCCAGTTGAACTCTCAGTGTGAACCCTATTTGGTCCAAGGGGTCTTTCTCCCTCCACCGTTTTCTTTCCAGGGTACATTTCCTTTGTATCCCTCCACCGTTTTCTTTCCAGAGTACATTTATCTTGTATCCCTACACCGTTTTCTTTTCAGAGTACGTTTCTCTCATCTCCCTCCACCGTTTTCTTTTCAGGGTACGTTTCTCTCATCTCCCTCCGCCGTTTTCTTTCAAAGGTAGTGTACATTTCTCTCATCTCCCTCCACCGTTTTCTTTCCAGACTCCATTTCTCTTGTCTCCCTCCACCGTTTTCTTTCCAAGGTACGTTTCTCTCATCTCCCTCCACCGTTTTCTTTCCAATGTACGTTTCTCTCATCTCCTTCCACCGTTTTCTATCCAGGGTACACTGTTCTAGTCTGCCGGCAGCGTTTTCGTTCTAATGGTTTATTCAGCAGGTTCCCAATGGCTTCGTTAATGAGTTAATGATACAATTACAGTAAGAGGCGGCGGGACTCGGGCTCGGCCAACACAAAAGGAAGGATACTCGATTTACGTTTTATTTTCCCCAAGTTCCTCATTTCAGGAGTTTCTTTGGATATATCGCTGCACTCAAAAAGGTGCGCTCAATGTCCTATATTGACAGCAGAACTGAATATTCCCTTTAACGTATCTTTCACTTGGGCAACGGAGTTCAAATATTAACCCGGTCCAGTGAAATGTTAAGGAGTCTCAGACCGAGCCTTTACTGGAGTCTAAACTAAAATAAATGTGTATAAATTGTTTTTATGTTTAAGATTCCTGAAACTTCACTCACGGAGAACCAAAATGCTTTCAGTATATTACAAACTAATGGAACAAACGTCTGAAATCTCAAAGCTAATGGGACTAAACATGAGAATGTAAAAGCAACTACCTCCCCTTAAGCTGTACACAATCGTCTAAATATAGCGAGGATAAAATACAAATACGTCGCCGGTACGGAAGGGGTTAAACTATTGTCCGTAACTGACGGATGAATATATATTAACCCTTTGAGTACCTGTGACGTGCCTTATATTGTATTATAGCTATATTCAGACGATATTATGCAGCTTGGGAAGGATCTGTGGTAGTTGAAAGGGTTGGTCGAGATAGTTTGAAGCCTCGTTATTGCTAGACGTCCTTCCTAAACTGAATACAATCGTCTAATAGTTGCCAGAGTATGATGGAAAGGACGTCACTGGTACTGAATTGGCTATATTGTCGATACAGTTACCAAATATTTCACATAAACCTTGTAAGATTAATGTACATTAATGTCTCCGTATTGTTTGGCTCCCCTTGCATGGCTCGCTGCATGGCCGGGTGCTGTGAAATATTTAATGAGGTTAATTAATCCAACCTCCCAAGTTTCTGCAATGATAATATGTTGATGTTGCAGCCCTACATACATACATACTTACTTACTCTCTCTCTCTCTCTCTCTCTCTCTCTCTCTCTCTCTCTCTCTCTCTCTCTCTCTCTCTCTCTCTCTCTCTCTTCAGAAATAGTTAAAGACCTGGAAATTAAAATATCTGAAAGCCTAAAAACTTCTCACCCGTGTGCAGCAGCTGCAAAGAAGTTTCCTATTTCTTTCTTGACTATAAGTTTCCCAGTATATAAATATTCTCAACTCTGCTGGAGTCATTCTTCTAAATGTGTTTCTTGCCGACCCAAACGTCGGAGGAATTGGTGGGTGGGGAAAGAGCCTTCCACTTGACTATCCTTGTCTTAAACCCTTGCATGTACTTCTTCTTTCTTTGTATTCTTGTTTAGATGTAAGGCCGGACTGACTAGTAAAGACTGCACATTCTGTGTAATATGTGTACCATGTGACTACGTCTATGTAACTCTCTCTCTCTCTCTCTCTCTGCCATATAGTCTTTGAGCTTGGCGCTAGACTTTTATTATTCAATTATCTCTCGCTTCCTTCCTCCCCCCCCCCCCCCCCCCCACACACACTCCCGTCTCTCTCTCTCTCTCTTAACACACACACTAACTGGTTTATATACTGTACACATACACACACTAAGAGATATTATTTGAATTTTCAAAATATTTAAACCAACATAATGGAAAAGGAAGGAAATCCAACATATATATAATTATATATATATATATATATATATATATATATATATATATATAGCAAGTAACATGCGGAAACTGAAGTAAAGATATAGAAATACAAAAAAGATACCTAAAAGAAATGGGCAAAACAGAAAATAATGTTACAAGAATATCAAGAAAAGAGCTATTTAGTATTTCTAGGTATTATTTCGAAATGACTGTTCTATGCTCAATATAGTCCAGTGATACAGCGATGGTTATGATTAAGGGGAGACAGACCGTTTTTCTGGACCCCCTTCTCCCTAATGTTTAGCCCCACTAGTTTTGAGAATATACGACGTTCAGCTCATTAGTTTGGCGATTTTAACACATTTCGCCCGATTTCGTTGTAAATTTTAAGACCTTTCGTGCTATTTAGGTGTCTATTATTTCCTGGCGAGCGATAGCGAACCTGCAATTTCAAGAGGAATCGGCCTTCGGCCGGGACATTTTTCTACCGAAAAATTTACAAATTTATCTTGAAGGAGGGTCTAGGGGGGGTTTTTCTAAGCTTGATGGAGGTATAGGGAGGAAACGAACACAATATATGAATAAATGAATTAATAGACCAAACAAACGGCCAGTCTCCCCTTAACTTTGAGTCATCTGAAAATACAGTATACAGTTGGAAAACAATTTGTTACTTTCATTATTAGATTTTTTCTGTTTCATATTACATTAATGTCTGACAGATGTTGAATAGGGCGTGTGAATGACATAATAAACAAACTATCTCTTAACCCCTTCACCACCATTGCGTAATTTTCATAATTTTCTGGTTACCATTAGACGATTATCTTTAGTTTATAATCTACCCCTAGTCCTCTACGACTCAAATGGGTAAATACGATCTCAATAAACCCTCTTAGTAATATAGTTACTGTACGCCTTAATCTGCATAACATCGTCTAACTTTAGCCAGCATCAAAGGTCAAAAGGCGTCATGGGGCTGAAGGGGTAAACAGTTAATGGGACATGGGCCGGTTTTCTGGTCCATTTTTTCCCTTGTGTTTAGCACCATTAGTTTCGAGGTTTTAAGATGTTTGTCCCATTAGTTAGTCGATTTTAAGACCTTTCGCCCCATGTCGTCGTCAATTTTTAGACATTTCGTGCTATTTAGGTGTCGATTTTTTCCCTGGCGAACGACAGTGAGCCTGTAATGTTGGAAGAACCGGCCTTCGGCCGGGAATTTTTTCTACCGAAAAATGTACAAATTAATCTAGAAGGGGGATCTAAAGGATGTTTTTTTTTAATTTGATGGAGGTCTAGGGAGGATATTAGACAAATAATAATGAATACATGCACAAATCGCCCAAAAAGTTAACCATCCCCCATTAAAGAATGTTCTGTAGCTACTGGAAAACCTATATTTATACTAAGATACCTGGTGCACATGTTAATTGGCCATATGCACAGTAGGGCCAATATTGTAAACGGATAATAGTTCAAATAAGAATGGACTATATTAATAGAAAACGGCGAAAGACGACGGAGAAGGATATCTCCCTCTCCCCCTCTTTCGTAAAAAATAGTCGATTTAGGTCTCTCTCTCTCTCTCTCTCTCTCTGCAAGCAAACCACAAGTCAGGCTATTGGTTATTGTGAATGCCACTGGAAGTGACTGACTTGGAAAAGGATTTGGGTGTCCAACCAGTGCATCGAAGTAGAGAAGGAAGCACATAAATTATTGGGCTATATTAACCCGTAAACGGCTGCAAAGCTCTTAAGAGGTTTTACTGGGTGACGGCGGCAAAGCTCTTAAGAGGGAGGCCTAAAAAAAAACAATTAAACAGCCCCAGTAGCACTAAAAAAAAAAAAAAAAAATTTTTTTCTTTCTTCTTCCCTATACCTCATATCACTCCTCCACATCCCCTCCTTCCTCCCATTCCCCTCCCCCTTCAATTATCACCTATTTTCCCTGTTATTCCCTAATTCGTTGGTATATTTTTGTGCTAACATTAGCAAACTGTGTGGAGGATGTGCTTACGTGCCTAGCGGGTGTGTTACATGACCGAGTGTGTGAATGAGTAGGCTCAGTGTGGCTTGAGGTCTCGTGGAGGGAGGGGTTGCCTCAATTTTCTCCATAATTCATGAATGGGCTGGTCCATCTATATTCGCGATTTTGACCAGAAAAATTATATTTTCACTTGTTTTATTGTTGTTACAGGTTACTATCTTCATAGTGAAGGTAAAATAGGCTCATATGAATAAGTATTAACGATATTTATCGTAAAATGACGATTATAGGCCTGAATGGAGCCAATATGCTCGCCCATGGGGAGCTAGTTCAATACCCCCCCCTCGCCGTTTTCGGGTTAAGAGGCAATTGAAGTATAGGCCTAAGATAATAGTCATGACACTTTACAACGCTCTGATACGGCCTCTCCTTGAGTATGCTGTTCAATTCTGGTCTCCAGTAGTCAGGATAGATATAGAGCGACTGGAAAGATTACAAGCTAGGGCTACAAAGCTTATTCCATCAATTAGAAGAGTCAGTTATGCGGACCGGTTGAGAGCTCTTGATCTCTCATTGAAAATGCACAGATTACAAGGTCAGCTCATTGAAGTTCTTAGAATACTTAATGGGTTTGACAATGTGGATTATAGCAGAATGTTTAGTCTCAATATGAATTCAACACCCAGCCATGGCTGGAAGAGAATAGGAAATGTTCAGCACTGGTATTTGTGGAAACTTTTTCACATGCAAGAGTTGTTCTACCTGAAACAAACTTCCATCAGTTTGGAAACAGTTCTTCAATAGATAAGTTAAAAAAGTGAGTGATAGTATTTGGCACACTCTAATGAGTGTAGTGCTGTACACAATCTTTTCTCTTTCCACTTCGAGTATCTCCCCGAAATGGACTGGAAAGTCTCTCTCTCTCTCTCTCTCTCTCAACTATTCCCATCACGTCTCGGTGCTTCTCCCGAGGTTTTTCCATCACCGAGCAGAAAGAAGCGTCAAGAATATTTCCGGCCGACCTATTTATTAAGGAGCATTAGATCTGCTATCGCTCTTTCCTTTGTATTATTCTCAACTAGGTACAGTCAACTCGTATAATCCGCAGAGTATATATACTGTATATTTTTTTTTTTTCTTTAATACATACGAGGTTGAAAGAAATGGCAATTTCTACGTTGGAAATTTTATTATTCAAAGTTTCCAGGTCTCTGATGAGTTTTCGCTGGGTGGCAGGAAGTAGATGAATGAGATGAGCAAAATTCATGGTGGTACAGGGTTACATAAATGTACATGATGATACAGGATATACGACGCGTTTCACTGGACAACCAGCATTATCATGTAAGGGTAGAATGATATAAAAGGTAAACAGGAAGGGTATAATATAGAGGGTGGAGGATCAGAGGAGGCGAAAATCAGGGGGCAAAAGTCTCCTATGGTGGAGGGGTATTCTAGGAGTGCAAAAGGGGGAACCGCTTCATGCAGGCGCACTGGGATGCGGGATGGAATAGGAGACTTTTGCCCCCTGGTTTTCGCCTCCTCTGATCCTCCACCCTCTATATATACCCTTCCTGTTTACCTTTTATATCATTCTACCCTTACTTGATAATGCTGGTTGGCCAGTGAAACGCGCGTCGTATATCCTGTATCATCATGTACATTTATGTAACCCTGTACCACCATGAATTTTGCTCATCTCATTCATCTACTTCCTGCCACCCAGTGAAAACTCATCAGAGACCTGGAAACACTGAATAATAACATTTCCAACGCAGAAATTGCCATTTCTTACAACCTTGTATGTATTAAAAAAAAATAAAAAAAAATATATATATATATATATATATATATATATATATATATATATATATATATATCTATATATATATATATATATATATATATATATATATATATATATATATATATATATATATATATATATATATATACAGGGTTATTCAAAACTTTAGTGACAAAATTACAGGGTGAAGTCCTGACATGATATTAAACATATTTCCATATGTATTTTTCCCAAAAATAAAAGGTTAATTACAGACATGAAAGCCAAATCCATTACCGTGGGCGAACGATCGAACACTTCAAAATCAACCCAGAACCACCCCACATCACCCCCTATTCTCTCTCGGGTAGGTGAGGGAAGTTATTACAACTATGAAGCAATGAACCCTTACCGATGCCGGGATTCAAACAGATCCGTAGGCTTTGAATCGATCCCAAGGCTTCGTGTATCATGTAATGTCAAATAGGCTAAGAGAGTAGTAACCAGTAATAGTTTTTATTATTTTTTATTACAGGGTGTACAGTATCAGTGTATTAAATTAGTGTCACATGCAACCATAACAGAAACTCCGATACTTTTATTACACGACATTGTACAGTTGTACAGTATGCCGTTAAATGTACGTATAATAACAGTTGTTACAGAGCATTACAGTAAAATTAGGGTTATCCTTGTAAATGAAGAAATGAATACGTACAGTACAGTCACTCATAAAGGTTTGTTTTTTTAGATGCCAGGGCGTATACGTTACTACTATCTTATCTGACATTACATGAAACACGAAGCCTTGGGATCGATTCAAAGCCTACGGATCTGTTTGAATCCCTGGATCGGTAAGGGTTCATTGCTTCATACGTTATAATAACTTCCCTCACCTACCCGAGAAAGAATAGGGGGTGATGTGGGGGGGTTCGAGGTTGATTTTGAAGTGTTCGATTGTTCACGCACGGTAATGGATTTGGCTTTCATGTCTGTAATTAACCTTTTATTTTTGGGAAAAATCCATATGGAAATATGTTTAATATCATGTCAGGACTTCACCCTGTAATTTTGTCACTAAAGTTTTGAATAACCCTGTATATATATATATATATATATATATATATATATATATATATACACAGTATATATTATAAAAAGAGAAAGGCAGAAATGAAGAGAAGATGAAATAGAGTGAGAGTATTTGCAACCACTAGGAGGCACCAAAACTAATTAACTATAGAATCTATTGTTCTATTGTTCTCCACCTTCCTCGGCATCCGCCTCATCCACATTATTACTTTCTTCCTCCTCCTCTCAGTCTTCCTCCTCCTCTTATTCTTCCTCCTCCTCTCATTCTTCCTCCTCCTCTCATTTTTCCTCCTCCTCTCATTCTACCTCCTCCTCTGATTCTACCTCCTCCTCTGATTCTACCTCCTCCTCTCATTCTACCTCCTCTCATTCTACCTCCTCCTCTCATTCTACCTCCTCCTCTCATTCTACCTCCTCCTCTCATTCTACCTCCTCCTCTCATTCTACCTCCTCCTCTCATTCTTCCTCCTCCTCTCATTCTTCCTCCTCCTCTCATTCTTCCTCCTCCTCTTATTCTTCCTCCTCTCATTCTTCCTCCTCCTCTTATTCTTCCTCCTCCTCTCATTCTTGCTCCTCCTCTTATTCTTCCTCCTCCTCTCATTCTTCTTCCTCCTTTCATTCTACCTCCCATCATTCTTCCTCCTCCTCTCATTCTTCCTCCTCCTCTTATTCTTCCTCCTCTCATTCTTCCTCCTCCTCTTATTCTTCCTCCTCCTCTCATTCTTCCTCCTCCTCTCATTCTTCCTCCTCCTCTTATTCTTCCTCCTCCTTTCATTCTTCCTCCTCCTCCTCTCATTCTTCCTCCTCTCATTCTACCTCCTATCATTCTTCCTCCTCCTCTCATTCTTCCTCCTCCTCTCATTCTTCCTCCTCCTCTCATTCTACCTCCTCCTCTCATTCTTCCTCCTCCTATCATTCTTCTTCCTCCTCTCATTCTTCCTCCTCCTCTCATTCTTCCTCCTCCTATCATTCTACCTCCTCCTCTCATTCTTCTTCCTCCTCTTATTCTTCCTCCTCCTCTTATTCTTCTTCCTCCTCTCATTCTTCCTCCTCTCATTCTTCCTCCTATTATTCTTCCTCCTCCTCTCATTCTTCCTCCTCCTCCTATCATTCTACCTCCTCCTCTCATTCTTCCTCCTCCTATCATTCTTCCTCCTCCTCTCATTCCTCCTCCTCCTCTCATTCTTCCTCCTCCTATCATTCTACCTCCTCCTCTCATTCCTCCTCCTCCTCTCATTCTTCCTCCTCCTATCATTCTTCCTCCTCCTCTCATTCTTCCTCCTCCTCTCATTCTTCTTCCTCCTCTTATTCTTCCTCCTCCTCTCATTCTTCCTCCTCCTCTCATTCTTCTTCCTCCTCTTATTCTTCTTCCTCCTCTCATTCTTCCTCCTCTTATTCTTCCTCCTCCTCTCATTCTTCCTCCTCCTCTCATTCTTCCTCCTCCTCTCATTCTACCTCCTCCTCTCGTTCTACCTTCTCCTCTCATTCTTCCTCCTCCTCTCTTTCTTCGTCCTCCTCTCATTCGTCCTCCTCCTCTTATTCTTCCTCCTCTCATTCTTCCTCCTCCTCTTAATCTTCCTCCTCCTCTTATTCTTCCCCCTCCTCTCATTCTTCCTCCTCCTTTCATTCTACCTCCTATCATTCTTCCTCCTCCTCTCATTCTTCCTCCTCCTCTTATTCTTCCTCCTCCTCTTATTCTTCCTCCTCCTCTCATTCTTGCTCCTCCTCTCATTCTTCCTCCTCCTCTTATTCTTCCTCCTCCTCTCATTCTTCCTCCTCCTCTTATTCTTCCTCCTCCTCCTCTCATTCTACCTCCTATCATTCTTCCTCCTCCTCTCATTCTTCCTCCTCCTCTCATTCTTCCTCCTCCTCTCATTCTACCTCCTCCTCTCATTCTTCCTCCTCCTATCATTCTTCTTCCTCCTCTCATTCTTCCTCCTCCTCTCATTCTTCCTCCTCCTATTATTCTACTTCCTCTCATTCTTCCTCCTCCTCTCATTCTTCTTCCTCCTCTTATTCTTCCTCCTCCTCTTATTATTCTTCATACTCTCATTCTTCCTCCTCTCATTCTTCCTCCTCTTATTCTTCCTCCTCCTCTCATTCTTCCTCCTCCTCTCATTCTTCCTCCTCCTATCATTCTACCTCCTCCTCTCATTCTTCCTCCTCCTATCATTTTTCCTCCTCCTCTCATTCCTCCTCCTCTCATTCTTCCTCCTCCTATCATTCTACCTCCTCCTCTCATTCTTCCTCCTCCTCTCATTCTTCTTCCTCCTCTTATTCTTCCTCCTCATCTTATTCTTCTTCCTCCTCTCATTCTTCCTCATCCTCTCATTCTTCCTCCTCCTCTCATTCTTCCTCTGTGACGTTAACCACTCCGTTAGAACCGCATGGCTTGTCCTACAGTGACTCGCTAGGATTGCCAGGGCAGTGGATGGGGCTACAGTTTATGTATTAGAGTGTGCTTTATTACATATGAAAGCTTGTGTCATGGGCAGTCCAGAAAGGCTCTTTGTTTTCACCCATGTCAAGGCTTTATATATTTAATTGTAAAGTATATGTTTTATCATTAACTAGTAATGATGGGATCTGGGAGAGAGAGAGAGAGTAGAACAGAGTGAGAGGGAGCGCGCAGTGTTTTTGTCCTGCTCGATGACGTCACGGCTGGCTGCCTCGTGGGGGTTGGTTGAGAGAGGTCCTTACCATGCTGAGATCCCTTGCTAGTGGCTAGAGGACTTGTAACCGCTTTTTTCCCACGCGCCTCGAGCTAGTGCGAGTATATATACAGTTCCTCGCCACTCTCTCCCTCAGATCTGGTTTCTAGAACGCATTCATCTTTTTTCCCTTGCTATCTGTCCCTGCTTCGCACCTGAGAATCTTTTCCTCTGCCTATCTCTCTCATTTTCCATATCTTTCACCACCTTTTTATTAACATTATATCCCCTCTGGTTAACTCTGCAAAATCAGCTTCATGCTGGCCAGTTGTATTGTGCGTTAAGGTCTGATATAACCCATGTATGTTAGTTGTTAAGATAAGTGGATCACGAAGCATTGGTTGGCTTTCATATTGCCGCTTCCTTTAATTATTAGTGTTCTGCTGGATTAGATAATGCTAGACTAGGAGTCTGATATTATAAGGTATTGTTTCCTATGAGTGCTGGCTTTAGTTAAAAGCTGCACGACATACCTGAGAACTGGAGTTGATTGGGTAAATTCTAGTCTGTGTGCCATTGAGAATAGAGCATGCACGAATGAGGGCTTTTTGCCTATACCATTCTGCACTGTTCTAGTCTCGATTGTTTGTCTTTGAGGTACGCCAGGAGAACGCTTAATACTTCGGTATTAAGGTTTCTCAAGAGAGCTACCCTTCATTATAACGTAATATTTGACGCACAGACTTGAGATTTGCACTAGGCTATGCAGAATGCCATGCGCACCAGTATCTCGTATCATTGACTCTAGCTAGACTTTATCAGTCACAGTAGACATTAAGTATATTAACCTAATTACTCTTTTTATGCATACCCATTTTTGATTACAAAAGCATTTCGCAGCCTAGTTTGATGTATTGAGACACAAACGACTTAGGCTCTTTTTGTTGATAGGAATACTGCATTGTCGTGGCGATTATTATTATTGTTGTTGTGTTTAGGATATTCTTGGCTCCGACGGCATTATATATTCTGCCTTTTTGTGTGCATAGCCTGCACGAGCATTGTTCCGCTGCCTGCCTTTTTGGGTTCCATTTCCGATACGAGCATCTTTATAGCATCTAACATTTAAAGAAGATTCCTTGTTAGTGTTGAAGGACTTTAGTGCACTTTCTTTCATGCAGGAGTGCCTGACATTTATTGATTAAAGTAACGTAAGCTGTAACTTCTCTTACCACCTTACTTTGCATACCATAACCAAGCACCTTCGGTTATAGGTAGTAATAGGCTGTTTTCACATAACATTAAGCCTAGAGTAGACGCACATTTATTGAGAGTTTGATAGCCTATTATTGCATATAGAACTCTGTAGAGTATTTGTGTTCTTTGTCCACTGGGAATATACATCAGAGGTTGGATCTAGCGCTTTCCGTTGTAGCATTTATGCCATTACTAGTCCAATGAATAAGAGCCCTGATATATTTGAACCCCAGTCGTAACAAATGGCGACCTTACCTAGGATTTGGTGAACCTACATTTATTAAGCAGGGAACATTTGTTGTTTTGGGGAATATTTTGCGGGGATCGGCAAGAATAATTTGTTTTGCAACATAGTATAGCCCTGGAGTATTTCCGAGAATTTTTGTGTGTATATTGAGGTATAAGAGTTTGGGGTGCTCCTTTTCTGAATATTGTGGTGAGAAATTTTTGAGAGCATCATGTCTTATACCGGATCAGAGGAGAATGGAGACACAGTACGTAATGTCGAAACTGAGGAACAGCAGCATGATGAAAGGGTTAATCGGGTGAACTGTGAGGAGGATGCTAGGATATTTTTGCAATGGCCTGTTACTGCCGAGCGGTTGGAGGGTATGGATCGGTACGGTCTTCAATGCCTGGCCACAGCTATCGGTCATGCGGTTACTAGCAGCATGACCAAGGATAACTTGATAACGTGTGTACTGGGCAGGGTGACTGGTGAACGAGATTGGTTGAGTGCTCAGAGCCCTTCGGCCATGCTTCCCCTACACTCGACTCCCAGCCATCCCAGTAGTTTGCCGACCCCGGGTACACTTCCGCAGTTGGGTGGTGACTGGCAGGGGGGGTTGCCCCTGGGGGGACCACTGGTAATTTCAAACAGTGTAGCACCTTCACCTCCTCAAGGGTTAACTCCAGAATTATTGCTTCAGCTCGAATTAGCTAAGATCGAAGAGAGAAAGGCTATCAGGGTATGTGAGCTTCAGCAGCAAACAGAGCTAGCAAAAATCCAAGCTGATTTAGAGTCGACTAGGTACTGTGCCGACATGGATGTAGAGAAGTCGCGAGTAGAGACAACGGGACAGCGACTTGGGGCTGGTAACCGTGTTCATGAGCAGTCTCTCTCGCACTTATTGAAACTGGTTCCGGTGTTTGATGAGAGTGGTGTAACAGAATTGTTCACACGCTTTGAGAAGAAGTGCCAGGAACACCAGTGGCCAGAGAATAAATGGGCAGCACTTGTATCCTCTAGATTAATAGGCAAGGGTCTTAACCCTTATTTAGCGGCGAGCAACATAAGTCGAGTTAAATAAAGCTGGACTATGTGGCGGCGCTCGACATAACTCGAGTGGCAATTTCAGCACGTAATGTGGCTGAGAGAGAGAGACAAGTGGTGGCAGGAGACTAGCGAGCGTATGACTGCTCCAGACCACCGCGGCGAACCTACTGACACAAATCTCAGCTCCCTCCTCCCTCTCTCACTCGCTACATACTCAATTATGTACTGAAAGTACCGAATTACCTGCTTTTTGCACTCGCGTTGCACGGTTATTGCAAGAAAACTATCCATCATACAAGGATCGTTATGGTGTCATTCGAAAGCTCTGTTTATGCCCTTTCAGGGATAGGTACTAGTTTTACGTTCTGGGTCTTATTTAGGCATGAAAATGATCACGTAAACAGCCCTATTTCGGCTAAAAACACCCCGCTGTGCGGTACACATAAATAAACCGCATAGGCCGCTCGTAAGGTGTTAAAGCCTACGTTGCATTACCTTTGGAGTTATGTATTGTGTACGAGGATCTCAAGGAGGCTGTCCTGAGGGCTTACAAACTGCAACCAGAAACGTACCGTTTGAAGTTCCGGGGTGTAACTAAGGGAAGAGATAGCACCTTTTTGGAACACGCCCGGGACTTGTCCGATGCTATGGGGAACTGGCTCCGATCTGAGAAGGTCACAACATTTGATGAAATTAAGCAGTTAATGATGTTGGAGCAGTTCTTTAAGAGCACGGGCGGTGATCTAACTTTGAACTTAAAGGAGAAAAACCCAAGAACTCTAGTCGAAGCAGCAGAAATGGCTGATCGACGGCTGTCGTTGATTCGGGGTTGCGGGTCCTCACTGAAGTACGATGTTAGTGCTAAGGACCGTTATCCTCCCCCTCCCCGTAACAATGACACATTTAAACAGAAGAGCCATGAAACTAAAACTGAATCCCAACCTTACACCACACCGTATGTGAAAAGTCAGGGGCCTTTTACATCACAGTATAAGCCGAAACCGAAATTTATGTGTTTTAGTTGCCACTAGGAGGGTCATAAGGCAAATGAATGCCCTAGTTGACCTCCTCCGGCAGCCGTGTCTTTTGCTCACGGCATTGGAGTGTTCAAGAGGACATCGGAGTTTGTTAGAGGCATTTCTTCCGAGGTAAATACACTGCCAGTGCAGAAGGATCCGGAAGGCTTATTCCCTGTCCGTGATGCCTTTAGTGACCACAGGGGACTCGGTTGTGTGGAGTGGGGGGGTAGAAGACATGAGGTGAGAATTTTGCGTGACACTGGGGCATCGCAAACACTGTTGAGAAATTTCACTGGTAAACCTGTCAATACGGCGCGGGTGGTTGTGGTTCAGGGAGTTAATGCGACAAGGTCATACCCGCTTGTAAGAATGAAGGTGGAAGTTGATGGTGTGACTCGGGACCTGGATGTAGGAATTGTGGAGAAGTTACCTGTTGGGGGCGTCGACCTCCTTCTTGGCAACGACTTTGCGGGACCTACTTCTGAGGCTCCACCCTTGGTCGTTGCCGAGAAGCCGGCCGACGTGAGTAGGGAGGAGCAGGAGTGGGTTGAGAAGTGTCCGGTGCAGCCTATGGCGTGTGTTGTCACCCGAGATCCTGCATCCAGGGAGTCACATTCTGGTCAACAATCTTTAGATCAGCGGAGGAAGGGTACCGAGAAGGGGTTGAAAGTTGATGCGGTTGAGAGTTTAGTATCAACGGACCTTCTCGGGGACTCCTTATTAGGACCACATTTCGAGTCTGGAGAAGACCCAGTAACTGTTCCTGTAGGGGCAGAGGATGGGCTTAAAAAGACGAAAGAGTTGAAGGAGGACAGTGATGCACAGTCGGGAGATGTAGCAACAAGGTACCCTGACGCGTACCCTATGAGAAATGGGTCGGCGAAGACGGTGGTCCGAAGCTTGCTAGTGTATTTTTCCCGGTATGGTTACCCGCAGGGGCTTCAGTCAGTCCAGGGACCCAACTTCACTTCTAGCCTCTTTGTCCAAGCAATGCCGCAGCATGAGATTGTTGGGGTTGTGTCATCTGCGTATCATCCGGAGAGCCAGGGTGTGTTAGAGCGATGGCACTCAGCCTTCAAATCTGTGCTTCGTTGTTGTTGCTTTGAGAGTGGGAGGGATTGGGATCTTGGCCTGCCATGTGTTTTGTTTGCTGTGTGGGAGGTACCTGGGGAGAGTTGGGATTCAGCCCTAATGAGCTCGTCTTTGGACACCGTGTCAGAGGGCCTCTCCATATGGTTGAAGAAGTATGGGAGGGCGCAGAAAAACCTTGTTCTATGCTCAATTGTGTCCTCAACAGTCGAGAACGGATGTTGCGCAGTCTGGAGTTGGCTGGCCGTAATTTGACTAGCTCTCAGGCCCTCAGGAAGGACAGGTACGACCTCAAGGTTGAACTCAGGGAGTTTCACGATGGTCAGGTGTTGATTCTACTGCCCCTTGTAGGTCACCCCTTATCCGTGAAGTACGCTGGTCCTTATAGGGTGGTGGAGGAGCTATCAGACCTGGATTACTTGGTAGCCACTCCAGACAGACGGAAGCGCAATCAGTTATGTCATGTTAATCCCATGAAGGAGTATGGGAGGCACCCCCCTGAGCCTCTCACTGTGCCTGTGATGACATTTAGCAGTCAAGGTGGAGAAGGAGAATGGGACAGTCAAGCTCAGGTGGAGGATAACTGGAAGGATAAGAAGTTCAAATGGGCGCCTGAGTGTGAGAAGGTGTTTAAAGAAGTAAAACACCTGTTGTGCACTCACCCGATCCTCAGGGCCCCTGACTTTAGCCTACCTTTCCAACTAGCAACGGAGGCTAGTGGTGTGGGGGCTGGTGCCGTCCTTGTGGAAAAGGACGATGATGGGCTGGAGCATCCTGTTAGTTTCTGCTCGGAGAAGTACAATTCGGCCCAGGGGAGCTGCTCTGTTGTCGAGGAGGAGCTGCTGGCGGTTGTACTTGCTCTGAGGCATTTCGAGGTCTGTGTTCCAGCCTATGGTCCGGTCGTTGTAGTTTACCCAGATCATCACCCTCTCAAGTTCTTGGACCAGTTTCACAATCGGAATATGAGGCTGACCAGGTGGTCACTAAGGTTATTGGTATATAACCTGGACATACGCCATATTGCCGGTTGTGACAACGTGGTTGCAGATGGTCGTTCAAGGGTATATGATCCTGAGTAGATTGACACACGGGTAGCCTCCTGCTTTAGTTTGGATAGTATTTTGCGCTTGGTGCTTGTTGGCTCGCGGTTGTAGCCCAGCGTATTGGGTCGTAAAGCAGGAGTTGCGCGTTTGGTATAGAAGAAAAAACTAGGCTTGCCCCTATAGTGCAGCCGAAATAAACAAATTATAAACATAAAAAATCAAATAAAAACTCTTTCTTTGATAGTTGAATTTTTTTAGTATGTTATAGCAGTAATTCTGAGTTGCACTCCTCTCAGAATGCTGGGCTAGAGAAGCTCGCTCTTGAGGAGCATAACTACATATAATTTAACCTATGGTGTTGGGGAGGGTTATAATTTTGAAAAATGTTTTGTTGAAGAACTGTGCCAGATATTTTACTGCCGCTGGGTGATGGGAAGTGGAGATATAGCATGGGTTCTAACCATCAGATTTTTGTGTGCCTTGGGGCCTCTGAGAAAAATCTTGGGGGGGGTGTGACGTTAACCACTCCGTTAGAACCGCATGGCTTGTCCTACAGTGACTCGCTAGGATCGCCAGGGCAGTGGATGGGGCTACAGTTTATGTATTAGAGTGTGCTTTATTTCAAATGAAAGCTTGTGTCATGGGCAGTCCAGAAAGGTTCTTTGTTTTCACCCATGTCAAGGCTTTATATATTTAATTGTAAAGTATATGTTTTATCATTAACTAGTAATGATGGGATCTGGGAGAGAGAGAGAGAGTAGAACAGAGTGAGAGGGAGCGCGCAGTGTTTTTGTCCCGCTCGATGACGTCACGGCTGGCTGCCTCGTGGGGGTTGGTTGAGAGAGGTCCTTACCATGCTGAGCTCCCTTGCTAGTGGCTAGAGGACTTGTAACCGCTTTTTTCCCACGCGCCTCGAGCTAGTGCGAGTATATACAGTTCCTCGCCACTCTCTCCCTCAGATCTGGTTTCTAGAACGCATTCATCTTTTTTCCCTTGCTATCTGTCCCCGCTTCGCACCTGAGAATCTTTTCCTCTGCCTATCTCTCTCATTTTCCATATCTTTCACCACCTTTTTATTAACATTATATCCCCTCTGGTTAACTCTGCAAGATCAGCTTCATGCTGGCCAGTTGTATTGTGCGTTAAGGTCTGATATAACCCATGTATGTTAGTTGTTAAGATAAGTGGATCACGAAGCATTGGTTGGCTTTCATATTGCCGCTTCCTTTAATTATTAGTGTTCTGCTGGATTAGATAATGCTAGACTAGGAGTCTGATATTATAAGGTATTGTTTCCTATGAGTGCTGGCTTTAGTTAAAAGCTGCACGACATACCTGAGAACTGGAGTTGATTGGGTAAATTCTAGTCTGTGTGCCATTGAGAATAGAGCATGCACGAATGAGGGCTTTTTGCCTATACCATTCTGCACTGTTCTAGTCTCGATTGTTTGTCTTTGAGGTACGCCAGGAGAACGCTTAATACTTCGGTATTAAGGTTTCTCAAGAGAGCTACCCTTCATTATAACGTAATATTTGACGCACAAACTTGAGATTTGCTCTAGGCTATGCAGCATGCCATGCGCACCAGTATCTCGTATCATTGACTCTAGCTAGACTTTATCAGTCACAGTAGACATTAAGTATATTAACCTAATTACTCTTGTTATGCATACCCAATTATGATTACACAAGCATTTCGCAGCCTAGTTTGATGTATTGAGACACAAACGACTTAGGCTCTTTTTGTTGATAGGAATACTGCATTGTCGTGGCGATTATTATTATTGTTGTAGTGTTTAGGATATTCTTGGCTCCGACGGCATTATATATTCTGCCTTTTTGTGTGCATAGCCTGCACGAGCATTGTTCCGCTGCCTGCCTTTTTGGGTTCCATTTCCGATACGAGCATCTTTATAGCATCTAACATTTAAAAAAGATTCCTTGTTAGTGTTGAAGGACTTTAGTGCACTTTCTTTCATGCAGGAGTGCCTGACATTTACTGATTAAAGTAACGTAAGCTGTAAGCTGGAGGAGGTGGGGATCAGGAGGTCAGAAGTGTGGGAAGCCATGCAAAGAGTGAAGTTGGGGAAAGCACCAGGAACAGATGGAGTGTGTGGGGAAATGTTGAGGTATGGTGGTGAGATAGTGATAGAATGGGTATGGAAAATGTGCAAACTAGCATGGGAGAAGGGGAGTGCACCCGATGACTGGAAGACTGGCATAATAGTCCCCCTATATAAGGGCAAAGGGGAAAGAGGAGTGTGTGGTAACCACCGAGGAATATGTCTTCTAAGCGTAGTAGGGAAGGTATACAGTAGGGTAGTGATTGAGAGAGTGAGAGTGAGAACGGAGAAATGGATAGGCGACGAGCAGGGAGGTTTTAGGAAGGGAAGAGGATGTGTAGATCAGATTTTTACCCTGAATTGTGTTGTGGAGAAGTATCTGGAGAAGAAACAAAAGGTGTATGTTGCCTTTATGGACTTGGAGAAGGCCTATGACAGAGTGGATAGAGAAGGTTTGTGGAAAGTACTTAGAATATACGGAGAGGGCAAGTTGCTGAAAGCAGTGAAGAGCATGTATGAGGGTGCAAAGGCGGCAGTACGTGTGGAGAGTGAGCAGAGCGAGTTCTTTGACCTGAATGTTGGTTTGAAACAGGGGTGTGTGATGTCCCCGTGGTTGTTTACTGTATATATGGATGGAGTTATGAAAGAAATACTATCAAGAGCAGTGGATGTTGGTGTATCGCTGAAAAGGGAGGGAATTGAGTGGAAGCTACCTATACTGCTGTTTGCGGATGATACAGTTCTGATGAGTGATAATGAATGGGAGTTGCAGGGTCTGGTAAATGAGTTTGGAACAGTGTGCGAAAAACGGAATTTGAAGGTAAATACGGGGAAGAGCAAGGTTATGGTCTTCGAAAGGGGTGAAGTCACAGAGTGTGAGGTGAAGCTGAACGGTCAGGCTATGGAGATCGTCAACTCTTTTAAGTATCTGGGCAGTGTGTTGAGTAAAGATGGGACTATGGATGAAGAGGTGCGGGAGAGGGTACAACAGGGGAAGAGGGTTGTAGGAACGCTAAAAGCAGTAACAAAAAATAGGGTGGTCAGTATGGAAGTGAAGAAGTCCTTGCATGACAGTGTGGTAATCCCGACACTGACTTACGGAAGCGAAGCATGGACGTTGGTTGAGAGACTCAGACCAAGAGTGAGAGCAGTGGAAATGAATTACTTAAGGAGTGCGTGCGGAGTTACATGGAGGGATAGACAGACTAATGAGGAAGTAAGAAGGAGGTGGTGTGGAGGTAGATGTGCTGGAAAGTGTGAAAAGGAACAACTTGAGATGGTTCGGCCATATGGAACGTATGGAAAGCGAGAGAATGACTAAGAGGGTGTATGAGAGCGAGGTGGAGGGACAGAGGGGGAGAGGTAGACCGAATATGAGGTGGAAGGATGGAGTGAGGAAGTACATGAACGAAGGTGGTGCTGGTTGGGGGGAGGGGCGTCGACTGACTGGGGACAGAGGTGCATGGGGCGGTTCGTTCGTGGCCACCCCTTCGGGGATCACGGCGTCAGGCAATAGATAGATAGATAGAAGCTGTAACTTCTCTTACCACCTTACTTTGCATACCATAACCAAGCACCTTCGGTTATAGGTAGTAATAGGCTGTTTTCACATAACATTAAGCCTAGAGTAGACGCACATTTATTGAGAGTTTGATAGCCTATTATTGCATATAGAACTCTGTAGAGTATTTGTGTTCTTTGTTCACTGGGAATATACATCAGAGGTTGGATCTAGCGCTTTCCGTTGTAGCATTTATGCCATTACTAGTCCAATGAATAAGAGCCCTGATATATTTGAACCCCAGTCGTAACACCTCCTCCTCTCATTCTTCCTCCTCCTCTCATTCTACCTCCTCCTATCATTCTTCCTCCTCCTCTCATTCTTCCTCCTCCTCTCATTCTTCCTCCTCCTATCATTCTTCCTCTTCCTCTCATTCTTCTTCCTCCTCTTATTCTTCCTCTTCCTCTCATTCTTCTTCCTCCTCTTATTCTTCCTCCTCCTCTTATTCTTCCTCCTCCTCTTATTCTTCCTCCTCCTCTTATTCTTCTTCCTCCTCTCATTATTCCTCCTCCTCCCATTCTTCCTCCTCCTCCTCTCATTCTCCATTCATTCCATATTTTATGTTTTCCCTTCCTTCTTTTTCCTTCCTTCCATCTTCTTATCATGCTTCTTCTTAACCTTCCTTTAACTTTCTCGACGACGTATACAGACTAATAACACACATAACAAAGCCACTCCAACAGCTTCCTCTCTCTCTCCAACACCCCTTCACCCCTCTCTACACTCTTCAGAAAAATAGGGAAAGTAGAATGTATATAGGAGGTGCCGTTGTAAAGGCTCATCCCTCAATACCTTCACATGACCTGGCACCCACTTGCTCCACATAATTGCATTCCTCTTCATCCTCTCATTCCTTCCTTATTTTGATTCTTCCTCCTTCCCTCCTTCCTCCCATTTTCTTTTATTTTCCTCCCTCCCTTCTTTTCTTTCATCTTTCCTGTTTTCCTTCCTCCCTCCCTTCTCTACTTTCTTACTTCCTTCCTCCCTCCCTTCTTCCCTTTCTTCTTCCTTTCTCCTCCCTCCCTTCATTTCTTTCTGCTCCTCTTCATTTCCTCCCTTTCTTATTCTGCTTCCTTCCTTCTTTCTATATCCTTTCCTTCTTTATCCTGCTGCTTTCTTCTTCCTTTCTCTTTCATTAATTCCGGCTTCTCTCCTTCCTTCCTTATTCTCCTTTGTTTCCGTATTCTGATTCCCTTTTCTTCTTCTTATTATTTCTTGTTATTCTTCTTTTCTTCTTTCTTGCTATTCCTCTTCTTCTTTCTTACTATTCTTCTTCTTCTTCATCCTCCTCCTCCTTTCTTGTTAATCGTCTTCCTCGTCCTCTTCCTCCACTCCACGCTCCTTTTTCTTGTCCTTCTCTCTCTCTCGTTTCACCTTCCTTTCCGAGTCCCAACTACATTATTGCATTCCTCGTGTCTCCTCCTCCTCCTCCTCATCATCTTCCTCCTCCTACTCTTCCTTCTCCTCCAACTCCAACTCCTCCTCAGCATCATCATCTTCGAGACGTTATAGACTGCAGCACCGTCGATTCTTATAAACTTCACCTAGACAAACATCTTGCCTCAAACCCGCGACCGACTGCGTTTTTAAATGAATAACTTTTTTCCCCTCAGATTTATCAAGGATTATTGCATTCATAAATATCTTATTTATGCATTCATAAATATCTAAGATGTTACTCTCTTTCTCCCAAATACACGAAAGATCACTTATAACTTACAGTATGTTACTATCCCAACTGTCCCCTACTAACATCAGTTAATTCTGCCACGGACATCTGCTCCAGTTACTTCCAGGGCAGTAGTTCCCTTTCCAATTATCCCCTACACACTCTAAACCACTATTTGGATACTTTATCATTAGTGTTTTAGAGGACAAGCAGCCTAGAGAGGTCGCTAGATCTGTTGTTGCTTGATTTCCTTTGTACTCTCTCACACACTCTCTCGCTCTCTCTAATAGCGACCTCTCTCTAATGCTATCGTCCAAGATGGCGAGAGGAGTGAAGGGTGCGTGCGTGCGTAGCTCTCTCCCTGTGTATCATCCTCCTCAACATCCAGAGGGGCTGTGCCGATATAAAGGTGCAGAGGGGACCGGTAGTGTACCAGGTCAACACTAAACAAGTATTGAGGGACCTCGTCACACAGAAATCACACATAAGTGAACCTTCTGTCACCATTCCTGCCTGGTCAAGTTTATATATCGGGAAGACACAGCGGCTTGGCAAGTACTCTGGCACAACCTCGCTACAACACCTATTGTGCTACACTCTAATTAGCTGCGGAGATGTAGAGACCAACCCCGGCCCTAGGTCAACACTGAAGAAACCTCACCACCAACCAAGTAAGACAGACACCGTCATTTCAACAGTCCCTAGCAGAAAAATTCGTTATTACAAAGTGGGCCTACAGGTACCCCAGCCTCCCGTCACGCTCCAATTCAACCCGCAACACAACCCAACACGGTCGGCGACCCAGTCTCCCGTCACGCTCCAATTCAACCCACAAAACAACCCAACACTATCGGTAGCTCAACATGTAACTGGAGCAGCTAGGAAGAAAGGCATCAGTCGCAACAACATCAACAATGGAGCAGCATTAGCAGCCAGGAATAAGGACAACATCATCAAACAGCAAATACTGGTGGGGCTGGGAGGGGTCATAGGGGGAGACATAGCTACAGACAGTCCCCAACCCCTGTGCTCACACCCTAGCAGCACAGCTGCATCACCACACCGCCAGACGTACGACGAACAATAAAAAGAAGCTATGTAGCCTACAGTGTGCGATATTAGATTCAACAAAAGGAGTCCAACATCACAATGTAGTATTTGTAATGAAACAGTACACGATCGATGTACTTATGTTACCAGCAGAAAAGAAATGTAATGCGATAAATGCAGGGAATTAGCAATTACCCTCTCCACCAACTCTACACTACCCACAGCATTACCATTAATACCACAGATATCGGCGACCCAAGTAGCACAACATGCAACAAGAACAACAATAAAAACAGGTAGCACTCGCAAATACATCAACAGGGAAGTAGCATCAACGGACAATGAAAACAACAACAACAACAACAGCAAACAACCACAGCCCGACCGCGAGTACCCCCTGCCCTCTCCCGCACAAACAGCTGATCGACGCGGACCAAACCACACCTCCAGTCGTATGATAAACAGTAAGAAAAAACTATGTATAGTCTGTAATATTGGTTTCAACAATAGGAGTTAACTTTTACAATGCAACAGTTGTAATGAAATTGTTCATAACCGATGTACTTACGTTAACAGTAGAAACGAAGTTGAATGTGTTAAATGTAGGAACTCAGCTGTACAACATCGCAAAACCATTTGTTTTATTTGTGAATCACTCGTAACACAATGTCAGAAGATCCAAAACTGTGTAAAGTGTAAATATGTAGCTCACATGAAGTGCATCTCTAAGAAGACCAACAGTGAAGAACGGGAATTCCTTTGCAATAAGTGTGCCTTGCATTCATTACCGAATATTAATGTAAATGATCCAAGTATTAATAACTCAGAATCCAGCCAGGACACATTCAAAATCAAAGATGAATACAGAGTGTTCACCAACAAAGGGCTCCATCTTATCCACATTAACGCCAGATCAATGTACCATAAATTGTCAGAAATAAACTTGTTAGCTAATAAGGCCAAAGCTTCAATAATTGCAATCACAGAAACCTGGCTGGATTCAAGTATAAACGATGGTGAAATAAACATTCAAGGTTTCAATATGGTTAGGAATGATCGCAATAGGCATGGGGGAGGAGTATGTATGTATGTAAAAAACAACCTCACACACACAACTAGGACCGACCTCCATGTAGAAAATCACGAAGCTCTGTGGATCGACCTACACCTGCCGAGGACAAGACCCATCACAATTGGGGTATGCTATAGTCCACCAGCCGACACACAATTCTTGACCAAATTTGAACGAACTTTGTCATCGCTAGACCCTCGGAATGAATCCATCATACTAGGGGATCTTAACCTGTGTTACAAACACCGAAATGATAGGCTTGTACGAGAATATAGGCATATACTGACAATGCACAATCACAAACAACTCATCACAACCCCCACACGTATCTCTGAGAACACTGCCACACTATTAGACCACATAAACTGTAACAGAGAGGACAAAATATCCCAATCAGGGGTTATACAGACTGGGATAAGTGATCACTTCGTCACATATTGCACACGGAAAACCACAAAAATTACCCTAGAGAATCACAAGGTTATCAAAACAAGGTCACTCAGAAACTACAATAAGGAAACATTTCTGGACATTTTATGGAATACAGACTGGTCTCCAGTGTTTGGAAGTACAAACGTTAATGACTAATGATGCAGGGGTTGGCTTCAGAACCATCATCACAAATATCCTAGACGAAATAGCTCCTCTGAAAGACATACGAATTAAAGCAAGGTCAGACCCATGGATCAACAATGACATACTACACCATCTGGAACACAGAGACAATCTGTTAAAAAGGCTAGTGAAACATAGACAGGATCAAGGTCTGAAACATGAGTTCAACAGGGCCAGGAATAAACTAAGTAGGAAAATAAAATCAGCGAAAACTAATTATTTTCACAATAACGCAGAGGAATATCAGAATAACCCAAAGAAACTATGGAGGCACCTAAAAACAACAGGCTACAGCAACAAGACAAGGGATTCATCTAACAGTAATATTGCTCTCACCATTAATGATCAGGTTTGCCACGATAAACGACAAATTTCAACCTACTTCAACTCCTTCTTCACTTCCATAGCAAACACACTTGCACAGAACCTACCTCAAACTCTCAATAAATACACGACAACAACGGCCACCTTTCGTAATTTCTACAGAGATAGAGACATACACCCGAACACATTTGGATTGCAAAATGTTACACCAAAATACACTTTTGACGAGCTGTCTAACCTAAATGTACATAAAAGCACAGGACCAGACAAAATTCCTGCCAAATTTCTACGAGATGGAGCCATTGGTATAGCAGGCCCCCTAACCCACATCATCAACTTGTCAATTAACACCAACACTGTACCTGCTGAACTGAAGGACGCTATTGTAACCCCTCTATTCAAGAAAGGAAATGAACTAGAAGTTGGCAACTACAGACCAGTTAGAATATTATGTATTGTATCTAAAATCCTTGAAAGAGCGGTATACACCCAAATTGAACACTACCTCAAACAAAATGATCTATTCTATAAGTTTCAATCAGGTTTCAGATGCATGTACTCGACAGACTCCTGTCTCATCCACTTAACGGATCACATTCGTTAAGAAATATCTAAAGGTAACTACACCGGTATGGTTCTTCTTGATCTACAAAATGCGTTTGACACAGTAGACCATGATATCCTATGTAATAAACTACAAGCAATGGGCATAGGGTCTGTGAACTGGTTTAAATCTTATCTTAGTGGTAGAACCCAAAGAGTCAAAATTGATGCTAATATATCTGATCCTATGCCAATTAATTGGTGGGTCCCGCAGGGAAGCATCCTGGGTCCCTTACTCTTTCTCTGTTATGTGAACGACATGAAACTGAGCGTCTCATGTAAATTATTACTGTATGCAGACGACAGCGTGCTTCTGGTTTCAGGAAAAGACCCAATAAGTATTGCCGCTTCACTTTCCAAAGAACTAGCATCATGTAGTGAATGGCTAGTGGACAATAGACTATCTCTTCACCTGGGCAAGACGGAAGCCATCTTATGTGGAACAAAACGCAAACTGAAAGACATTGTGGGCTTCTCGGTCAACTGTAATGATATTCCTATAACAACAGTGTCACAAGTTAAATATCTCGGACTAAAACTGGACGCGAGTTTGTCAGGTGAAACAATTTTGGAATCTATCCTGAGTAAGTGTAGAGCACGTATAAAATACCTGTATAGACAGGTGGGATGCTTGCCCGCGGCGACCAAAAAGACCCTCTGCCAAGTGCTTGTTCAATGTCATTTTGACTATTCTGTGTCATCCTGGTACTCTGCATCATCTAAATCAGCACAGCACAAACTGCAGGTGACTCAAAATAGAATGGTTAGGTTCATGCTGAACCTAGGACCCAGATCACATGATGGCCAGGAACAACTTCAGTAACTAGGTATGCTCAATGTCTCTGACAGGGCCAAACAAATCAGGCTCACTAAAGCCTTCAAAATTTTCTATGACAGAGCTCCAGAATATCTAAAGAATGATTTTGTTAAAGCAAATGAGAGGAGTGGACATAATTCAAGAAACAGGATGTTTAATTTTAAGGTCCCGAGAATCCAAGGACAGGGTAAGCAAACATTCTTCTTCACTGCCATCAACGACTGGAACGACCTACCCCAGTCAGTCCGTGAAAAGAGAACACTGTATTCCTTCAGACGTAGCCTGAAGGAACACCTGAACCGGACAGCTGCGAGAAGGGAGCACCAAGCTTATGTCTACTACTAAATACGACATAAGAGATAGACGAACCAAACTGAAATGATTACTGATTACGGATTACTGATATTTACTATAGGATGTAAGGTATCTTAAAATAACCCCTAGAAATACTTTCTCTAAAGTATCTATTTCTTTATCCTCCCCATTTCCCCAGCTAACCTAATCCCACAAGGACCCCAATGGAAATACGCCTAACGGCCTTATTGGGCTATCCTTAGTTGGAATTATGCAAGGCTGGTACATGTCATATTTGTAACATAGTATGTGGTACCAACTCTGTAAATTGCTAACTGAATAAATATTATTATTATTATTATTATTATTATTAATACAAACACACTCTTTCTTTTTTCACACACACACACGCCAATACACACACACACCTACACATTTAATCCAAATTGATGACACCCAAAAGTTTATATTGGTTTATATAAGATATCCTTCTCAATTAGGCGGTATTAAAAGGGACACCACTTTATCTTCCTTCTCCATCGGCACCACGTTTCTCTTTTCTGTCCTAGCGGTACTGTTACGATAGGCTGTTTGATCATGTGAATGATGTGAACTATGTGATTTCTCTCTCTCTATTCATCTAACAATCTCTGTCTCTCGCTCTCTCTCTCTCTCTCTCTCTCTATATATATATATATATATATATATATATATATATATATATATATATATATATATATATCTGTGTCTGTCTGGCTCGCTCTCTCTCTCTCGACCTTCACGAGGGGCGGACGTATATTTTAGGCGCTCCAGGGCCGCCGGGGTCAGTTGTCAACATTTTGCTTTCTCTCTCTAAGCTAAGCTAAGTTAGAAGTTTTAGAACCAGTTATAAGTGCCACCAAAGCAACTTACGAATCAAGTGCTCCTGAAGTTAGAAAATCAACACAATTCTTAAGAAGAATTATCAACAATCAGTGAAAAAGTGGCAATGAGGTCTGGTGAAAAGTAGTGAACCCATGGTGTGAGTGTGTTATTTATAGTAAACAAAATGACAATGACGTATAGCCGTACCTTTTGGCTGAAAAAGGGGAATGGATACCCAGACAGCAGTGTTATCACAAAACTAAAAGCTCTAAAAAAAAATCATGCCAGAGGACCCAAGAAAAACCTATCACAATAAAAACAAATCGAAATAATAGTCAGTGATAGAAGAAGAAAACCAAAACCAAAAATGATCAAGCCATACCAATACACAGAAGTCCCAAGGCAATGGTACGACTTGCCGACACTCCTGCTATCAAACGTTGCCTCACTCAACAACAAGCTGGAGGAACTCATCATCACAACACGGTCAGTAAATAGCAAGGATACCCGGGTTCGAATCCCGGCGGATCATATATACTTTAATTAATTTAATTTGGGGTGTTTGGTGTTGTGGTGAAATTAATAAAATATAGATTATAGCCATCACTGAGGCCTGGCAAATTACCCCCGAGATTTGTACCATAGATGATTACCACCTGTTTTCCCACTTACGAACCAATAAACGCGGAGGTGTTGCCCTTTTTTGCCACCAAGACCTGTACTATGCCCCACACAACTAAAGATTAATGTTCCTGACACAGTCGAAGCACTTTGGGTTCGTGTTACACCAAAACACAGCCCTAGACAGGCAGCATCCATAATTTACTGAGTAGTGTATCACCCCCCACACTCACCCTCCAAGGATCTCCTATTACAGCACCTCACCAACACCTCTTGACTCCCTCAGGACAACCTACCCTAGTACTAAAATTGTAATTTGTGGCGACTTCAATGAAATTGATACCACTCATCTTCAAGAAGAACTCCACCTCACTCATGTGGTTAATTTTGCAACACATGGCAACAAAACTCTCGACCTCATTTTCACGGACATGAGTGAGATGTACCAGACTCCAACAGCTCTGGCACCATTCGTACGGAGCCCTCACAAATCAGTCCTGTGGTCACCAGTCCCCACCACATCCCCTCCACCAGCCCTTGATACCAAGATTTATCACCCTCTAACCGACTCTGGTATCAGGAATTTTGGGCAATGGATCACTCGTCATCCCTGGCAGGAAGTCTCAGACCAGATGACGTGGACACTAAATGGGAAAATTTCAGCAACACTATCAACCAGGCATATGAACAATCTTTCCCAACAATAACTTTGAAAATCCATCCAAATGATGCACCTTGGATCTCGCATCGCATCAAAAGACTCGTCCAACAGAAAAACCTTGCCCTAGAACATATAGATATGAACCTCTACAGAAAACTTCGCAACAAAGTCATCCATGAAATATGTAAAAACAAAGAAAATCTACTATCACAAAAAATTGCAACATCTGAAGAACGCCAATATTGGAAAATGGTATGACGGTATAAAAAAGCTTACCGGAATGACAAAGCAGAAACCTCTATCACTTTCTTGTGTGAATCACCTAACCAATGAAAATGTCGACAATGAAATCAATAAACATTTCGCCGCTATCTGTCAATGTGTTCCGGCACTTCAATGGGAGCAATTCCCAGTCTACCTTCCCTCCCCAACTCCCCCTGAATCCGTGGAAGAGTATCAAGTTTCAAACCGCTTACAAAATCTTAAAACAAAGCGGTCAGTCACACCACAGGATATACCAGCAAGAATTTACAAGGAATGTGCATGTGAAATTGCCAAGCCTCTAACCTCCATCATAAATGCATCGCTCGCGCAAAGTAAGTGCCAGCTGAGTGGAAAATATCCTATGCCACTCCAGTACCAAAAACTACATACCCAGAAGTCCTTGACAATTTGCACCCGATTGCCATAACTCCAACCCCCAGTCTAATCTGTGAAAGTTTCGTATTTGACTGGGCCTACACTGACATAGCAACATCCTTTGACCCACAACAATTCGGTAATGTGAAATCATCATCCACAACTCATTGCCTGGTCAGTTTGCTAGACTTCATTTACCGCAACCTAGAAAAAAGAAAAACTTCAGTTGCCTTAACTTTCAAATTAACCTTCAGTAAGGCCTTTAATCTAGTCAACCACAACATTATCATAAAAAAGGCAACGGAGCTCGGATTATGCCCCTCCCTCGTTTCATGGCTGGCAAACTTCCTCAGTGACCGCAAACAATCTATGCGGTTAAAATGCACAGTATCCTCTCCACTACCTCTGACCTGTGGGACCCCACAGGATACCAAAATGGGTCCCTTTTGCTACCTCATGCTGATCAATGATGCAATGCGAGACACAGATGCAAGGTGGAAGTACGTGGATGACTCAACAATCGCAGTGAGCATAGACAACACTTCACCTGACTTCAGCGTACTTCAGGATCTTCTCAACCAACTTCAGGGCTGGACTTCAGCTAAGGACATCACCATAAATACTGCCAAAAAAGTAGTGATGCACATCAGCGAGGGTTCATACATCATCGACCCCCCTCTCATCACCCTTGGATCCAGCACTCTACAGATAGTGAACAATTTCAAACTATTAGGTGTCATCATAGACAATCTAAATTGGAAACCCCACGTCAGTAGTGTTGTCAAAATTCGTGGCTATAAACTCTAGCTCCTTCGTCGGTAGGCGCTCCATCACCCAACCTCTCATACGTGTACAAGTTGTTAATTTTGCCCAAACTTACTTATGCATGCCCGGCATGGACCTAATCACTAACAGCAACACAGAAAGAACAACTCGAAAAAGGGCAGAAAAGTGCTTGCAGGATCATTCTAGGACTCTCTTACACACACTACCCCGAAGCGCTACGGTTCCTGGTGTTAGAAACCCTATCGAGCCGATACCGATACCTCACTTTGAAATTCGGTCAAAATCTAGTCGCCACCCACGTCACCGCAACATGCTACCGCCCTCAGCGCCCCCTCCCAGGAAAGCTACCAGGCATCACAACACCATCACCCCTTTACATGCAAGGACATCAAGATATCAAGCAAGCCCCATCCCCTATATCGTGAACCTAATCAACAAACAGTAAGACAAGTCGTAAATAATCACTAGTGTGCGACCAACCATATATCGCGTTCAGTGTCAAACCCACCAACACAGTGGGAAGGAAGTGTCACACAAGCTCTTTTTCCGTCAACTTTCACTGGCAAGCTACCTTTGGTAAAGTCTCCACTCATAACGCTAATTAGCCTTAACACCTTACGAGCGGCCTATGCGGTTTATTTATGTGTACCGCCCTGCGGGGTGTTTTTAGCCAAAATAGGGCTGTTTACGTGATCATTTTCATGCCTAAATAAGACCCAGAACGTAAAACAAGTACCTATTCCTGAAAGGGCATAAACAGAGCTTTCGAATGACACCATAACGATCCTTGTATGATGGATAGTTTTCTTGCAATAACCGTGCAACGCGAGTGCAAAAAGCAGGTAATTCGGTACTTTCGGTACATAATTGAGTATGTAGCGAGTGAGAGAGGGAGGAGGGAGCTGAGATTTGTGTCAGTAGGTTCGCCGCGGTGGTCTGGAGCAGTCATACGCTCGCTAGTCTCCTGCCACCACTTGTCTCTCTCTCTCAGCCACATTACGTGCTGAAATTGCCACTCGAGTTATGTCGAGCGCCGCCACATAGTCCAGCTTTATTTAACTCGACTTAAGTGGTGGGCCGCTTTTTAAGGGTTAAAACATTTCAGGTTAGATATTATATATAAATGAGTAAACAATAAAAAAGCAATAATAAATAATTAATACATTATATAACAAATAATTGAACAAATATACTTGCTCCCAAAAACTGCCGGAAAACGCGCTCGTGTAAACACCAGCTATCTAAAATACGGTGAACCGACTAGAAAAACCACCCTAGACAAACAGTAATCAAAGGTATACGAGATATATGTCATCTCTATCCTAGATTAACAAGTAAATCAACTTGCAAGCTTTCAGATTTTTTTTTTTAAACGTACCATTATCATCTCTAATTTAAAATAATCGGCAAAAGAAGTACATAATATTTAATTGATCAAAATTTAATACCAGTAGTTCTTGTGCAATCTCTTACTTTGGTCCATATTGTAAGTTAATATAAGTTAGAGTTAAGCAACAAACTGTTCCTTTGTACATTTTCAGCCAATGGCGGCAACTATCAATAAACCATTTATTATTATTTGTATTATTTATTATTACTGTACAAACTGTATAGTAAACGAGGACCTCCTAAGGCTAACATTGCTCATCAAGTTTATCCAAGATCAAAAGGTAGAAACGGTATGGAATTTTGGATGATCTTGATGGGCCGTTATAATGTTGGCTGGTCATGATGCCCTGTTGATAACCATAATTCACGCGACTCAGATATGGTGAAACACGTGTACTCCATCTCTGAATATAAACACCATATGAGGACGAGCACTTTATTGACAATGTTTCGCATATAACTTCATCAGGTCAATGACATACACCAAGAAATCATTAACCCATTCAGAACCGGTGACGTCCTTTCAATATTATTTCGGTAATTATTAGACGATTCCATTCAGCTTAGGACGGACGTGTAGCAATTAATTAAGGAGCTACAAACCCTTTTCACTACCACAGGTCCTTCTTCAACTGAACAAAATCGTCTAATTGTAGCTAGAATATAATTATACAGACGTCCCCAGTACAGAAGGGGTTAAAATCTAGATGTTTCTTTCTCGATGGAAGGGAGGGTTCAGAGCTGCGTTTGTGGATGGCCATCGCTTACTACCTCAACCTGTCAACTCTGGTGTTCCTCAGGGTTCTGTCCTGTCTCCAGTTCTCTTTCTAATATTCAATAATGATCTCAGCTGTACCTCTAGTCCTATCCATTCTTATGCTGATAACTGTACCTTACACTATTCAACTTGTTTCCCACAATGACCCACCATGCAATCACTCCAAAATTCACGCGATGAGGCCATAGCACGCCTTTCTTCTGGTCTTTAACAATTTCCGATTAGGGCGGACATTTTTTTGTTACTTTCAATGCTTCCAGAACCCAATTTTCTCCATCTATCTACCGGGCACCATCTTCCACACAATTATCCCTTATTCTTCAACAGTACACAAATCAACTCTTCATCTTCTCTCAGTATTCTTGGTGTTTCATATTCTTCTGACCTCTCTTGGAAAGATCATATTACCACTCTTGCTAATTCAGCTTCCCAGAAGTTAGGTGTGCTCAACTGTCTCCGTGGTTTCTTCACCCTCCCACATATTTTTGCTCTGTATAGGGGGACAGTGAGCCCATGTATCGAGTACGGTTCGCATGTGTGGGGAGGTTCCATTTATACCGCACTTCTTGAACGGGTAAAGTCAAAAGCATTTCGTCTCATCAACTCACTTCCTTTTTAATTCCCTACAATATCTATCTAAATGCCGCAATGTTGCATCTCTCTCACTCTCCTACCACTATTACAATAATCAGTGTTCTTCAGAGCTTTCTCGGTGTATATCTCCTCCCTTATGCATGGTTCACACATTGGCGAGTCGGAGCGCGAGGCCAACGCGAGTGATGAAATTCTTGCACTCGCCAATGATTATCCCAAGTTCGCCGACACTCGCCGACACTCGCGCAGACTCGCGTTGACTCGGGCTGCACCGCGTTAACTCGCGAACGCGGGCAAAGATTTCATGCATGCATGAAATTTGGAGAGTCAAGTGGGACTAGGACGCCAAACCGCATAGACTCGCGTAGACTCACGTATACTCGCATAGACTCCTGTACACTCCTGTAGACTCGTGTGACACTCATGTAGACTCGCGTGACACTCATGTAGACTCGCGTTGTACTATTTAGACATTAAATGATTGTGAGTCTACATGAGTCTACATCAGTCTACGCGAGTCTATGCGGGTCTACGTGAGTCTACACGAGTACAACATGAGTCAACACTATATGCAAATAAGCATGTGGGTGCCAATATTAGCAAAGGTGAGTTTAACAGGAGTCAAACAGGAGTCAACACGACCCTAACGCGAGTTAACACGGGGTAACGCGAGTGTAACACACGTAAACGAGAGTACCCACGTGGTGGTCTGAATTTCACAATATGTGTGGCGAGTCTATGCGAAACCAACATGAGTATACATGAGTTTATGCGATATTAACGCGGGTCTATGCGAGTCTACGCGAGGAACGGCGAAACCAACGTGAGTCTACGCGAGTGGTGTGCGACTGCTGGCAACACCGCGCGAGTAGGTGGCACCACCACGTCATACACCCCCTATAAAAGGACCGCCCACGCTGCCTACTCCACTCTCCACCGTGACCCCAGCAAGGACCCATCGACCCGTGCCGCACATCGACCCACGCTGCCTTACCACGCTTCCTGCCCTACCACGCTGCCCTACCTGCCTGCCCTGCACCATGCCTTTGACCAAGGAGAAGGTGGCGGTCACCAAGTCTCGGAAGGGTGGTGTTGGTGTTTTGAAGAATAAGGCTACACCACCCGAACAACCCCGCATCGCACACCCTGACAGGAGGCCTGTTGCGTCGCAAGAGTTGGATGACTCTGATGAAATTGTGCCGGACAGCCAGCCCAGTGGACTTGAGTACATGGACCTGTTTGACGGAGACATTGAAGATGCCGGCAGCCAGGATACTCAGCCCAGCCAGGATACTCAGACCAGTCAGTTCCGTACCGGCATGTGGAGGGCATTTGATGGCGCAGTGCTTTCCGTCGATGGCACCAACGGTATGCGGGAAATCCCAGCGCTTGTCAAACTCACTGGCAACCACCTTCCACTCCGCCGGTGTCCTGGGGAATGTATAACCTCCTCCTGGTATTCTGGAATGATGGCTTCGCATGTTGCAGGCACAATGAGGGAGATGGTGTTCCGGGCCACACGGAACGCGTACTGTAGGCTAGGATATGAGTCACGAGTGGCCAGGTAGCGGAGTGTGATTGCAATCCTCAGCCCAGGTGACATAGCCTGCCTCCAGAAGGTGTCCTGCTTCTCTACCCTAGGCCTGACACGTGCCACCAACTCCCTAAACATGTGGACGTCCACACGTAGGAAGTTCCGGAATCCTTTGGGGTCCTCTCTCTCAAGCTCCTCCATAAGTTATTCGTACACACCGAACTGTGGCCGTCTCAGTAGCCACCTCCTAGCCCAAACTGTCCTTCGTGGCCTTTCCCCTTGACGTCTTTCTTCACCCTCCTTCTCCTCCAGCTCCTCTAGGTCTACGAGATGCATCTGCATCTGCAGGAGTATGACCACAGCTGCCGCTCTGCGCCTCGTGATGGACATGGTGTGTGGGTGGGTGGGTGGGTGGGGGGGTTGGGCTGTATCCTGCAGAGTAACACGTACGTCCGTCCGTGGTGGTGTTGCGTGGTGTGAGAAATGGTGCCAGTGGGGGCCTCTTTATACGTTTCCTGACACTCGCCAACACTCGCACACACTCATGTTAGACTCCCATACACTCCTGTTAACTTCCTGTAGACTCGCGTTCATCTCGTGTAAACATGTGTAAACTCATGTAAACTCCTGTGACACTCGTGTAGGCTCCTGTAGACTCGCACTATTCGTACCCTGGAATGTGACCGTTATTTGTCAAATTTCGGCGGTGCGTGTTGGGGTCGTGTTACACTCGCCGACACTCGCGGATACTCCTGTGAACTCGTGTAAACTAGTGTTATATTCGTGTTATATGCGTGTTTACTCGCATCAGATGCTACTCGCGTTGGGTACGGGCTCCATCAACGGCGGTATGCGGCGAGTGTGACTCGCGTTGGCCTCGCGCTCTGACTCGCCAGTGTGTGAACTAGGCATTACAGAGAGTGGGGGCCTGGGGTACCCGCCTTTCAACACACTCCCATCCCTATTCTGCCCAGCTCTCTAACCCAAGAGTGAACCAATTTTCCAAGTCTTTCTTCTACTGAACAACTATGCTTTGGAACTCTCTCCCTCAATCTCTCTTTCCCTATTTCTATGACTTAAACTGTTTCAGCTCCATGTGTCCAGACATTTTGACTCCAATGTACCTTGAATTTGGCTCTCTGTCACCCTTTCGACTTTGGGGGAGACACTTGTTGTAGGTGCCTAACTGTGTCGAATGCGGGTACAAGAAATTCCTTATAGTTGTCCATCTTCATTCACAAAGCACCAGCCATAACTTATTCGTTTCTGCGAACAAATATGTAAATGAAGTCTCAAATATGCAACTGTAACAAACTTTACGAAATGAACTATTGCTATCCCACATGCAAATCATTAATTGGCTAGCAATAGTTACCTTGGGCTCAAAATACAATGCTCATTCACATTCCTATTCTCAGAAACAAAGCACTATAATAGTATGTACACTGTACAGTAGGCTACATTTTGTTTAAACATAATTGTTAGCTACGAAAATATTCATATTACTGCAGAAAATACCCAATTACATGTGAAAGCTTAGCCCTTTGAGTACCAGCTACGTGTGTTATATTTTATTCTAGCTATATTTAGGCGATACTATGCAGCTTAGGAAGGATGTGTGGTAGTTAAAAGGGTTGTTTGGGATACTTTGAAGTCTTATAATGGCTAGAGGTCCTTCCTAAGCAGAACAAAATCGTCTCATAGTTGCCAGAATATGATGAAAAGGACGTCCCTGGTACTAAATGGGTTATGCAGTCAATCATCATGGCCTAGTCTAGCTTGGGGTCCCGGGGCTGCTCGCCCAGGCAGCCCGAGGATCAACAACATCCCTTAAATGTTCATGCCCAAAGTATTTAAGTAAATAACTTTCTTGACATTAATCACACACAAATCAATTTTAATATCCATATGATTAATTAATGTATGTGATTCTCCTGGGATTCAAACCCAGGACACTTCATACCGCGGCTTAAACACTAACCATTACACCATCAACACAATAACAATTGTACCAAATCATAACATTAATGTTAAAAGATAAAAATTTTAAGAATAAATATTGATGTAAAAATGCCATCAATCAATCAGAGGGCGGGATTCCCTCAGGTATACCACACCAAAGTTTCCAACAATACTCAGCTCCGTGACATGTGTACGTCTGGGAGGCTCTCCACCAATCAGCGGCCGCCATTTTCGCTTGGCGCTCTGCCTCCGTCCCCAAAACGGCAAATTATAACTTTTCTCCTATTCGCTCAAGAATATTTTCCTGCAGTAAAAAGTGGTCTGGCGGAAGATACCATCACCATCTCCCAGAAAACCACTAGAAAACATCACTAACAAACTTCCTGGATTCTATATGGAAGAGATAAAGGAGGAGGAGAACAGCAGGATTTCAGCCGCCCGAGTGATGTCGCGTGGGTCGTTCCAGCCAATCAGCGCGCCCGCAGCACTAGGGGGCGTGTATAAAGCAAGGCGGGGGGAGCCTCGAGCGACACTTCAGAGATGGCACTGGCACGGGCAGGTTCAAAGGTCACCGCCTACAGCCCTTCCCCCCCTTACCCGGGAAGGTCCAGGCACCACCAGTACTTCGCCAAATACCAACCATGGGCCGAAGTTACATTAACGCTACCCCTATGCTTCCCGACATATAGCAAGCCTAAATACCCACAGCCAGGCACTACATGGAGGCGAACAGGCAGAGTTGGCAAAACATTACTGGTCAGCTGTGATATGGTGATCCAGGCAGAAGAGAGAAGACCCAAATTTTACTAAGGACCCTTGTGGGCCCGCATACCATTGACCAAAAAGAAACTGACCTGACAGAGCCGGATGTGAATAAAGACATGTGTCCTTCTTGGGACAGAACCAAAGATAAAGTATTTAGACAATGAAATAAAATGAAAATGATGGTTAGTTAAGATATACAGTTCTCATTGGTAGAAAAGCATTACGACTATAGTTAGAACTAGAATAGGACTTGCTAGGGAGTAGAAGTAAATTGAAATGATATAAGCTTAGAATAGATACATATATACAGTATAAACTGAATTAGGAAGCTGATCTTTTCTTTGCATCAGATAGTCTTTCTACTATCGGGAACAAGGGACATACCTTATCCCAAAAGAAAGTAATTATCTTTGACAGGGCCAGATCTTTCCTAGATAGAACAGCTCTCTTCCACTATTAGGACAAAGGAACATGCCTTTTTAATAGTTAGAAGAACTGCTTTTGGGGGTTTGTGAAGTAGGCTAGTTTAGCTGAGAAATAGTTAAGAGAGAGTAATTGATACTCTATAAATATTATCCACAAATACTTTTTGTTAACAAGGAAACACTTTACCTTTCGTTATACGCAAATTCTCCCATAATGTAATATAGAAAATATTAATTATGTTCATTTCTTCTATGTACAAATCAATAAAGGATGTATCGTTTATCGATTTAACTTCATGAACAGTCAACCGAGTAAAGGATATATTGTCTTATACTAATTCCTACGAGTAAGAATAAGCGCTAAGAAGGTAATAAGCGGACAAGGGATTTATGGTGGAAATATGTGTGCGGATACTTGTAAATATTAACAACTTACTTTGGGGTCATTGTGTTATTATATTGCCCGAACGCATGAAGGTTTTCCTGTTGCATAGTCGGAATACTGCAAGTTCTGAATAGCGTTCTTACAGGTAGCTTATAGTGGGAATTTAATATTTCCAATCTATAAGTTATGACTGGTGGCCGTAACTATTCACTCAACGCTTGAACGTATCTCGACCTGAGTCGGAGACCAGATAATACGTAGAATTAAAGGGTATCATTTATGTGCTGAGTTTATTTACGTTGTTAAAGCAAAGAGATGAATTATGTTGTCAGTCTATTTCCCAATGTACACGTAACCGTGATGTTGTGACTCGTGACCGAGGTCGAAATAAGTCAATCCATGAATAGCGCTCGTAGAAATAGGCTGTAGCGGAAATCCACCGGTTCCAAGATACAATTTGTGCTGAAGGCCGTAGGTATTCAAAAACAGGTTGAACATATATCGAATTCGGACAGAGAAACAGACGTCGCGAGGTTAACAGGTGTCTTTTCTTAATAAACATTACAAACTCCAAACAACTGTCGGATTATTTCCAACCTGTAGCATAATTTTAGAAAAATAAGTACTACAAATATAATTCTACTAACCAAGTGACACTCCTTCTCCTGGTTAAGGGAGCCCACCTGGCATTTTTCTCTTTATCTCCCTCTCTCTTTGGCTTGTATCCATTCGGCCCCATTCAGCCTACTGTTCTAAGACATGTACACTCACGCGTACGAAATGTTGCTCAGGGGTGGGTCCTTCCTTCCCTTACTCCACCCTGGGCAGGTGGAAGGGGGGTGTGGGGTCCAAGTCTACCCTCACCTTCCACCCCCAAACTATCCCCAACTCCCCCACCTTCCTTCTCTGGCTGGCAGTTAGTGATTAGCGACGATTGTTCTTATGTATTGCAAATTATTGTTTGCCATCATTGCACATGCTTACAATGCAATGGCCAACATTTAACATTTATTGAAATTTACAAATACAATATACTGTATAATTGTATTCTCAAAATATGATTCGGGTATTCTGCAGAACAATAACTCCTCAATTACGGGATTCCTGTTCAATGGAATTATATTGTTTTGCTCCTACCATACTCAGGGGACCTTACTGATGTGAGGATAAGTGCTACTTTTCTTATTTTGTCAATTTGTTTTTCACTCCCCTATAACATTATCAGAGTTATTATTGTACAGCCAGTCCAGGATACTTTGTTTACATTCTAGCCTCCTTGGAGGGTCCTCCTCGATGTTTAGTAGCCAATCAGAGTGGAGCTTCACCTACAAGAAGTCAATACATTTTCTATTGGTACTTTCCTGTTATCGACAGCCAATGCTGAAGATTGCAGAGTAAACATCATAGACTTTATCCCATCCATTTTTTATAGTTTTAATACCCAATGAGCGGGGGTGTGGGGGCGGCAGCCCCCACCCATAATACTAGGATACGTTAGGTAAGGTTGCTAGGTTAGGCTAATGGGTAAGATTAGGAGTAGTGGGAGTACCACTATTGACAGGACACATACGGGCGCACTATTTCGAGTTTTCACTAGTGTTTTCCATTATTATTCTTTGTTACAAGTGACTTTTAACTTCATATTATGTTGTTTGCCTAAACAATATTAAAATATTTACCCCGATAGGTGGGGAGGGCATGAAATATATCAGGGAAAGAGAGGGGTTGAAAAACTCTATGGATACAAAAACCCGTGGTGGTCAAGGGTGGTGGTCGTGTGTATCCGAACACATTCACAGTCGAGAAAGCGTCTGTGATTGGCTGAAAGGAATGAGTATCATGACGTCACGCCCACTATGAGTGGCGAGCGTATTTAAATAACCCTGATCACCTACCGAGTTTGATATTGCTGAGGCAAACAATAATGTGAAGGCAAAACCCACTTGTAACAAAGAAAATTAATGGGAAATGCTAGTTAAAACTCAAAATAGTGCATCCATTACTATATGTGTGCTGTCAATAGTGGTGCGACCGCTAGCCTGTTTGAACTTTACTACCGCTACTACGATTGTTGTTTCTGAGACCTAGTATATTAACCTACCAAACATCCCAACCTAACCTAACCTAGACCCAGTACGTGGGATACTAAACTAGCCCTTGCATGCCAGGTAGAGCGGATTCATAGTATTCAGTACATGGCATACTAAACTAGCCCTTGCATGCTAGGTAGAGCGGATTCATAGTACTCAGTACGTGGCATACTAAACTAGCCCTTGCATGCCAGGTACAGCGGATTCATAGTAGGCTACTCTAGCAACTTTACCTAACCTATCCTATCCTAGTATTATAGGTGGGGGCTGCCGCCTATATCTAACAGCTACTAACCTTTACCAAATGTTGTGATAAGTGGATGTCCTCAGAAAATACAATAACTTCGCGAATCGTAAAACAATAACCTTAACACACCCATTCCACACTCGTTCAAGATGGCAACCAATTTGAAGTGGCCAAAAAATAATAAGTGACCGTATGCTATGATGAGCAGGATTGGCAAACAAAAGAACATCAATAATAATAACTCAAATGCACAAACCGTGACTATAGATACGCATACTAGCACTTATATTCTAGACGACGTCACGATAAACCCTGTGTTCGGATGTCTGCACAGCGACTTGAAGCGTATATCGACTCTGGGTTTGTTTACATGTTGGCGTAGAGAAGAGTGGTAGAGGAGGACTGTATTTATAGGTATATGTACACTTATACATATTCTGCCACATACTTAATTGTATATCAAGGTGTAGACGATCTTTCAAACTACAAGCTACTGGGGTTAACCCTTAATTAGCGGCTCACCACATAAGTCGAGTTAAATAAAGATGGACTATGTGGCGGCGCTCGACATAACTCGAGTGGCAATTTCAGCACGTAATGTTGCTGAGAGAGAGAGACAAGTGGTGGCAGGAGAGTAGCGAGCATATGACTGCTCCAGACCACCGCGGCGAACCTACTGACACAAATCTCACCTCCCTCCTACCTCTCTCACTCGCTATATAAGGAATTGTATGGGGAAAGTGCCTAATTACATGCTTTTTGCACTCGCGTTGCACGGTTATTGCAAGAAAACTAGCCATCATAAAAGGATCGTTATGGTGTCATTCGAAAGCTCTGTTTATGCCCTTTCAGGGATAGATACTTGTTTTACGTTCTGGGTCTTATTTAGGCATGAAAATGATCAGCCCTATTTTGGCTAAAAACACCCCGCTGGGCGGTACATATAAATAAACCGCATAGGCCGCTCTTAAGGTGTTAAATATGGAATTACAATACACATAATGGAAATAATGTGTACGCCCACTACTCCTAATCATACCGGCTAATGTCTTTTCAAAGTTGACTAAATCGAGTAAACTCCTAGATTGTTGGGGTATCTGAATTACAATTCACAATGCAAATGCTAATAAAAAGTGCTTTCCGCACTTTCTAACAATAAAATGAACACTTACAAAGCATTAAAATACAAAAAGAAAATATATAAAGCCTAATATAACGGGAGTTGTAGTTATTCAGAATTACCTATGTTTCTATAAACAGCGTAGGTTACACGAATCTTGCTGTAGTGGTCTTGTGCTTTTTTCTCTCTCTCTCTCTCTCTCTCTCATTGCACTACTTTCTACGATCAAGACTTAATGTGATTTCAATATAATAATACCGTACTTTAATCCAATCTCATACCTTATTAAGGCTATTATGTTCGCCATTATTGCAATACGATTTACTCCTAGATTCTCAAATTACTTACACAGTCGAGCTTTTATGTCATTTAAGGAAAGGACTACAGGTAAAGATAGGCTGGGATAGTCTTAAGACTGTTATTGATGGTTTCGTTTATCATTTGAATCAGCTTCTCCCATTTATTCAATACCATACATACTATAAACGGTCTGCATTTAATTATATGTTGCCTATACAATTTTTTCAATCAAGTAAATGTAGAACTGAAAACAAATTACTATCAAAGTCGGTGTTAACTATTAGTAGTAAGGTTTGAGTACAGAGCCCTGGAGTAGCAAAGCTCGCCTTCTCAGTCCCCCCTTCTCTGTCTATAGCTGTGATCCCAGCCTATCACCTCAACAAACCCCCAAATAAGGAATAGGTTTAATTGACAGTTTTACCATCAACTTTCCTCTGCGTGTATCGAATGCAGGCAACATTCGTCACACACGCTAATTATAGGAAATATATCACATTCAGACCCGTTAAATTTGTGTTGTAGAAAGTGTGTGCTATGAGAGTTACAAGGAATAGTTAGCATCTCAAAGCCCTTCCGGTCCATTTCGGGGAAATATTCGAAGTGGAAGGAGAGACATTTTTCAGTGCACTACACTCCTTACAGAGTGCGCAAAATACTATCTACTGTCTTCTTGAACTGATCAACTGAGGAAATGTTTACAACGTCTGAGGAAAGTTTGTTCCAGGTAGAACGGATCTTAAATGGGAAACAGTTTCCACAAATACTAGTGCTGAACTTTTTCAATTTTAACTGCCAGCCATGGTTGCGTATTGCATTCATATTAAGGCTAAGCATTTTGCTAAGATACTCATTATCAAACCCATTACATATTTTAAAAACTTGAATGAACTGACCTCGTAGTCTAGTGTTAAGAGAGAGAGAGAGAGAGAGAGAGAGAGAGAGAGAGAGAGAGAGAGAGAGAGAAGCAGAATACCACTATACAGCTGATAGACCTATTCATGTAACCCACATTGTGTATAGAGACTCATTTTGAGAATACAATTATACAATATATTTGATTATTACAATTCTACGAAATGTTAAATGTTAGCCATTGTAAGCAAGTGAAAAGATGGTTTAACAATAATGTGTAAAACACGAGAACAATCGTCGCTAATCACTAACTGCCAGTTAGAGAAGGAAGGTTGGGGAGTTGGGGATAGTTTGGGGGTGGAAGGTGGGGTAGACTTGGACCCGACTCCCCCCTTCCAACTGCCTAGGGTGGAGTAGGGGAAGGAAGGACCCATCCCTGAGCAACTTTTAGTATGCGTGAGTATACCCCCATCCAGGTGTCAACATTTTCCTGGCGAACGGTAGCAAGCCAGCATATATTTGTAAATTTGTAAATTTTTCAATAGAAAAATGTCTCCGGCGAAGCCGAAGTTCTCCATACAATGCGGGCTCGCTATCGCTCGCCAGGAAGAAATCGACACCTGGATGGGGATAAAAGTCTTAAAACAGCTGGCTGAATGGGGCCGAATGGATACAAGCCAGAGAAAGAGAGAAAAGGAGAGAAAGATCAAACAATCCGGTGACCCCCCTTAACACAGTCACAGTAGGCCCACACTGCCAATACAACCCCGCCTAGAACAATGCAGTATATCCCTTCTAAACCTACTGTACAGTACAGCCTTAAATAATGTTATATTCTACAAATAATGTTATATTCTACAAATATAATTCATTATAAGCACCATATTCCATAGCCTAGACTTAACTGTACTGTATATGCAGTACGGATACTTACTTACAAAATAGTTTATAGCTGTTACTATGCATTTAAGATTACAAAGTGTATGACATCTATGTTACCAGTAATAACAGGCACAATAATAAGTCACTATATGTGGAGAGACAGGTGTGACGCTTCTGCATAGTAGCCACGTGCGGGCATGCATGCGCGTCGGCTGCCCAGCCGTTTAGAAACCGGCTGGTGGCAGCCGGCCGGCCGGCTTTTCCTTAGTATATATCCTACGACAATGTAACTAATGTCTGGGATATTCTTATGTTGTTTCACAGCTTGTAGCTGCCCTTATTCTTAACCAACGCATCTTAGTATATTTTATTCTCGATAGTTGATTGTTTCATTATAATATATAAGATATAAGTCTAGTGAGAGTGGGAGGAGACGAGCAGGAGAGAGAGACCGGCTGGGGGACGTTGCTTCGCGCGGAGAGTCTAGCTTGGGACGAGCCTGATGTTGCCACATGATTGCAACGTTAGGCTTAGTTTCGACTCACGCACAGGGTAGACGATTTTGACCCGGCAACTGTGTTGAGTGTTGCCAAGCCTGTGATGTATTCTGCATGCCTAGTGCGGGGTCCAGACAGATTCAAGACTCAGAGCTCACCTCACTGTCGTACCCTTCGGACCCCCTTGATATCTATCCCTCTCAACCCCACTTAGAAACTTTCTCTCTTACTTTGTATACCTTCCTTCCACTACTTCACCAATCTATTTAATTATCCCATCCCCTTGATAGACCTTATATCTATTATTGTATTAACGACGAGCTCTCAGATAACTAGATAGGATTTTGGGCCTTATGCAGAGATGTAATTGTTAAGGAGACCTAGGAAGCTTTTTTGTTGTCTCATATTTGGTGGTTTCATGCTTGCTAGTGTGTTCTTGTGTCAGGTTAGCAGGGGCTAGACCGGAGGGGAGGCTTTTTGCGATTCTTTAAGTAAAGTCTGCTGGTGCGAGTCCTGTGGACCCGCACGACTTTACTAGGATACCCGTGGGAGTCTGGGGGCATTTTCTTGTCTGTGTCCCTGTGTGTCTAGTGTTGTGTTGTGTGAGGGCCCTTGCCTAGTCCACTCAGCACTGCGCTAGCACGTCTTGCCTTTGTTATAGGGTCGCCAGGAGAGAGTCAGATTCTTGCGATCTGAGTCTCTCAAGAGAGCACCCTTTCAATTAGAGTAATTTGGCGCACAGATCTGGGAACGTCCCTAGGCTAGAGCAGGTGGCTCAGCCCGGGTATCCGAAGCCTATATCCTTCCGGCTAGACCTCTGCCACCTGGCAGATTAACAGCTAGGGGTTTATTATTTCTGTATGCTTGTTATTGTGCCACAGTTTACCGTTTTTGTGAGCATTGTGAGTCAGGGTGTGGCTTAGAGACTCTGTCCGAGCAGGCTTGCCTGACTAAGAGTGAGAAGCACACCTGTATGTGGTTATGTTGCGAGTTGCTGCCTTTATTTAATTATACCTATGCCATTATACACTGAAGGCCTATCACTAGTATTTATTCCTGCTTATGAGTTAAGAGTTCTCTAAATCCGTAACGTACTTTCTTTGCTAAGCATCAGATCCTACAGTAGCCGCATGCAGTTTAGAAACCCGCATCTTGTCTACCTGTACGATGTTTTGAGGACTGTTTGCTTTCACCTTCTTTCACGCAGGGGTGATTAGTTGTATTAATTAACGTAACGTTAAATGTACTTTCTTCTAGTTTGTTATTAAATTGTTTCTGCAATTTAATTCCGTCATCTATCTTTTCCTTGAAGCTTTAAATCAACTTAATTGTGTGATCTTTTATATAGCCTGCTTGACTATCAGCAGTCTATAGTGCGTGCACCCTGTAACCGAGTCATAGGATACCTCGTCCAGGCAGGACTCTTGACGGTTTAGGGTGGTTTGTTGCCTGTGTTTATAGATAAGGGTTGGATCTAGCGTTTTCCGTTGTTGCTTGTTGCCGCATACCTAGTCCAATAGAAAGAGCCCAGTGTTTATATTTCCCAGGACGTAACAAATGGCGACCTTGCCAGGATTTACTGAACAGAGGAATATAGTGGTCATTTGTTATGAGATTCCTTATGATTAGAGGAATACACTGGACATAGAGTTTTTTTTTTTGGAGCAACCAATATAACACATTAAAGACTTTAAATAACATTAGTATATACATACTTGCATAGGAGATAAGGCACATTCTATAACCATGATAATTACTGCAGTACACAAACATGTCTAATACATCAGAACACAGTGATGGGTCAGGTCACAATACGGGCTCGGAGGGAGAAAGACCTGTGGAGTGGCTAGTCGATAGCGAGGAGGGTGCTAGAAGATTTTTAGAGGTGCCCCTTACCGCTGCCAGGGTGTTGAAGCTGAATAAGTATGGCTTAAAGTGTGTGGCAGGTCTTCAGGGTCACCAGGGTTTAAGTGGCATGAGGAAAGATCAGCTGAGGACTTTGATATTGGGTTTAGAAGGGAGAGACCTGATTGGAGAGGCGACTGGGGGCCCCGGTCCCCAGCCCCCCCTCCACTCTACCCCCATATCAAACGTCAGGATGCCTGAATTTAGTACATACCCCCAACTTGATGGTCAATGGCAGCGTGGAATTCAATCACAGGGACCCTCTCCATTAAATGCACCTTCCCCTCCTCAAGGGTTGACTCCAGATTTGTTGTTTCGGCTTGAGATGGCCAAGGTTGAGGTTGCTAGAGCTCAGGCTGAGGCTGCAGAGAGAACAGCTATACGAGAGGCTGAACTGCAGGCAGAGTCTACTAGGTATCGGGCTGACAGGGAGCTGGAGAGATCTCGAGTGGAGGTAACAGGGCGAAATATTGGGGGAGGTAACAGACATCGGGACCAATCATTGTCACACCTGCTTAAACTAGTTCCTGTGTTCGATGAATTAGGTGTGGCTGAGTTTTTTATGCGATTTGAGAAGAAGTGTCAAGAACACCAGTGGCCTCAGGAAAAGTGGGCAGCATTAGTTTCATCAAGACTCCTAGGAAAGGGGCTAAAAGCGTATGATGCACTACCTTTAGAATCCTGTGTAGTTTATGATGAGCTAAAGAAGGCTGTGCTACGGGCCTATGAGTTACAACCGGAAACTTACCGCTTGAAGTTTCGGGGTGTTACTAAGGGCAAGGATAGTACCTTCCTAGAACACACCCGGGACTTGTCTGATGCACTACGATATTGGCTGCGTTCTGAGAGGGCAGCTACTTTTGAGGAGTTGATTGAGCTGGTTCTCTTGGAGCAGTTCTTTAAGTGCACAGGCGGGGACTTAACATTAAATATAAAGGAAACAAATCCTAGAACTCTCCAGGAGGCAGCAGAAATGGCTGACCGCCGACTGTCATTAATTCGAGGGTGCGAAGCAGCAGGTAGGAGTGAGTCGGATGCAAAGGATTATACCCCTCCCCCTCCCAAGAATTTTGATACACATAAATACACAAAACCATCTAGCACTGACAATAAAACTGAACATAAACCAAATAGCGTCCCGTATAAGAAGTCTAATGGTACCTCCCACTCCCAAGGGAACCCAAAGAGTAAAGAGTGCTTTGCATGTCACAAGGAGGGTCACTTTGCAAATGCTTGTCCGAACAAGCCACCAAACAAGGTTGTGTCATTGGCCCGCAGCATAGGGGTGTCGCCTATATCTTCTGAGTTTGCCCAGGGTAGTTCGTCAGAGGTTGGGACACAGCCTGTGTTCAAGAGTCCGGAAGGCTCGAACCCTGTCCGCGACGTCTTTGGGGGTCATAGAGGTCATGGTTTTGTGAGATGGGCTGGCGAAAGGCGAGGAGTTAAGCTATTGCGTGATACTGGGGCTTCTCAGACCAAGTTAAAGAACTTTACTGGTAGGCCGATTAACGCTGCTCGGGCATATCGCGGAGGAAAGGTCACAAGAAAACGGGAAGTGTTGGTCACTTGGAGAGTTTTGAGCCGGCAGTGTTTCTTGGTGACTCATTATTGGCACCTATGTTAGAGTCTGGAGAGGCCCCGGGGCCTGTCACCGCTAGTGCAGGTGCAGGGCAGGAAGAGACTCTGCGACAGCATCGTTATGCGCAGCGTGAGGAAAGGATGGCTCAGCGGGACATTGGAGGTGGAAATAAATTATTTAAGATGAACTTGGATAATCTCGCACCTGCTGATATATGTTCCTTGCAGCTGGAAGATCCTGAAGTCAGGGCGTGTGGTAATGGTGCTGTCGAACTGGAGAGCGATGGGGATGCGCAGCCTGGTGATATTTTCTTGTCCGAGGGGATCTTGTATCGGAGACATCAGGATCCCAAGAAAAAGTGGGATGGCGGGTCAGGATTAGTGGACCAGTTAGTAGTACCGAGGGTGTGCCGTGAGAGCTTATTGAGATTAGCTCATGATGTGCCTTTGGCAGGGCACCTGGGGGCAAGTAAGACGGAGGCAGCTCTGAGCAAGCTTTTCTGGTGGCCTGGGTTAAAGGCGAGTGTCGTGTCATGGGTGTCACAGTGTCACACTTGTCAAGTTGTTGGGAAACCCAATCAGGTCATCCCGAGAGCCCCGTTACAACCCATCCCTGTCATTGGGCCGCCCTTCAGCAAAGTAGTTATCGATATGGTTGGCCCATTGCCCCCACTAGTGCCGGCAATAAATTTTTACTAACTGTAATGGATGTAGCAACTCGCTATCCAGATGCTTACCCTATGCGCAATGGGATGGCTAAGACTGTTGTAAAAAACCTACTTGTCTATTTCTCTCGTTATGGCTACCCTCAGGAGATCCAGTCTGATCAGGGATCCAATTTTACTTCTGCTCTGTTTAAGCAGACCATGCAGCAACATGGGATAGTGTCTGTGGTGTCATCTGCCTACCATCCCGAGAGTCAGGGAGTTTTGGAAAGGTAGCACTCGACTCTCAAGAGTATGTTGCGGTGTTATTGCATGGAAAATGGGAAGGACTGGGATCTAGGTCTCCCATATGTTTTATTTGCTGCGAGAGAAGTACCTGGGGAGAGCTTGGGATTTAGCCCGAACGAGTTGGTTTTTGGACACAGGGTCAGGGGGCCCCTCCACATAGTCAAGGAGATTTGGGAGGGAGTCACAAAGCCATGCTCGCTTCTAAAGTATGTAGTTGAAAGCCGTGAGAGAATGCTAAAGAGCTTGGAGGTAGCAGGTCGGAACCTTAAGAGTTCACAAGCTCAGATGAAGGACAGATACGACCAGAAGGTGAAGCTGAGGGAGTTTGAAGTAGATCAGGAGGTACTGATACTACTGCCTCTGGTGGGACACCCCTTGTCTGCCAAGTATTCTGGTCCGTATCGGGTTGTAAGGAAGGTTTCTGATCTCGACTATTTAGTAGCTACTCCTGATCGTAAGAAAAAGAACCAACTTTGCCATGTAAATCTGATGAAAGAGTATGTGAGGCGCCCCTCCGAGCCTCTCACTGTCCCGGTGTTGATCTGCAGCGATCATGGTGGAGAAGGAGGAAGGGACAGTCAAGCTGCGGGGGAGGATAATTGGGATTGTCATGTTTCCGCGGATCAGTGGGCGGGGAATTCTAGACAAGTGGCTCACGAATTGATATTGCACCTGCCTGAGCAACAGCGTGTAGTTGTGCAGCACTTGTTTGATTCAAACCCAGCTGTTTTCGTGGAGCATCCTGGCCTCACTACTCAAGCGGTGCACGATGTCGATGTTGGGGACCACCCGCCCTTTAAATCAGTGCCATACCGTGTTCCCCCTATTAAATTACCAGCACTTAGGGAAGAGCTGGATTATATGCTGAAACGTGGGCTGATTTCTGAGGGTGCAGTAAGGTGGACTTCCCCAGTCACACTGCAGCCCAAACCAGATGGCAAGGTGCGGTTTTGTATAGGTTTCCGCAAGTTGAATGGTTTAACCCCCACAAATGCCTACCCTCTCCCTCGCGTGGACGACAGTGTGGATAAGATAGGAAAAGCCAAGTTCCTCACAAAGATAGACCTTGTTAAGGGTTATTGGCAAGTGCCCTTGTCTGAGCGAGCGCGAGAGGTGTGTGGGTTTGTGGTGGACGGTGCCACATATCGTTGCCATGTTATGCCATACGGGCTGAAAAATGCCCCTGCAACGTTTCAGAAATTAATGAACGACATTGTAGCCGACATTCCCAACTGTACGGTGTACCTAGATGATGTCATAATATACGACGATGATTTTAACAGTCGCTGTGCTCACATCGGACAGCTTTTTAATAAACTGAATGAAGCAGGTTTGGTGGTAAACCTGGGTAAGTGCGATTTTGTCAAAGCCACAGTTTTGTACCTGGAGTTCGAGGGGGGGATGGGTCAGGTGTGCCCTCCAGAGACAAAGATCAAAGCCATCGATCAGTTTCCCCAGCCTACGACTAAGAAACAAATCATGCGGTTTCTAGGTATGATAGGCTATTATCGTCGCTTCATCAAAGGCTATTCGACTGTACTTGCACCTTTAACTGACTTATTATCTAAGGACAAGAAGTTCCGGTGGTCTCCTGAGTGTGCAGAGGCGTTTTCCTTGGTGAAACACCTGTTATGTACCCACCCCATACTCAGGGCCCCGGACTTCAGCAGACCTTTTCAGCTGGCGACTGATGCCAGTGGCGTAGGGGCTGGGGCTGTCTTGTTACAGACAGATGATGAAGGTATCGAACATCCAGTGAGTGTTTACAGTAAAAAATTCAATAGTGCACAAAGGAATTACTCTGTAATTGAAAAAGAACTCCTGGCGATAGTGCTGGCGCTCAGGCACTTCGATGTATATGTTCCTGCTTTCGGACCAGTCGTAGTGGTTTATACCGATCATCACCCTCTGAAATTCTTGAATCAGTTTCATAACCGGAATATGAGGCTGACCAGGTGGTCACTCATGCTTCAGGAGTATAATCTGGACATACGCCATATTGCCGGTTCTGAAAACGTGATAGCGGATTGTCTATCAAGGGTGGATGATGTTGGTTAGACTGCCACAGGATTGAGGGTTGAGTGTGGAGGAAAATAGGTTGTCACTGTAGTTCAGCCGAAAAAAAAAGCAAAAACCTTATAAAAACTCTTTATTTATTATAACATGTAGAATTTTGTATAAGATGTTGTAGCAGTATCTAAGTTGAATGTTTTCGCTTATTGTCATAAGTTAGTTGAACTTGCTCGGTGGAGCGCAACAGTCTTTATTTTTTTTATATATAGTGCCTTGTGTCGCAACAGTGTGTGGTACTATGAGAAGCTTTCTGTTAGATATGAAGAACTTAGTCAAGGGTCTTATATCTTGGGCGAAGTGTGACGCTTCTGCATAGTAGCCACGTGCGGGCATGCGCGCGCGTCGGCTGCCCAGCCGTTTAGAAACTGGCTGGTGGCAGCCGGCCGGCCGGCTTTTCCTTAGTATATATCCTACGACAATGTAACTAATGTCTGGGATATTCTTATGTTGTTTCACAGCTTGTAGCTGCCCTTATTCTTAACCAACGCATCTTAGTATATTTTATTCTCGATAGTTGATTGTTTCATTATAATATATAAGATGTAAGTCTAGTGAGAGTGGGAGGAGACGAGCGGGAGAGAGAGACCGGCTGGGGGACGTTGCTTCGCGCGGAGAGTCTAGCTTGGGACGGGCCTGATGTTGCCACATACATTTGATTGCAACGTTAGGCTTAGTTTCAACTCACGCACGGGGTAGACGATTTTGACCCGGCAACTGTGTTGAGTGTTGCCAAGCCTGGGATGTATTCTGCATGCCTAGTGCGGGGTCCAGACAGATTCAAGACTCAGAGCTCACCTCACTGTCGTACCCTTCGGACCCCCTTGATATCTATCCCTCTCAACCCCACTTAGAAACTTTCTCTCTTACTTTGTATACCTTCCTTCCACTACTTCACCAATCTATTTAATTATCCCATCCCCTTGATAGACCTTATATCTATTATTGTATTAACGACGAGCTCTCAGATAACTAGATAGGATTTTGGGCCTTATGCAGAGATGTAATTGTTAATGAGACCTAGGAAGCTTTTTGGTTGTCTCATATTTGGTGGTTTCATGCTTGCTAGTGTGTTCTTGTGTCAGGTTAGCAGGGGCTAGACCGGAGGGGAGGCATTTTGCGATCCTTTAAGTAAAGTCTGCTGGTGCGAGTCCTGTGGACCCGCACGACTTTACTAGGATACCCGTGGGAGTCTGGGGGCATTTTCTTGTCTGTGTACCTGTGTGTCTAGTGTTGTGTTGTGTGAGGGCCCTTGCCTAGTCCACTCAGCACTGCGCTAGCACGTCTTGCTTTTGTTTTAGGGTCGCCAGGAGAGAGTCAGATACTTGCGATCTGAGTCTCTCAAGAGAGCACCCTTTCAATTAGAGTAATTTGGCGCACAGACCTGGGAACGTCCCTAGGCTAGAGCAGGTGGCTCAGCCCGGGTATCCGAAGCTTATATCCTTCCGGCTAGACCTCTGCCACCTGGCAGATTAACAGCTAGGGGTTTATTATTTCTGTATGCTTGTTATTGTGCCACAGTTTACCGTTTTTGTGAGCATTGTGAGTCAGGGTGTGGCTTAGAGACTCTGTCCGAGCAGGCTTGCCTGAATCAGAGTGAGAAGCACACCTGTATGTGGTTATGTTGCGTGTTGCTGCCTTTATTTAATTATACCTATGCCATTATACACTGTATGGCCTATCACTAGTATTTATTCCTGCTTATGAATTAAGAGTTCTCTAAATCCGTAACGTATTTTCCTTGCTAAGCATCAGATCCTACAGTAGCCGCATGCAGTTTAGAAACCCGCATCTTGTCTACCTGTACGATGTTTTGAGGACTGTTTGCTTTCACCTTCTTTCACGCAGGGGTGATTAGTTGTATTAATTAACGTAACGTTAAATATACTTTCTTCTAGTTTGTTATTAAATTGTTTCTGCAATTTAATTCCGTCATCTATCTTTTCCTTGAAGCTTTAAGTCAACTTAATTGTGTGATCTTTTATATAGCCTGCTTGACTATCAGCAGTCTATAGTGCGTGCACCCTGTAACCGAGTCATAGGATACCTCGTTGTCCAGGCAGGACTCTTGACGGTTTAGGGTGGTTTGTTGCCTGTGTTTATAGATAAGGGTTGGATCTAGCGTTTTCCGTTGTTGCTTGTTGCCGCATACCTAGTCCAATAGAAAGAGCCCAGTGTTTATATACCCCAGGACGTAACACAGGACCCGTAGCACTAGCACTCACTCAACTTCCCTACCTACAATGGCTTCCAGCCCGGGCCGGCCCTGCCACTGACGAACTGACGTCAGTCGGACGGCCAGATTTTCACAAATATATATTTCACATTTAAATTAAGTTTAACTAAACAAAGGTAGTAATTGTCTTGATAATACTTTAGAATATTAAATATATATTATAAAAAATGTTTCTTCAATCAATCCATAATATAGGATACGGTATATATTTCCCAAACACAAATGTTGCAAAACCTCACTATACCCGTAAATGTTGCCAACTCACAAGTAGGTAGCTATTCCTGGCATCTATACTTGTTACAGGTAGCTTTGCCTTTTGTCTCCTTTATAAACGTAGAAAAAAAATAAGATGATGATGATGATGATGATGATGAGTGAAAATATTTATGGAGGGATTGTCTTGTGTTGGGAATGACCCTTGACCGGTAAGTGAGGATGCGATTCTCATTTAATTTTGGCTAACTCCAAACGACTGTATAGATCTTAGGAAGGGTATTTAGGTATCAAAGGAGGAAAATCAGTCTCATTAATGTCTCAGACTTCAATAACTTCTTCCTAATCTGAATAAAATCGTCTACCGAAAGCCAACGTATCATCAACAAAAGTTATCAGTTCCTGAGAGGGTTAAGTTTCTAATATATATATATATATACAGTATATATTTATACGGTATATATATATATATATATATATATATTGTTACGACCGGGACTCGTATACAACAAGGGCTCTTAACCATTGAACTAGAAAGGCACACAGCCACAACGGTAACACTAGATCCAACCCTCGAACTTATAATGCCGGCGCACAAAAACACCTATACCCTCCAGAGTTAAATCTGCAATAGCGGGGTATCCTCTAACTCGGTATAAATGCACTACTACTACAGGCTGATGATTTCTGATACAGCCTGATCACAACAACATACAATTACGTTAATAATGTATACAAGGAAAAAGATAGAGAGCTTAATTAAATCACTGGAATGATTTAATGCAAACAAGAAGAAGGTATAATTACAGTTACTCTAAACAATAATAAACTGTCACTCCTATATTAACCCTTCTTTAGCGGCCTATGCGGTTTATTTATATGTACCGCCCAGCGGGGTGTTTTTAGCCAAAATAGGGCTGTTTACGTGATCATTTTCATGCCTAAATAAGACCCAGAACGTAAAACAAGTATCTATCCCTGAAAGGGTATAAACAGAGCTTTCGAATGACACCATAACGATCCTTGTATGATGGATAGTTTTCTTGCAATAACCGTGCAACGCGAGTGCAAAAAGCATGTAATTCGGTACTTTCCCCATATAATTCAGTATGTAGCGAGTGAGAGAGGGAGGAGGGAGCTGAGATTCATGTCAGTAGGTTCGCCGCGGTGGTCTGGAGCAGTCATACGCTCGCTAGTCTCCTGCCACCACTTGTCTCTCTCTCTCAGCAACATTACGTGCTGAAATTGCCACTCGACCTATGTCGAGCGCCGCCACATAGTCCAGCTTTATTAAAAACGACTTATGTGGTGAGCCGCTTTTTAAGGGTTAAAGAAAGTGAATGAAAGTCCTAAATCATCGAACAGGAATCTTCTGAAGAAAGTCTGATGCTGCTTAACCCTTAATTAGCGGCGAGCAACATAAGTCGAGTTAAATAAAGCTGGACTATGTGGCGGCGCTCGACATAACTCGAGTGGCAATTTCAGCACGTAATGTGGCTGAGAGAGAGAGACAAGTGGTGGCAGGAGACTAGCGAGCGTATGACTGCTCCAGACCACCGCGGCGAACCTACTGACACAAATCTCAGCTCCCTCCTCCCTCTCTCACTCGCTACATACTCAATTATGTACCGAAAGTACCGAATTACCTGCTTTTTGCACTCGCGTTGCACGGTTATTGCAAGAAAACTATCCATCATACAAGGATCGTTATGGTGTCATTCGAAAGCTCTGTTTATGCCCTTTCAGGGATAGGTACTTGTTTTACGTTCTGGGTCTTATTTAGGCATGAAAATGATCACGTAAACAGCCCTATTTTGGCTAAAAACACCCCGCTGTGCGGTACACATAAATAAACCGCATAGGCCGCTCGTAAGGTGTTAAGATGATCGAATCGGATTTTGAACTGTTAATGGTTAAGGTGGCAAAAATCTGTGTGTGATAACCCGGGTTCGAATCCCGGTGGATCATATATACTTTAATTAATTTCATTGGGGGTGTTGTGGTGAGATTAATAAAAATCAAGATTATTAGTAGGTTCAAGGATATTTCGTCGAGAGGCCGGTCTATATGATCTGTGCCCCATGAATATTCTTTCCTCTCACTTAACACCTAACGAGCGGCCTAGGCTTTAACCCTTAATTAGCGGCGAGCAACATAAGTCGAGTTAAATAAAGCTGGACTATGTGGCGGCGCTCGACATAGGTCGAGTGGCAATTTCAGCACGTAATGTGGCTGAGAGAGAGAGACAAGTGGTGGCAGGAGACTAGCGAGCGTATGACTGCTCCAGACCACCGCGGCGAACCTACTGACACAAATCTCAGCTCCCTCCTCCCTCTCTCACTCGCTACATACTCAATTATGTACCGAAACTACCGAATTACCTGCTTTTTGCACTCGCGTTGCACGGTTATTGCAAGAAAACTATCCATCATACAAGGATCGTTATGGTGTCATTCGAAAGCTCTGTTTATGCCCTTTCAGGGATAGGTACTTGTTTTACGTTCTGGGTCTTATTTAGGCATGAAAATGATCACGTAAACAGCCCTATTTTGGCTAAAAACACCCCGCTGTGCGGTACATATAAATAAACCGCATAGGCCGCTCGTAAGGTGTTAAATAATATGTAGCCACCAGCGGGGTGTTTTTACCCAAACTAGGGCTGTTTACGTGATCATTTTCATGCCCAAATAAGACCCAGAGCGTAAAACAAGTATCTATCCCTGAAAGGGCATAAACAGAGCTTTCCAATGACACCCCAACGATCCTTGTATGACCGCTAGTTCTCTTGCAACAATCGCACAACACGAGTGGAAAAACCATGTAATTCGGTACTTTCCTTAACAATTCACTGTGTAGCGAGTGTGAGAGGGTGGAGGAGGGTGGGATTCATGTCAGTTGGTCCACCGCGGCGGTCTGGAGCAGTCATACGCTCGCTACTCTCCTGCCACCACTTGTCTCTCTCTCTCAGCAACATTACGTGCTGAAAATGCCACACGACTTATGTTGTGAGCCGCCACATAGTCCAAATTTCTTTCACTCGACATATGATGCGCGCCGCTAAAGAAGGGTTAAACAGTAGGCTACCATAGCGCGGTTGGGAATATGAACATGATTAGATTAATATCCAGTATTTGAGAATGGATAATAAGTCGTAGGCGTGTGCATAAACCTTTAACCGTCCTGGTGGTGTAATGGTTATGGTGGCAAAAATCTGTGTGTGATAACCCGGGTTCGAATCCCGGTGGATCATTATATACTTTAATTAATTTCATTGGGGGTGTTGTGGTGAGATTAATAAAAATAAAGATTATTAGTAGGTTCAAGGATATTTCGTCGAGAGGCCGGTCTATATGATCTGTGCCCCATGAATATTATTTCCTCTCACTTAAACAGTAGGCTACCATAGCGCGGTTGGGAATATGAACATGATTACTGTAGATTAATATCCAGTATTCGAGAATGGATAATAAGTCGTAGGCGTGTGCATAAACCTTTAACCGTCCTGGTGGTGTAATGGTTAAGGTGGCAAAAATCTGTGTGTGATAACCCGGGTTCGAATCACGGTGGATCATACTTTAATTAATTTCATTGGGGGTGTTGTGGTGAGATTAATAAAAATAAAGAATATAAAGCAGGAACAAGATATGACAAGTGTAGGGACATACAGTGTTAACTGGCACGGAAATAACGATAAATGCACAATAGTATTATCTCCAACAACAAAAGAAGTACTTCCTCAGGCAACGCAAAAGCCTGCTCGGGTTGTGCAACTCAACAACAACCAAGGCTTACAATCAACGTGAATAAAAATTCTGCATACATAACATAAGAGCTTATAATCCTAATCGGGTGTCTGCTAGGGGAATAAAGTCTAGCTGGGATGTCGTAGGCTAGGAAACAATGGCTGAGCAAGCGGCTCCCAGCCTAGCGAGGTCCTTAAGACTGTACGGCCAAATTACATTAAATGACGGGGTGCTCTCTTGAGAGATCCAGATCGCTAGTATCTGGTTCTCTCCTGGCGACCCTCTTCAAGTCAAAGCAAAATGAGTTAGCACAGAGTTGGGTGGCAGAGGCAAAAGCCCTCACTCGCAACACAGTGCTAAACTCACAAGGTACACAGTCAGAAAGACCACCTAGGCTTCCCACGTATCCATTGCGATTGTACAAGTTCAACAAAACCTGGTACACATCGGAAATCACAACATCAATTGTGACGCCTGCAGCTTAGCAGAACGCCACGTGGGCTCAGCCGCTCTCTTGGCCACTCGCTAACACTCGCCAGGGCAATGTATTTGGCTACAGTCTATCTACAATGTTGTACTTTCTTTCTTGTGAATCGTCATGTCACAGGCAGTACAGAAGTGGTCTTTATTTTCACCTGTGACAATGCATTATATTTTATATCATCAGTTATAAGTTTAATGTATAAGACTGAATGATACAGCTAGAGAGTGTGAGTGAGTAAGTACAGAAGACAGAGGGTAGTCGCGTAGGGTTACACGTTGCCTCGGTGACGTCATGCCTCGGCCGGGCCCTCTGAGTGGCTGGCTGCCATACCACCCTCCTGCTGCATCAGGAAGTAGTCCCCCCCTGCACTCCTGCTGCCTCTGTGTCTTCCTTGCTCAGAACTTGCCTGACCAGCATACCCTTAACATCTCCCTTGCCACCTGTCCCCCGACTTCTACCTATTGAGCACTTTCTCTCTCTCTCAACTTCTTACCTCTCATTCTTCCACTCTATTTAATATTATAACTCCCCTTTGGTTCTGCACGATTTCATATATCGGCCATCGTATTATATGCTGAAGCTCTCAGATATTACATGTTTAGTTAGGCATTTTGGAGGGGTTACCATTTTGTCTGTAGAGGTTCGACACACTCACAGTGTCTCCCTACGTATTCCTTGGCTGTCTGCTGGGCTATTTAATGCTAGACTGGGGTGAGGCTATTGTTGTTGTGATTTCCGATGTGTACCAGGTTTTGTTGAACCTGTACAATCGCAACGGATACGTGGGAAGCCTAGGTGGTCTTTCTGACTGTGTACCTTGTGAGTTTAGCACTGTGTTGGGAGTGAGGGCTTTTGCCTCTGCCACCCAACACTGTGCTAACTCGTTTTGCTTTGACTTTGAGAGGGTTGCCAGGAGAGAACCAGATACTAGCGATCTGGATCTCTCAAGAGAGCACCCCGTCATTTAACATAATTAGGCCGTACAGTCTTAAGGACCTCGCTAGGCTACGAGCCGCTAGCTCAGCCATTGTTTCCTAGCCTACTACATCCCAGCTAGACTTTATTCGCCTAGCAGACACCCGATTAAGATTATAAGCTCTTATGTTATGTTATGTATGCAGCATTTTTATTCACGTTGATTGTAAGCCTTGGTTGTTGTTGAGTTGCACAACCCGAGCAGGCTTTTTGAGTTGCCTGAGGAAGTACTTCTTTTGTTGTTGGAGATAATACTATTGCGCATTTATTATTATTCCCGTGTCAGTTAACACTGTCTGTCCCTACACTTGTCATATCTTGTTCCTGCTTTATATAACAGTTCAAAATCCGATTCGATCATCTTAAGCAGCATCAGACATTCTTCAGAAGATTCCTGTTCGATGCTTTAGGACTTTCATTCACTTTCTTTAACACCTTACGAGCGGCCTATGCGGTTTATTTATGTGTACCGCACAGCGGGGTGTTTTTAGCCAAAATAGGGCTGTTTACGTGATCATTTTCATGCCTAAATAAGACCCAGAACGTAAAACAAGTACCTATCCCTGAAAGGGCATAAACAGAGCTTTCGAATGACACCATAACGATCCTTGTATGATGGATAGTTTTCTTGCAATAACCGTGCAACGCGAGTGCAAAAAGCAGGTAATTCGGTACTTTCAGTACATAATTGAGTATGTAGCGAGTGAGAGAGGGAGGAGGGAGCTGAGATTTGTGTCAGTAGGTTCGCCGCGGTGGTCTGGAGCAGTCATACGCTCGCTAGTCTCCTGCCACCACTTGTCTCTCTCTCTCAGCCACATTACGTGCTGAAATTGCCACTCGAGTTATGTCGAGCGCCGCCACATAGTCCAGCTTTATTTAACTCGACTTATGTTGCTCGCCGCTAAATAAGGGTTAATATAGGAGTGACAGTTTATTATTGCTTAGTCTTAGAGTAACTTTAATTATACCTTCTTCTTGTTTGCATTAAATCATTGAAGTGATTTAATTAAGATCTCTAGCATTTCCTTGTATACCTTTTTAACGTAATTGTATGTTGTTGTGATCAGGCTGTATCAGAGATCATCAGCCTGTAGTAGTAGTGCATTTATACCGAGTTATAGGATACCCCGTTATCGCAGATTTAACTCTGGAGGGTATAGGTGTTTTTGTGCGCCGGCATTATAAGTTCGAGGGTTGGATCTAGTGTTACCGTTGTGGCTGTGTGCCTTTCTAGTCCAGTGATTAAGAGCCCTTGTTTTATACGAGTCCCGGTCGCAACAAATGGCGACCTTGCTTAGGATTTTGTGAACTTAGAGAAATATTGCAGGAGTGTTGTGGTCATTTGTTTTTTGTTTAAAGGAATATAGTGGACACAGATTTTTTTTTGGCAAGTAGTATAACACTTAAGAGTCTTCGAGCATTTTATATTTTTGAGTGAATAGTGCTACATAAGAGTTTAGGTACTTCTCTTTTTTTTTATAAACGTTGAGAATTTTCGGTGGACAATATGTCGGACGACGGATCAGTGTACAGTGAGGACACAGTACGGGAAACAGACTCTGAGGTGCAGCAGCGGGGTTTGTCCGAAGGCATTAGAGTTATAACTAGTGAGGAGGATGCAAGGAAGTTTCTGGAGATACCTATTACTGTTGACCGGGTGTCGGGGATTGATCGGTATGGTCTCCAGTGTTTGGCCACGGTCATGGGGCATGTAGGCACTAGCAGCATGTCGAGAGGTGACCTGGTGTCCCGTGTGCTCGGCGGGGTGCGTGGGGCTTCGGGTGGAGCGGGAGCTGGGGCACCTTCGGCCCAGCCCCCATTCCACGCAACTCCTACCATGGCGCCCCCTCGGGCTCCGGAGCCGGGTACGTTCCCGCAGGCCGATAGTCACTGGCAGCTTGGTTTGCACTTGGGTAAGTCTCCAATTGTTGCATCTCCTCCTCCTCAAGGTTTAACTCCAGATATGATCTTCCAGCTTGAGATGGCTAAGATGAAGATTCAGGCTGAGGAGAGAAAGTCTATGCGAGAGGTTGAGGCTATGAAGTACGGTGCAGACAGAGATCTTGAGAAGTCTCGGGTGGAGTCAACAGGGCAGCGTCTCGTTTCTGGGAATCGAGGTCTTGATCAGTTTTTATCGCACCTGCTCAAGTTGGTCCATGTATTTGACGAGTCGGGTGTCACTGAATTTTTCATGCGTTTTGAGAAGAAGTGCCGGGAGCACCAATGGCCCGAGGTTAAGTGGGCAGCCCTTGTTTCCTCTAGTTTGGTTGGCAAAGGACTCAAGGCATATGATGCGTTGCCTTTGGAGTCGTGCATCGATTATGAGGTATTGAAAGAGACTGTCCTGCGGGCATATGAGTTACAACAAGAGAAGTACAGATTGAAGTTCAGGGGTGTAACGAAGGGTCGTGAGTGCACCTTTCTTGAGCATGCCTGGGATCTGTCCGATGCATTTAGAAACTGGCTGCGTTCTGAGAAGGCATCGACGTTTGAGGAGTTGAAACAGCTGATGCTTCTCGAACAATTTTTCAAGTGTACGGGCGGCGATCTGACGTTGAATATTAAAGAGAAAAACCCGAAAACTCTTCAGGAGGCAGCTGAGATGGCTGACCTTCGGTTATCTTTGATTCATGGGTGCGGTCTTGCACGGAGAAGTGATGCAGGCAATAAGGAGCGTAACCCTCCCCCTCCACGAAACACTGATACACATAATTACACTAAGAACAAGAGCAACGACACCAAAACTGACCATAAACCTAGTACTGTCCCGTTTAACCCGTTGAGCCCCGGCTAGTTATAATATTTTGTTCACCCCAGTCCCAAGCCATTTTCACTTATTTTTTTTGTTTGCTAAAATGGAAGACAAGGATGAGAAATGAAAAAAAAAAAAAAAAAATCACCTCTGACATTTTTTTTTTGGGGGGGGGCCGGTGGGGGGTTGGGGGGGGGGGAGCCTCAAAACAAATTGTTGAACCAAAATGGAAGAGAATGGTGAGAAATGAACACAAAAATAAAAAAAAACTCATTTCGGTCATTTGGGGGGTGGGAGTTTCAATAGTTCGTCTCCCCCGCATGACCACCCGCCCGGGAGCACTAGGGTAAAAACTGAGTATGGCATTGTACGGCATACATCCTAAGGAGTATCTCACATAAATATCAAGCCTCTAGCTCCCATACGACCGGAGTAATGAAGGTTCAAGGTGGCGGTGAACTAGGGGTGTAAACTATCCCCACTAAGCCCACCACCACCAGCCGCGCGGCTGTCTCGGCCCGCTCACACCTACTGGCCCGGCTCCCACACACACTACGGTAGCTCCCCCTCCTATTCTCCCGCCATTTCCTACCTTACGAGCCACGTAAGTGTTTTTTATATGTCGGACGCACGTGATGCGTCGCTGGGAGTTGGTGATCAAAGACTGCCGACGCAACACGTGCGACGCTGGGTCTCAACGGGTTAAGAAGGGTCAGTGCCCTTCCCCACCTCAAGGGAAGCCCAAGGGGGAGTTAGAGTGTTTTCATTGTCATGCGAAGGGGTATTTTGCAAGAGCCTGTCCAAGCAAGCTACCTAATGCAGTTGTGTCTTTGGCTCGCAACATTGGGGTGTCCCCGAAGTCGTCTGAGTTTGCTCGGTGTATAACGTCAGAGGCTGGGACACAGCCAGTGGAGAAGAATCCGGAAGGCTCGAACCCTGTCCGCGATGTCTTTTGCGACCATCGAGGGCGTGGCTGCGTGAAGTGGGCTGGTAAGAAGCATGGAGTTGAGCTGTTGCGAGACACGGGTGCCTCTCAGACTTTGATGAAGAACTTTACTGGTAGACCAATAAACGCGGCACGGGTAGTTGTGGTGCAAGGTATCAATGCTATCAGGTCATACCCGTTGCTCAGGATGGAACTGGAGGTAGATGGTGTGACACGAGAGTTGGATGTGGGAATTGTGGAGAACTTGCCTGTTGGGGGCGTCGACCTCCTTCTCGGCAACGACTTTGTGGTGCCTACTTCTGAGGTTTCACCCTTAGTCGTTGCCGAGAAGCCGGCCGACGTGAGTAGGGAGGAACAGGAGTGGGTAGAGAAGTATCAAGTACAACCTATGGCATGCGTTGTTACAAGATCTCTTGCATCCAAAGTGTCACAGCCTATTCCTCAGTCTTCTGATCAACGGAGGAACGGTCGGAAGAAGACGGCTAATGTTGGTAAAAGTTTGGATAGCTTAGTACCAGCAGCGCTTCTTGGCGACTCAGTATTGGCACCATTGTTGGAGTCTGGAGAAGTCCCAGGACCTCTCACAGCTAGTGAGGAGGTAGGGCAGGAAGAGACTCTGAGGCAGCAACGTTACACACAGAGAGAAAAAAGGGTTGCTCAGTTTGATATTGGGGGAGGACTTGGGTTGCTTCGGAAGCACTTAGACAGTTGGTTCCCTCAGATATTTGTAAACTGCAGTTGGAGGATCCGGAAGTTCAGAAGTGTGGTAATGGTGCTGTCGAGATCAAACACGAGGATGGGGAAACATGTCATGTGAACCTGTTGGAGGAGTTTGTGAGGCAACCCCTGAGCAGCCTACTGTCCCTGCATTGGTCTGCAGCGGCCAAGGTGGAGAAGGAGAGGGGGCAGTTGGGCACAGGTGGAGGAGAGTAGGGATTGTCATGTCTCGGCGGAGCAGTGGGCGGGGGACACGAGTCTGGTGGCTGTGGAATCGCTAGAGCACCTGCCTGAGCAGCAGTGTGCAGCGCTCCAGCACCAGCTCGGTTCATACCCCACTGGTCGTGCCGAGCCCCCGAGCCTCACAACTCAGGCGGTGCAAGAAGTTCCGCGGGCAGGTCACGTGAATGTTGGGAGACCGTTGGCCTCGTTGTTTCGGTGGTTCAAGGTGGGAGACGAGGCTTGGACATGGTTGTCAGGTCAAGGTCGACCCATGGCTGACAATGCTGGTGGTCAGAAGGAGGACATTGAGCAGATTGGTGAGGTTGGCTGTGGAGTGGATGTGCCCGATCGTCGTATAGCCTCCCAATGCTGCTCTAGTCGAATGCAACAGCCCTACCATAGACCGACTGTATCTGGCCATGTCGCTAAAAGCGGTGATGCTGCGCAGGCAGATGTAGTTGCAAGGAATGCGCATGTACGGTATCGGCGGGGAAGCCTTAGCAATAATGAACTATGGGAGTGACTGCACAGGTGGTACTGATTGTCCCTCTCATGACCTGGCTGTTCTAGGGACGAAGGTGGAGAAGGAGGGAGACTACAGGTTAGAAGCTGCGGTCTCGGCTGGGTTGTGGGAGGGCACTAGGTATGTTGTTCTGCGAGATAAGTTGTTTACTAGGCTGTGGCAGTGCATCCGCATGTTTGTTGCTTCTCCAGGCCTGATGTACGGGGTAGAGTCCGACATGGAGGCTGGAGACAGTGCAAGGCTCAGTGTAATTCCCTACCGTATAAATCCTGCTCGACAGCCTGTGGTGCAAGCAGAGCTGGCTTACGTGTTGACGAAGGGTCTGAGGGATAAGGAATGTCGTGAGTGGTCGTTGCCTGTAACTTTGCAACCTGTGTTAAGTGGCAAGATCAGTGTGTGTGTTGATTGCAAGAGAGTGTGTGCATTATCCCTGACAGATGCCTATACCTTATCGAGAGTTGATGACACCATAGACCGCATCGGGGTTGCATCGCCTATCACAAAGGTAGAACTAGTGAAAGGCTTTTGGCAGGTCCCGTTGCCGGAAAGAGCGAAGAGAAGTGCCAGTCTTGTGATGAACTGGGCAGTTTATCAGTGTCAGGTGTTGTTGTGCTGCCTGAACACAAGTTAGATGTGTGGCATGCTAAGGGCACTGATAATGTTTTGGCTGATTGTTTGTCACGGGAGGGTTTGTTTGCAGGAGAACCCTCGCCGTTCAGTCAGTGTGTGTTGAGAGTGGAGAAAAACTAGGCTTGCCCCTGTAAGTGCAGCCGCCATAAACATATTAAAAATAAAAAAATCACATAAAAACTCTTTCTTTTGATAGTTAATTGTAAGTTGCCTATGTTATAGCTAAAGTCCTAAGTTGAACCTGTCTTTCACTTAGGAGGCTGGGCTCTGTGAAGCTCGCTCTAGGAGCATAGCAGTATGAATTAATTAAGCTATTGTGTTGGGAGGGGTTGTAATTTTTTTGTTGATGAGAACTGAGCTTTGCCTTCTTTGTTGCGAAGTGATTAGAGGTGGCGAGTCTTATGGGCGTTCTGCTTGTCAGATATGGAGCTCATGGTTGAGCGTCTAATATCTTGGGGGGGGTGTGATGCCTGCAGCTTAGCAGAACGCCACGTGGGCTCAGCCGCTCGCTTGGCCACTCGCTAACACTCGCCAGGGCAATGTATTTGGCTACAGTCTATCTACAATGTTGTACTTTCTTTCTTGTGAATCGTCATGTCACAGGCAGTACAGAAGTGGTCTTTATTTTCGCCTGTGACAATTCATTATATTTTATATCATCAGTTATAAGTTTAATATATAAGACTGTATGATACAGCTAGAGAGTGTGAGTGAGTAAGTACAGGAGACAGAGGGTAGTCGCGTAGGGTTACATGTTGCCTCGGTGACGTCATGCCTCGGCCGGGCCCTCTGAGTGGCTGGCTGCCGTACCATCCTCCTGCCGCGTCAGGAAGTAGTCCCCCCCCCGCACTCCTGCTGCCTCTGTGTCTTCCTTGCTCAGAGCTTGCCTGACCAGCATACCCTTAACATCTCCCTTGCCACCTGTCCCCCGACTTCTACCTATAGAGCACTTTCTCTCTCTCTCAACTTCTTACCTCTCATTCTTCCACTCTATTTAATATCATAACACCCCTTTGGTTCTGCACGATTTCATATATCGGCCATCGTATTATATGCTGAAGCTCTCAGATATTACATGTTTAGTTAGGCATTTTGGAGGGGTTACCATTTTGTCTGTAGAGGTTCGACACACTCACGGTGTCTCCCTACCTATTCCTTGGCTGTCTGCTGGGCTATTTAATGCTAGACTGGGATGAGGCTATTGTTGTTGTGATTTCCGAAGTGTACCAGGTTTTGTTGAACCTGTACAATCGCAACGGATACGTGGGAAGCCTAGGTGGTCTTTCTGACTGTGTACCTTGTGAGTTTAGCACTGTGTTGCGAGTGAGGGCTTTCGCCTCTGCCACCCAACACTGTGCTAACTCGTTTTGCTTTGACTTTGAGAGGGTTGCCAGGAGAGAACCAGATACTAGCGATCTGGATCTCTCAAGAGAGCACCCCATCATTTAACGTAATTAGGCCGTACAGTCTTAAGGACCTCGCTAGGTTACGAGCCGCTTGCTTAGCCATTGTTTCCTAGCCTACTTCATCCCAGCTAGACTTTATTTGCCTAGCAGACACCCGATTAACATTATAAGCTCTTATGTTATGTTATGTATGCAGCATTTTTATTCACATTGATTGTAAGCCTTGGTTGTTGTTGAGTTGCACAACCCGAGCAGGCTTTTTGAGTTGCCTGAGGAAGTACTTCTTTTGTTGTTGGAGATAATACTATTGCGCATTTATTATTATTCCCATTTCAGTTAACACTGTCTGTTCCTACACTTGTCATATCTTTTTCCTGCTTTATATAACAGTTCAAAATCCGATTCGATCATCGTAAGCAGCATCAGACTTTCTTCAGAAGATTCCTGCTCGATGCTTTAGGACTTTCATTCACTTTCTTTAATATAGGAGTGACAGTTTATTATTGTTTAGAGCAACTTTAATTATACCTTCTTCTTGTTTGCATTTAATCATTGCAGTGATTTAATTAAGATCTCTATCTTTTCCTTGTATACCTTATTAACGTAATTGTATGTTGTTGTGATCAGGCTGTATCAGAGGTCATCAGCCTGTAGTAGTCGTGCATTTATACCGAGTTATAGGATACCCCGTTATCGCAGATTTAACTCTGGAGGGTATAGGTGTTTTTATGTGCCGGCATTATAAGTTCGAGGGTTGGATCTAGTGTTACCGTTGTGGCTGTGTGCCTTTCTAGTCCAGTGATTAAGAGCCCTTGTTTTATACGAGTCCCGGTCGTAACACAATAGCCTCACCCCCGTCTAGCATTAAATAGCCCAGCAGACAACCAAGAAATAGGTAGGGAGACACCGCAAGTGTGTCGAACCTCTACAGACAAAATGTTAACCCCTCCAAAATGTCTAACTAAGTATGTAGTCGATTCCGAATCAATAAGGGAGTTTGAAAGTAATCTTGATAAAGCATGGGGAAGACAAGATTTGAAGTTTGATTATAAAACAAAAATACAGAATAGTAAAAATGTTGCGTCTGCTACCGCCGCCGCCAACACCGTGAACGACCGCAGCAGTGCAAGTACTGGTACTGAGCTGAATACACAGGCATAGTTTGCCTTTTTCCAGAGGATCTACTGTAAGAAACTGTAAGAAATGAAATATCTGAGAGCTTCAGCATATAATACGATGGCCGATATATGAAATCGTTGAGAACCAAAGGGGAGTTATGATGTTAAATAGATTAGAAGCATAAGAAGTAAGAAGTTGAGAGAGAGAGAAAGTGTTCTATAGGTAGAAGTCGGGGACAGGTGGCAAGGGAGGTGTGAAGGGTATGCTGGTCAGGCAAGCTCTGAGGAAGGTAGCTCCTCGGGACCCTCAGGATCACACAAAGGCATGGTGGTCGGCCAATCACAGGCCGATACGTCACAAGGCAGCAGGCCTCCAGAAGGAGCCAGGAACCACCAGCCAATCAAAACCGAGAGAAAGACCACGCGGTCGAGCAACTCCTCCGGGAGGGAGGAGGGAGGAGGAAATCAACACTCACTGCCCCCACGCCGCTCGCTCGCTCTTTCTCTCTCAACTTCACTACAATGCATCTTATGTTCTACTCATGATATAAAATGCTTCCCGTTGTCACAGATGGAAATAAAGACCACCACGGGACTGTCTGTAACAACACGAACACTATGAAAGAAAGAACAACATTCTCTGATAACTGTAGCCCATTTCACTGCCCTGGCGAGCGCTAGTGGCTACCGGGAGGCGATTCTGCCAACGCTGGTAAGCGTCACAATATATATATATATATATATATATATATATATATATATATATATATATATATACAGTATATATATATATTTGTTTTGTTTTTTATGTTTTTTTAAATTGACACGAATGATGCAATATGAAATGACAATATATTGACAATATGAAAGACGATATAATCTAAAATTCAATAAAATACAAAGATGTTTGGGACTTTGTCTCGATAATATTAAGTACACGATCTAACACCTAGAAAACAGAGAGAGAGAGAGAGAGAGAGAGAGAGAGAGAGAGAATGATATAATGACTAAAATATATACAACTATTCAACAAATACCCAACGTACCTGCACACACGATCTGAATTCCCACCAGAGAAACTCCTACCCTAACTTTTCCTTTCATATTTCTCGACCATAAACTGCGGGAAAGTCGGTTTTAACTCCGGAGGTGAAATATATCTCTAAAATAACCTTTCCACCATTAGCGAACTCTCACACATGCCGACTTACATTTCGCTCTGAGGATAATGGGATTTTTTTTTGTTTTATATATATGCAGTTCCTTGGTTTACCTGAACCCCCTTCTCCCTAGTGTTAAGCGCCATTAGTTTTGAGATTGTAAGACGTTCGTTCCATGGGTTAAGTGATTTTGAGACCTTTCGCCGTATTTCTTTGTCAATATTAACACCTTTCGTGCCATTTGGGTGTCGATATTGTCAAGCGAGCCTGTAATTTTATGAGAAACAGGCCTTCGGCTGGAACATTTTTCTACCGAAAAAATTACAAATTATTTTTGAAATGGGGTGTATGGGGTGTTTTTAACCCTTAATTAGCGGCGAGCAACATAAGTCGAGTTAAAAAAAGCTGGACTATGTGGCGGCGCTCGACATAGGTCGAGTGGCAATTTCAGCACGTAATGTGGCTGAGAGAGAGAGACAAGTGGTGGCAGGAGACTAGCGAGCGTATGACTGCTCCAGACCACCGCGGCGAACCTACTGACACAAATCTCAGCTCCCTCCTCCCTCTCTCACTCGCTACATACTCAATTATGTACCGAAAGTACCGAATTACCTGCTTTTTGCACTCGCGTTGCACGGTTATTGCAAGAAAACTATCCATCATACAAGGATCGTTATGGTGTCATTCGAAAGCTCTGTTTATGCCCTTTCAGGGATAGGTACTTGTTTTACGTTCTGGGTCTTATTTAGGCATGAAAATGATCACGTAAACAGCCCTATTTTGGCTAAAAACACCCCGCTGTGCGGTACATATAATAAACCGCATAGGCCGCTCGTAAGGTGTTAAGTATAACGAGAAAACTTAAAAATAAATGAATACATAATAATATATAAATAGACCTAAACATAATATTATCCACTACCATCTTAACCCCCACAGACATAAATAGTTAACTTACTGGCGAGGAGGCGGGAGACACGGTATTATTGCCACTGTACCCAACAACTGTCAAAACCTCACTGCGGGACCGTTAGAAGTCGGAGAAACTTGGGGTTGCCACCAATCGACAGATTTTCATCTAACTTACCTAACATACTGAGCTCATATGACGCTCAATCGCATCATAAACTTATTAGAGAGCTATGAAGATAAGTTCATATGACACTCTAGCATCATATGAGTTTTTTGGCATAAGTTCCATATGACGCGATAGCGTCATATGAGTCGGAGAGTGTTAAGCTCCTGAAATATATCTCTTAAAAAAAAAAAAAAAAAAAAAAAATCCCCCATTAGCGAAGTCACTATAAGACTTACATTTCGCCCCGAGGAATATGGGATATATTTTTTCCTTTATGTCTCGCCAGCTTAACCCCTTGTGGATTATGAAGCGTTTTAACAGTTTATTCTGGCTATTATTAGACGACTGTATGAAGATTATGAAGGGCCTGTTAAAATTACAGGGTTAATTGAGATCATGTTTACCCATCTGATTGCCTGAGATCCTTCCTAAACTGCATACAATCGTCTAATGTTAGCCAAAATATACTGTCAAAACGCGTCCTGCACCTTCCATATACATCCCACTATTGTTTTTTTTTTTTAGTTGATCTTAAACTGAATCCCATAGCATCTTATTTTCGATTCTTGATGGACAGATATGATGCTGCGACGTCTGTTTGTTTGTATTTTATAATTTTTTCAGCAGATGCTATATTGAATCCCTTAGCATCTGATTCTTAATGGAAAGATGTGATTGTTATGGGACGTTGTAATTTAACGCACTTTATAATGATTTCGCTTTTTCCACCTTAGGAAAGAATGGGAAATCTGAACACTCTCACTGGAGCGTAACTAACTTCAATGTTATAAATCATGCAACAATAATAATCAATGACACATAATACACAATTAGTTTCACATGTGTTATTCCTTAATTGGCTAGGGTACAAATCAGATAGTGGTACATAGGAATCGAAAGCCCATTTAGAATAACGAATCACTTCGATGAATACTAAATATGAAGCATAAATGGAATGGGTCCTAGGATAACTGATGACCTAGGAGAAAGTAGATTAGGTTATACAATAGTACAAAATATAATACCGTCGAATGTTCCATCGTAAACACAGAACAGGTGTACACAGAGAGATTTAGTCTCAAACAATAAATAGTACCTTGAAGGGAAATAGTACCTTGAAGGGAATTTAGCGATGGTGAGGTAGCTACGCACTGAGTGTAAATATTAGTTACTGCCACAACATAAAGACAGCAATGAGGTTATGGTAAATAACCCTTCTTTAGCGGTTCCCGACTTAAGTCCATATCTAAAAAGCTGGACAATGTGGCGGGGCCCGACTTAAGTCTGTGTGCAATTTTGGCGCAATATTGGCTCTGAGAGAGAGCCGAGCGGTGGGAGGAGCGTAGGTTGCCTCATGACCGCTCGCCACGACCGTTCTGGGCCCACTGACATGTACTCCACACTACTCCACCCTCTCTCACTCGCTACACAGGTAATTATGTAACAAAATGACCGTATTTTAGCAATTTTGCCCTTCGGTTGCACGATCGTTGCAAGACAACCAGTGATCGTAGAAGGATGGTTCGGGTGTCATTGGAAAGCTCAATATACGCCCTTTCAGGGATACATACTTGTATTACGCTCTGGCTCTTGTTTATGCATGAAAAAGAGTACGGAAACAACCCCATTTATGGTAAAAACCCCCGCTGGGCGGCACTGTCAAATATACCGCCTAGGCCGCTCATTGAGTGTTAAGGTACTATTTGATTTAAATTTAACCTTTACGTTAAGGCAAAGTTTACAGGAGAAATAACTCAAAGAGTCAAAGTAATGCATACAAGTTCATAAATGGTTTAAATAAATACAATAGTCATGTATGCGTGACTGAAAATATCCTCGCTGGGCAGATGATTAATGCGACGTTAAATACTGAGTTAAAAATAACTCAAATGAACACTAGTGAATTATAAGTCATGAAGTGTGATAATTAATAATAGTCAATAAAGAGACTGAATGGTAAAACGCTCTGTGAACAACTCATCTATATCTTACGTCCCTGCTGATGATATAGCAGAGAATAAGATCTGAATAAGAGTTCACTTTAGTTGTACGTGTATAGGTGTATGTATAATTTCCCGAACAAATATATATATTACTCCTCATAAGAATACAGGAGCCTGTACTCAAAGAATTATATATCTATTTATCCCACTGATAGAACTGTGGTGTTCTCTCTAAATCGAGTTACGAATATCTAGGAGAAGTGAAGAATGGAAAATCTTCAGAGTCTACGTTAATGTAAATCTTAGCACATCTTATTAACCCTTACTGTAATCTTCAAAACACTTTACAAAACAATAGGTTACTTAAAGGATTTGAGTAGGAAAGGTAGGAGCCTGTAGAGAGTCTGGAATGCACGTGGTGATAAGTTCAGTTATCCCTCCTGTTTGACCAGGGGAAGGTCACGGTATCAGCACACGGTCAAGGTAGGTGATGCTCTCTTTCTTTCTCCTACGTCCTTTCTTCGGGATCACAATTCAACACACTTGTTTGCACTATTGGTAAGATTCTTTAAGGATCCAAGGCTAGCCTTGACAGATATCTTATTTCCTAACTATTGATTAGCAGTTAATTAGGTTCGTCCGAGGAAGAGCTATTCAAGTGTTTAATCAAGGCTGCCTTTCAAGAGTTTAAGGGGAGAATGGCTAACCCCTACGGAATCTTTATCCGAACTGCGTAAGCTACCAGTTAAGTGTGTTCGCCCTAGGGAGAAGCACTAGACTGTATAACTAGGTCAGTTTTGCTAACTCTCTCTTGGTCAGTTGAGATCCTGTTCACTTTTTTTTTTTTTTTTTTTTTTTTTTTTTTTTCTATGTGATTGAGGGAGGCAAAAGGCATAACTGCCTATAGCGAGTGCCTCCCCCATAGTTGAAAGAGTGACAGGGCCAAAATCAAGGGACGTTCGAGCCAAAATGCCTGGACACACGGAGTTTGAAGCAATTTAAGTCATAGGAAGAGGGAAAGACTGATTCTGGGAGAGAGTTCCAGAGCTCAGCTGTTGAGTAGAAGAAAGTTTGAGAGTAACGTTTCACTCTTGGGTTGGAGAGTTGCACAGAGTAGGGGTGGGATTGAGTTGCAAGACGGGTACCACGTGCCCTACGTAAAGGAGGTGGTATGCACTGGGATAGCTCTGAGGAACACTGATTATTATAGTAGCGATAGAATAGCGAGAGAGATGCAACATTGCGGCGGAGAGAGAGAGATTGCAGAGAGTTGGTGAGTAGACGGGAGTTAATGATACGAAAGGCCTTCCTTTTAACTTTGTCTAGGAGAGCGGTGTGAGAGGAACCTCCCCACACATGTGAACAATACTCAATACAAGGGCGCACTATGCCCCTGTACAGAGCAAGAAGCTGTGCAGGGGAAAAGAACCCCCTAAGGCGGTTGAGCACACCCAGCTTCTGGGAGGCTGCCTTAGCAAGACTGGTAATATGGTCCTTCCAAATGAGAGCAGAAGAAAAAGAGACACCAAGAATATTGAGAGAAGATGAAGGGTTGATTTTTGTATTGTTGAAGAATAAGGGATAGTCCGCTGGGAGATCCTGACGGGTAGATAGATGGAGGAATTGGGTTTTGGAAGCATTAAAGTTAACAAGGTTTTCTCTGCCCCAATTGGAAATAGTATTTAGATCAGAATTTAAGAGTTCTATGGCTTCATTACGTTTGTCGTTGAGGGATTGCTGGCTGGGGCGTTCTGAAAAACTAATGGAGTAGTGTAAGGTTGAGTCGTCTGCGTATGAATGGATGGGAATTAAGGTACAGTTAAGGAGATCATTTATAAAAATTAGAAAGAGAATAGGAGATAGGACAGAGCCCTGAGGAACACCGGAGTTTATAGGGTGAGGAAGTGAACAATGGCCGTCCACAACCGCGGCTATGGAACGGCCGGAAAGGAAATTAGAGACAAAGGCACAGATGGAGGGATAGAAACCGAAGGAGGGTAGTTTAGAAATTAAAGATTTATGCCAGACTCTATCGAAGGCTTTCGATATGTCTAGTGCAATAGAAAAAGTCTCACCGAAGTCCCGGAAGGAGGATGACCAAGAGTTAGTAAGATATGAAAGAAGATCACCAGTAGAGCGACCCTTAAGGAAGCCATACTGGCGATCTGAGAGCAGATTATGAGAAGAGAAATGCTTAAGAAATTTGGAAGCAAGAATAGTTTCAAAAACTTTAGAAAGACAAGAGATAAGAGCAATTGGACGATAGTTGGAGGGTTGAGAGCGGTCACCCTTCTTTGGGACAGGTTGAATGTGAGCAAACTTCCAGCATGAAGGGAAGACGTTAGAGGATAGACAGAGACGAAAGAGTTTGCCTAGGCAGGGAGTCAGCACGGAAGCACAGTTTTTGAGAACAACAGGAGGAACACCGTCCGGACCGTACGCCTTATTAGTGTTAAGCCCAGAGAGGGTAGAAAGTACATCTTTAGAAGAGATTAGGATATTAGGCATAAGTAAGAGAGAGGAGGGCGGAGAGGGAGGAATAGCACCGGAATCATCCAAGGTGGAGTTTCTAGCAAAAGTTTGAGCGAAGAGTTTAGCTTTGTCAGAGGAAGAAGTGATGGTTGTGCCATCAGAGTGGGAAAGGGGAGGGAAAGACGAGGAAGAGAAATTGTTGGAGAGGTTTTTGGCTAGATGCCAGAAAGCTTGGGAAGAGCTAGAGTTGGATAGTTCAGTGCATTTATTATTGATGAAAGAGTGTTTGGCAAGTCGAAGAACAGATTTGGCTTGATTCCGGGCAGAAACATATGAAGAATGAGAGTCTTGAGTTTTAAGGCGTCGGTACCGTTTGAATGCTTCCTCCTTATTGCGGACAGCAGTAGAACAGGCGTGAGTAAACCAAGATTTTTTAGCATTAGTCTGAGAGAAAGAGAATGGAATGTATGCTTCCATGCCCGATAGGATTACCTCGGTAATGCGTTCAGCACTCTCCGAGGGTCCTCGGCCATGGAAGCAGAAATCATTCCATGGGAAATCAAAGAAGTACTGCCGAAGAGCCTCCCAGTCGGCAGCGCCAAAGTGCCACAAGCGCCGCCGGCTAGGAGGATCGGGTGGCTGTACTGGAGAGATAGGACAGGTGACAGAGATAAGTTTATGGTCGGAGGAGCCCAGAGGAGAGAAAAGATCGACAGTATAAGAAGAAGGGTTAGAAGTTAGAAACAAGTCAAGAATGTTGGGCCGATCTCCGATGCGATCCGGGATACGGGTGGGTTGCTGAACTAACTGCTCTAGGTCATTTAGGATAGAAAAGACGTAGGCTTGTTCACCAGGTGGATCAGTAGTGTGAGAGGAGAGGGTTAAGTGGCTATCTTCTCGGGGCAGCAGGGACATGGTGGAGAGAGATTTTTTATTTATTGTGAGCTTATGATTTACACTAAAAAATATAAGGGTTATTTCTCTGGGATGGCTTGGAGACGGCCTGCTGGGGTAATGAAAAAAGGATTCTTGATGATGGGGAAAGTAGAAAATTCTCCTGTTGTATGGAGGTGACTTTAGAGGGCAGGTGATATTGTTTTTTTTTTTACTTGTTTACTCACTTGGCTGTCATAGTTAAGTTCGCTTTGGTCATAAGATATAGGAGGATATTGGGGGTGTTGTGAATGGTGGCGAACTTCCATAAATGTTTCTTCAGAATTGAGAAGGTCTGGCTGGGGGGTAGGGTATGTCCTGGCGGGGGGTATGGACGAGTTCATTCTCCTGGAAAGGGGAAGTGACGCGTTTTCTGTCACATGTCTGTCACATGAATGGGCTTTGCCGCGTTTTCCTTGACATGACCTGGTTTAAGCGGTGTCTGTGATGGAGGAGGCTTTGTACTTTTCGGTCTGGCCGATATGCTGGCAATACGGCACTGGTTGATTTGGCTGTTGTCTGTATACGGGAGCAGGTTCTTGGTGGCGTTTTGCTCTTGTTGGCTGGTCCCTGGTATTTCAGTTATACTGCTGTCTTTTTTTTTTGTATTTTTTTTTTTTAAATGTTAAATTGAATCCCTTTGCATCTGATTTTCGATTCTTAACCTCTGAAGTGCGCATGGGGGTAATTGGAAACGTCCCCCTGTGCTGACGTATTTGAGGTGTTTCCGTCACTAAAATATTCATTGTGCCATTAATAGCATTAATACTTATCCATATGCGCCTATTATGGGTTGATTATAAAGGTATTAACCTGAAACAACATTAAAACGAGTGAAAACAGCGTTTGGATGGTCAAAATCGGAGATATAGCCCGCGAGTTGTATAATGTATAGGTGAGGCAACCTGCTTTCCCGCCAATTTCCCCCAAGGCCACTGAGACACAGTCGATCGATACTCTCTCTCTCTCTCTTGCACTCGCTTGCCATCAGTGATGACAACACCCTGCTTGCAACTCGCTAATGTTAGCACGAAAATATACCTCAGAATAAGGGAATAACAGGGAAAATAGGTAATAACTGAAGGAGAGGAGGAAAGTGGGGAAGGAGGGGAGGTAGAGGACTGAGATTTTGCATGGCCCAGGGGCCAAAAAAAAAAAAAAAAATCGATGTCAAAAGTTGATTTTTTTGTTCACTCACTCATAAGAGCCTCCCCGCAGTCCACCAGGGGAACTCTTAAGAGTCTCCCCTCAGTTCCCGGGTTAATGGACAAATATGATACTGCCTAGTCTCTGCGTCATTGCCAAGTTTTCATTATTTCCAACATATTTCGCTACGCCGAGTAATGGAAATGGCAGGATACCAATTTATCATCAGCTGTAAAAAAATAAAAAAATAAAAATAAATAAAAACAAACTATAACTCTCAACATCCAGCCTATCGTCTCAATGTATTAATAGCAAATATATTTATAATTTTCACTTAAATAAACGTAAGAAGAAACATTTTGCATTAATACAATATATATTATATATATATATATACAGTAAATAATATTTACTATATATTTACTAATATTTACTAATATTTATTATATATATATACATATATATATATACCGTATATATATATATATATATATATATATATATATATATATATATATATATATATATATATATCTATATATACAGTATATATATATGATATAGATAGATAATATATATATATATATAATATATATATATATATAATATATATATATATATATATATATATACAGTATACAGTATATATATATATATATAGAGAGAGAGAGAGAGAGAGAGAGAGAGTGTTAGCACATTATCTTCTTCTACCTTGTGGCGTGAGAGGCCAAGAGTAATTTCCCCAAGGGTCACTAAATCAAAAGAAGCTTTATACAATACTTCTTATTGTTATTATTGTTTTGTCGTATTGTTGTACCATTATGTAGTACCATTATGTTGTACCATTATGTTGTACCATTATGCTGTACCATTATGTTGTTGTACCATTATGTTGTACCATTATGTTGTACCATTATGTTGTATCATTATGTTGTTGTACCATTATGTTGTTGTACCATTATGTTGTATCATTATGTTGTTGTACCATTATGTTGTTGTACCATTATGTTGTATCATTATGTTGTTGTACCATTATGTTGTATCATTATGTTGTTGTACCATTATGTTGTACCATTATGTTGTATCATTATGTTGTTGTACCATTATGTTGTTGTACCATTATGTTGTTGTATCATTATGTTGTATCAGGGATTAAACTGGTTTGATACCTTTTTGCCTCTTACCTTGATTTTCCTTGTAATGCTTGTAGTCCAGGTTATCACTGTAAAAACATGTTGAAAGGTAAATCGTAGAGGTAATTGATTGGAAGCAAAGACACTGGTGGCTTTTCTATATAGTTTTATTAACAGAAATTTAGACTATTCGGTTTGTAAATAGTTCTAAGGTCTGTGTAGATACTGTATTGCCCAGCAGGGAAGTATCTATCTATTTAAAAGCAGAAAGCTGGCTAACAACTAGATTGAGCTATTATTCCTGTAATCTGTATTCCTTCCTGTAAGAAATAGATGAATTAAGAATAGCGAAAATAGGTAAACGGTACACACACTAATATCGCACAGTATCACACTTGTCACTGTATACGTCACTGTATAATTTACCTCAGCCGCTCAAAGGTTCGACCCTCCTTATGGCTGGACGTGAGATCTGCTACTGGCTGTCAGCCTTTCCACAGTGGGCGCCGGCTTCTTACTAGAGTGGTGTCACACGTTTCTAGTTGAAAGCAATCATCTCGGTACTGCTGCAATTCTCTGAAGGGAGCGTGAGAACCCCTGCTTAGCTTGCAAGAATTCTACCAAGGCCTTTATAGGTGGGGTGATCTTCTATAGGGGAGAACATGCCCAATTTGAATGTACAGTAGTATACTTAATTAAGTGAATAACTGTTATAAGGGTGTGAGTTATACAAGTGATTATATGAGTTACTCTAGAGTGTACAGTCGCTCAAAATGAGCTGTTACACCGCTCGGCCACGTAAAGTGAGGCCCACCGAACATACATATCATCCCTATCATCCCTATGACTTACATAACCCTATTCCCAGTGTATAGCAATGCCAATGAAAGTGTGATAAAGGTGAGAACCAAAGTTACACGTTAACATTAACAGGTTCATGTATTGCCTCACGCCTAAGTTACAGGAGATCAACCCTGAACGGAAGACGAAGGGAGTGACTTACTAGGATAAAGTTGTTGACGAGAGTCATGGAAGGGGGTTAGTACAGTAGGAAAAATTATTTCCTGATTAACTAAGAAAACTAATTAGGTTAGTTACACTATGAAGAATTTATGAAATTCATGAGGTTTGAGAGTGCTCGTAAGAGAATGATGAGGTCCAAAGAATTACCTGTGAAAGAACATGTTAATAGGAATGAACTCTGAGGAGAGGTTAGTTATCAAGGCAATAAGCTGATGATAAGGAAGCGTGAAGATTGAGAAATCCGTACTTCGCAGTGAACAGGTGCCTGATACATCCCATGATTATTAACTAATATTATAAATCTAGACTATGAGCCATTCAGTCACAGATGCTTGAGTCAAGGTAAGGTCGCATGCATTTATGTCCGGGGACAGAGGGAAAACACATACTCAGGACGCACAGACAGGGGAAGATACGAGGACGTACATGAATAAAGGCGTCTTTGTTTGTCACAGTCACAAGTTGAAGTTCGTCGGGGACGAGCAACATGTCTGCTGTATCAGTAAAGGTCAATAATCATCCGTGTAAAAGAAACGGGAACGGCAAAATTCTTCAGTCATTGTAAAATGTGAGAACTGGAACGGAATGTGGACTAAAATGGTGAGTGGAATAACTGTTTCTATTTATGAGAAATAGAGTTCACAGTCGTGTTCCTCTAATAGCGGAGTCAGGGCAAACTGAACTTTCGCCATTTGAATAGAGGTACGGAGATATTCAACAGACAACAGGTCAGTGGGGACCCGACTTAGTGCAATATCTACTAAGTTTGCGAAAACCGCCCTTGCAATGGCGTTTAAATCTTGAACATCATCATCCGTCTTCTGCAGGAACTCGTAAAGGTACATAACTTATTTGTGGGTTTCCCATCAACTATTAAGGAGTTAACCACCTGTGTCAGATTATTCATGTGTGCTACGACCGAGTGTACGAGATACAGCACATTATTCTTGCTTGGGAGTCATACATCTAGATTCTCTATATGGCTTTTGCTTCAGTCTCCAGGGCAGTGAGTCTTTTTCTTAGCTTTTGTACTTCAGAAAGCGTGGGCTATTCCAAAGAGCTCATAGGAGAGTAGGTCAGCAAAGTAAAACAGTCCTCTCGTCGCACGTGTGTGAGTGCGAGTGTTTGGTTACCGGGGTAAAGTTATCAGGTAGTACCAAATTATTCATCCGGAGATTACGATTTAATGCGAGCTACGCCAAAACGTGAAACCTAACTGTAAGTCGTAAATCACCAGGCTTCATCTGATTAGTTAGTAGGGAACACAATTAACCAGGTCATCTTTCTTTGGGGGGAAAGGGTAAAATTCTATTTGCAGAGGTGCTGTAGAATTCTTCACACATGGCCAGCAGGATGTACTGGAATGAGCGGCTTGCTCTGTCAGATAATGTGTCGTAAACAGAACGAAAGATCTTCTTTGGTGGATCTGAATTGAAATTACTACTATTTCAAGTAATTAAGTTGCTAGTGTCTCTAGAGGAAGTTCTTCTAATTTTGTGGCATTAACAGAACATCGGTCCTCTCTATTAGCATACTGGAGTTTCTTGCCGAAATGCAGGATTGTCTGCGGAGGCAGTCAGGAGAGGTACAGGGTTGTACCGTAGTAGGTAGGTATACAGGTATGTTATGGCCATTCAGCAAGTGTTGAGTACTCATCATGATTAACCTGTAACCATCAAAATGATTTTCTTTCGTGAGTGGTAGCGTCTAGACTAACAAGCTTAGTCTTGAATGAGTTAAGACGTTCCAAATAATTCTAGACGACTTACCTTAACACTTACTATGAAGAGTAGTTTTGAGTTCTCTTCGGCATTTATCCTCATAATTTTTGCATCGGGTACGTGTAAATGATCTGGGACTGGAAGTTGGAGCTTGCTAAAGACTTTCAGGTGACTATTAGCATCTGATTGGGCTTTAGAAGAAGAATCTAGAGGAATATAGATTTCTTCGTAGCTGAGCTGTAGCCAGAAATCGCGTCAGAACCTTTTCTTTACCCTCAGAAGCTAGTCTTTTATACCTGTCTGTAGGCTTGTGAAGACTCTTCAAGTTAATGTAAGGCCATCTAGGTTTTCCTTTAAGTCTAGATTATCTTAAGGTTTACATGATGTTCCAAGATTTCAAAGATAGCTATGATAGCTGAGGTACTTTGCAGTCAACTAACCCAATTGTGAATGGGATCTGTTGTGCAAGTACATGCTTTCTCAAGTAGATATCACCTATTGATTCTTTCACATTGTGCTTGGTTTCCATCCTGTTTTCGGCGATGGGGTGCCTAGGAGAGGAATAGCGAACAAGTGAGTATTGGACGAGCCTGTTGGTAATTGGGTCTATTGTATCCGTCTTTAAGCAGGAATAGGACAAACTAGTCTGAACATTTATATTCAACACAAACCAACTGGTACTGCTTACGTCTGGCGTCGCCTGGGGCAATTCAGCAATTCCAAAGAAACACTGTCAAATGGATGTGAAGCCTTCGGGTATTCCAGGAGTGTCACAGGTTTGGTTACTTCTCCAGTACCTTGTGGTAGCACAAGAGAGTCTTTTGGCAAAGTGTTTTATACTATCCTTCTTAATAGTTTTCCATTAGTACATCTATTTATCGGCCTCAAGACTTGTTTCCTATCTGCACATATGAACTGTCCACACCTGTTAGTACAGTTGCTGCACTAGGTAACAAATTGATGGTGTCATGATGTTGCGGGAGTACTACTATCTTATCTGGAATGACTTATACATGGCTGTATGTGTTGTTGTCAACGGGAAGAGTCTAACCAGAAGTTCTTAGTGCAATCGGAACTGCGACGGATGAACTTGGTTTCGGTAAAAGACATCATCTTCTCCGATTCCAGAAATAGCTTACGTATTGGATATGTAGTGGTTCTAATCTTGCTCGTCTTTCACTTGGCTTCTTTTTAGGTCGGTAACGAGAACACCGGGGCAACTTGCACAATTCTGGAGAGTGCGTTGGCTGCCACGTTAGCTCTTACCCTATAATACTAGAAGATACCTGTTAATCCTGGTGACTCCGCGGCAACTTCAGCAAATCCACTGATACAGTGTCGAATGGAAGTAAAGGCGTTGGATACTCCAAGATTGGTGCGGGTCCATCACGTGTCGGGTTAGCTGTAGGAATATCTCTTACCACCGCTTTAGTCTGCCAGTGAGAATTTGTCACCTTTGAGTACCTTTTTGTCCTTGCTATCTGTCTGAGTAGAGGTCGAAGGAAGGCTCAAGGCTACATTTCACAAAGGCTTTGACTCCTAAGTTGTTGCAGGAGTTGTGATATCTAATCTTTATGGTATTCATCACTTTCCTTATGTAACCAATGACTAGCATCTTGACTATGTCACTTGGCATTTTGAATGTTGTACGGAGCTCTTGTGAGAAGAGTTGTGTGTACTAGTGTGAATGTTTAGCATGTATTGACTGGAATTTAGGCAAGCATTTGGATGAGCTCTGCCTCGCAAGACTTGGAAACATCTTATTATAATTCTAACCTTAACCCGCTGAGTGCCAGGTACGTATATATACGGCCTAGGGTCTTGTCTCGCCCAGTGCCAGGTCCGTATATATACGGACTCGCCGAAAAAAAATCGTAGCAGCGAAACGACTGCACCTATGGCTTTCATATTTCTACCACATGTACCTTACCCTTCTGGCTTCTTGCCACCACCAACACAACCCCCTCCGCCCACCAACTCGCTGACTATCGGTCGGCTCACAAGGAAAAAATAGGAAAATCTGTGGCGGCGAAACGACTGCACCAATCGGTTCCATATTTGTGTGACAAGTCCCTTACCCTTCTGCCTTCCCCCCACCACACTCCCAACCGCCTCCCATCACCCACTTCCAGCGTATCCGTACGAAGAAAAGGAAAAAAAGGAAAATCCGTGGTGGCGAAACTACCTCACCAATCGGCTTCATATTTGTAACACAGTCAATTACGCTTCTACCTTCCCCCCACCATTCCCCAAACCACCCTCCCACCACCCTCCTACCTATACATTCCGATACCATAGAAGTCGATGATTTACTCTGAAAATTTCAGCTACATTCGGGACCCATCGGGGACCTGATTTCAGGCGAAAATGGACAGGGGGTTTTTTGTTTACCATTATCCTTCCTTTCTCACCCAACTTGATAGATTTAGCCAAAAAAATAAAAATACGAAATCCTCTTGTACTGGCAGATGCATAGGGTCAATAATTGTTTGGCACTCTGTGGGTTAAGTTTGTATTTTAAGTGTGACTTTAGAAGGTAAATAACTGCACAGATCGTACTATTCGATGAGAATCCTTTCTGCTCGACTCGAGATTGGCTTACTTGGACATCTTAGATACCGATCGTTAAGGTACAGTCAAGTCTTCTGGTGTCTATTCATGAGGTAATGGAGTTCCATTTAAGAATAACTTAGACTTTTGAGTTACTCTGAAAAATTTTGTTCCCCTTATTCCTATGGCGTGTAGGATTTCTGATGGATCAGGCTGTGGGAAGTATTTCCTTAACTTGGCTAGAATATGCTGTGTGGTTGTCTTTGTGGTGATCAACCACCTAAAACTGTTCCATACTTGGTTACCAACCGGGTTGGTGACTACCAAAGGAAGGACGTTGTTTTAGACTTACCTAGGATTACTTTTTAGGGCTATGTAGTGCTTTGGTTAAATTCTTTAGTGTTGTTAGTTGTACAATGCGGAACGTGACTACAAGCCTAAGTCTAGGTCTTCGTAGCTTCAGGAGAATGTTTACCTATGCGTTGAAAATACCGGAGTAGATGCGCAAATCATTCCATAACCCTACGGCGGTTCATATCCTCTACAGGGTTTTCCTGCAGGATGTCTTAGTACAAAATAGGTCTGGATGCCGTTGGTAATGTACTTAATTGTGCTGTAAAAGGTCTTTCCACATCGGCTATAACCTTCGGGTAGAGTTCTGAGAGACATACCCTATTCCTCTCATAATTCCTTTCTTTCCCGGATACTACTAAGGGAAACTATCCATGAAACCCAATTGGAAGGTGTGCACCTTCCCTAGTACGAATCCTTCTGAGCTGTGGATGTGAGCGAAATCTCGTTTTGCAATACGGCTCTTGATCCCAGCACTCTTAGGATCGTGCAGGTGAAACTGGTCATGCTTGTTGACACAGTCGCTGCTATAATGATTGAATGCAGGAAAGAACGCGTAATGCGTGTTGTGTATGTACTTCGAGAGTGTTGACCCAACTGAGACCTATGCACTATCGACTTGGAACAGAATCCAAGGATGCGTAAACTAACTACCCATGCTTGTTGGAACAGCTGTTACTAAATCAGTGCTGGGGATAAATCGGATCGAACACAGTACTGAGTACCGGAACAACTATGGGTGAAGCTCAATCTGTGAGACTTCATGTTGATGTGGTTATCCTTCAGATTAATTATGTCTTGGACATAGATAATTTGGATTTGTGCGGAACCTTGTATTCGCTTAGGCGCCTCTGCTACGCAAACTATGTGTGAGTTTCGTAGGATACCTGGTCAAAAGGTGTCTGCCGCCACAAGAATGTATTGGGGACTACGTGTGGGACCTTGGTGTGAGGCTTAATGCACCATGTAAAACTGGCTTAGTCACGTATAACCTAGTGTAAGGTGTTGATTGTGACGCAAAATGTCGACCGTGGAGGGGTCTCATTCTCTGCGACTCCGGGGAGTTTGTACTGCAGAGAGTCTGGCGATTATAGATTTGGGACTACAGGATTTGACACGCTGGTAGGAACCAGAATCGCGAAGGAGGCGACTCATCTCGTGGTCTATGTGGTGTGTCTATACGAGGGCAATCCTTTGTGTCATGTCCATATACTGTACAAACGAAACAATATCCTCTTCGTGCGGGTCTCTCACGTGTAGGGCGAGGGTTCCGTTGTGGTTTTCCTGCCCTGCAAGGTCTTGTCTGCACTCGGGACCTGCGTTGTGACGTTTGATTTTGCTGTGGGCGTAATTGTGGATGGCGTATCCAGCAATTCTCTCTTGTATGACCAACTTTATGGCAGTGGCCACACTTCTTAGGAATTGTACCAGTTCTTCTCGGAGGCGAAGGCGTCGGACTGGGTCTGCGACTCGCCATGCAAGAATGATTTCTCCTTGCATTATGATTGCAGTAGGTACATACAGTCTGTGATACTGTCACTATCTCACGAGCTCGTCTTGGACTGGCCAGCGGAATTAGCTCGGGGTCGGGTCTGGTATTTAGCCAGGGGTTTATAAGATTCACACGACCTTGTCTTGGAGCTCTTCCTTCAACTGACTCGGGAACAGTCTCTGCTGTGTTGACTGGAAACTCGGGAGCTGGGTCCAGCGAGGTCTCAGAAGCAGTATCTACATCCGATGCATTGTCCGAATCAGTGTCCAAAGGTGACTCCGGAGACTCCGGAACAGTCTCTAAGCTTGGAGGAGACCTTGGAGCATGTTCATCAGCTAGTGTGAGGGGTGTCTCTAGCGGGTGACCCTCTGGATGTTCAGTTACAACAAAAACAACGAGACTTACTCGGAATTCCCTATAGTCTGTTGTCTGAAATGGAGCTGTTGCTTGAGCGAGATCTATAGCACTTCCTCTTTTCAGATGTAACTTGTTACGACTGGGGTTTAAATATATCAGGGCTCTTATTCATTGGACTAGTAATGCCATAAATGTTACAACGGAAAGCGCTAGCTCCAACCTCTGATGTATATTCCCAGTGAACAAAGAACACAAATACTCTACAGAGTTCTATATGCAATAATAGGCTATCAAACTCTCAATAAATGTGCGTGTACATTATGTTAGGCTTATGTGTAGGCTTAATGTTATGTGAAAACAGCCTATTACTACCTATAACCGAAGGTGCTTGGTTATGGTATGCAAAGTAAGGTGGTAAGAGAAGTTACAGCTTACGTTACTTTAATCAATAAATGTCAGGCACTCCTGCATGAAAGAAAGTGCACTAAAGTCCTTCAACACTAACAAGGAATCTTCTTTAAATGTTAGATGCTATAAAGATGCTCGTATTGGAAATGGAACCCAAAAAGGCAGGCAGCGGAACAATGCTTGTGCAGGCTATGCACACAAAAAGGCAGAATATATAATGCCGTCGGAGCCAAGAATATCCTAAACACTACAACACTAATAATAATCGCCACGACAATGCAGTATTCCTATCAACAAAAAGAGCCTAAGTCGTTTGTGTCTCAATACATCAAACTAGGCTGCGAAATGCTTGTGTAATCATAAATGGGTATGCATAAAAAGAGTAATTAGGTTAATATACTTAATGTCTACTGTGACTGATAAAGTCTAGCTAGAGTCAATAATACGAGATACTGGTGCGCATGGCATGCTGCATAGCCTAGTGCAAATCTCAAGTCTGTGCGTCAAATATTACGTTATAATGAAGGGTAGCTCTCTTGAGAAACCTTAATACCGAAGTATTAAGCGTTCTCCTGGCGTACCTCAAAGACAAACAATCGAGACTAGAACAGTGCAGAATGGTATAGGCAAAAAACCCTCATTCGTGCATGCTCTACTCTCAATGGCACACAGACTAGAATTTATTCAATCAACTCCAGTTCTCAGGTATGTCGTGCCGCTTTTAACTGAAGCCAGCACTCATAGGAAACAATACCTATAATATCAGACTCCTAGTCTAGCATTATCTAATCCAGCAGAACACTAATAACTAAAGGAAGCAGTACTAAACAATATAAATGCCAACCAATGCTTCGTGATCCACTTATCTTAACAACTAACATACATAGGCTATATCAGACCTTAACACACAATACAACTGGCCAGCATGAAGCTGATTTTGCAGAGTTAACCAGAGGGGGTATAATATTAATAAAAGGTGGTGAAGGATATGGAAAATGAGAGAGATAGGCAGAGGAAAAGATTCTCAGGTACGGAGCGGGGACAGATAGCAAGGGAAAAAAGATGGGTGTGTTCTAGAAACCAGATCTGAGGGAGAGAGTGGCGAGGAACTGTATATATACTCGCACTAGCTCGAGCCGCGTGGGAAAACAGCGGTTACAAGTCATCTAACCACTAGCAAAGCTTACAGCATGGTAAGGGCCTCTCTCCACCAACCCCCGCGAGGCAGCCAGCCGTGACGTCATCGAGCGGGACAAAAAACACTGCGCGCCCCCTCTCACTCTGTTCTACTCCCTCTCTCTCTCCCAGATCCTATCATTACTAGTTAATGATAAAATATATACTTTACAATTAAATATATAAAGCCTTGACATGGGCGAAAACAAAGAGCCTTTCTGGACTGCCCATGACACGAGCTTTCATATGAAATAAAGCACACTCTAATACACAAACTGTAGCCCCATCCACTGCCCTGGCGATCCTAGCGAGTCACTGTAGGACAAGCCATGCGGTTCTAACGGAGTGGTTAACGTCACACACCCCCCCAAGATTTTTCTCAGAGGCCCCAAGGCTCACAAAAATCTGATGGTTTGAACCCATGCTATATCTCCACTTCCCATCACCCAGCGGCAGTAAAATATCTGGCACAGTTCTTCAACAAAACATTTTTCAAAATTATAACCCTCCCCAACACCATAGGTTAAATTATATGTAGTTATGCTCCTCAAGAGCGAGCTTCTCTAGCCCATCATTCTGAGAGGAGTGCAACTCAGAATGACTGCTATAACATACTAAAACAATTCAACTATCAAAGAAAGAGTTTTTATTTGATTTTTTTATGTTTATAATTTTTTTATTTCAGCTCCACTATAGGGGCAAGCCTAGTTTTTTCTTCTATACCAAACGCTCAACTCCTGCTTTACGACCCAATACGCTGGGCTACAACCGCGAGCCAACAAGCACCAAGCGCAAAATACTATTCAAACTAAAGCAGGAGGCTACCCGTGTGTCAATCTACCCAGGATAATATACCCTTGAACGACCATCTGCAACCACGTAGTCACAACCGGCAATATGGCATATGTCCAGGTTATATACCAATAACCTTAGTGACCACCTGGTCAGCCTCATATTCCGATTGTGAAACTGGTCCAAGAACTTGAGAGGGTGATGATCTGGGTAAACTACAACGACCGGACCATAGGCTGGAACACAGACCTCGAAATGCCTCAGAGCAAGTACAACCGCCAGCAGCTCCTCCTTGACAACAGAGCAGCTCCCCTGGGCCGAATTGTACTTCCCCGAGCAGAAACTAACAGGATGCTCCAGCCCATCATCGTCCTTTTCCACAAGGACGGCACCAGCCCCCACACCACTAGCCTCCGTTGCTAGTTGGAAAGGTAGGCTAAAGTCAGGGGCCCTGAGGATCGGGTGAGTGCACAACAGGTGTTTTACTTCCCTAAACACCTTTTCACACTCAGGCGCCCATTTGAACTTCTTATCCTTCCAATTATCCTCCACCTGAGCTTGACTGTCCCGTTCTCCTTCTCCACCTTGACTGCTAAACGTCATCACAGGCACAGTGAGAGGCTCAGGGGGGTGCCTCCCATACTCCTTCACGGGATTATCATGACATAACTGATTGCGCTTCCGTCTGTCTGGAGTGGCTACCAAGTAAACCAGGTCCGATAGCTCCTCCACCACCCTATAAGGACCAGCGTACTTCGCGGATAAGGGGTGACCTACAAGGGGCAGTAGAATCAACACCTCCTGACCCACGTGAAACTCCCTGAGTTCAACCTTGAGGTCGTACCTGTCCTTCCTGAGGGCCTGAGAGCTAGTCAAATTACGGCCAGCCAACTCCAGACAGCGCAACATCCGTTCTCGACTGTTGAGGACACACTTGAGCATAGAACAAGGTTTTTCTGCGCCCTCCCATACTTCTTCAACCATATGGAGAGGCCCTCTGACACGGTGTCCAAAGACGAGCTCATTAGGGCTGAATCCCAAACTCTCCCCAGGTACCTCCCACACAGCAAACAAAACACATGGCAGGCCAAGATCCCAATCCCTCCCACTCTCAAAGCAACAACAACGAAGCACAGATTTGAAGGCTGAGTGCCATCGCTCTAACACACCCTGGCTCTCCGGATGATATGCAGATGACACAACCCCAACAATCCCATGCTGCGGCATTGCTTGTACAAAGAGGCTAGAAGTGAAGTTGGGTCCCCGGACTGACTGAATCCCCTGCGGGTAACCATACAGGGAAAAATACACTAGCAAGCTTCGGACCACCGTCTTCGTCGACCCATTTCTCATAGGGTACGCGTCAGGGTACCTTGTTGCTACATCTCCCGACTGTGCATCACTGTCCTCCTTCAATTCTTTCGTATTTTTAAGCCCATCCTCTGCCTTTTCCACAACAGTTACTGGGTCTTCTTCAGACTCGATATGTGGTCCTAATAATGAGTCCCCGAGAAGGTCCGTTGACACTAAACTCTCAACCGCATCAACTTTCAACCCCTTCTCGGTACCCTTCCTCCGCTGATATAAAGATTGTTGACCAGAATGTGACTCCCTGGATGCAGAATCTCCGGTGACAACACACTCCATAGGCTGCCCCGGACACTTCCCAACCCACTCCTGCTCCTCCCTACTCACGTCGGCCGGCTTCTCGACAACGACTAAGGGTGGAGCCTCAGAAGTAGGCCCCGCAAAGTTGTTGCCAAGAAGGAGGTCGACGCCCCCAACAGGTAACTTCTCCACAATTCCTACATCCAGGTCACGAGTCACACCATCAACTTCCACCTTCATTCTTACAAGCGGGTATGACCTTGTCGCATTAACTCCCTGAACCACAACCACCCGCGCCATATTGACAGGTTTACCAGTGAAATTTCTCAACAGTGTTTGCGATGCCCCAGTGTCACGCAAAATTCTCACCTCATGTCTTCTACCCCCCCACTCCACACAACCGAGTCCCCTGTGGTCACTAAAGGCATCACGGACAGGGAATAAGCCTTCCGGATCCTTCTGCACTGGCAGTGTATTTACCTCGGAAGAAATGCCTCTAACAAACTCAGATGTCCTCTTGAACACTCCAATGCCGTGAGCAAAAGACACGGCTGCCGGAGGAGGTCGACTAGGGCACTCATTTGCCTTATGACCCTCCTGGTGGCACCTAAAACACATAAATTTCGGTTTCGGCTTATACTGTGATGTAAAAGGCCCCTGACTTTTCACATACGGTGTGGTGGTAGGTTTGGCTTCAGTTTTAGTTTCATTGCTCTTTGGTTTAAATGTGTCATTGCTACGGGGAGGGGGAGGATAACGGTCCCTAGCACTTGCATCGTACTTCTGTGAGGACCCGCAACCCAGAATCAACGACAGCCGTAGATCAGCCATTTCTGCTGCTTCTACTAGAGTTCTTGGGTTTTTCTCCTTTAAGTTCAAAGTTAGATCACCGCCCGTGCTCTTAAAGAACTGCTCCAACATCATTAACTGCTTAATTTCATCAAATGTTGTGACCTTCTCAGATCGGAGCCAGTTCCCCATAGCATCGGACAAGTCCCGGGCGTGTTCCAAAAAGGTGCTATCTCTTCCCTTAGTTACACCCCGGAACTTAAAACGGTACGTTTCTGGTTGCAGTTCGTAAGCCCTCAGGACAGCCTCCTTGAGATCCTCGTACACAATACATAACTCCAAAGGTAACGCATCGTAGGCTTTAAGATCCTTGCCTATTAATCTAGAGGATACAAGTGCTGCCCATTTATTCTCTGGCCACTGGTGTTCCTGGCACTTCTTCTCAAAGCGTGTGAAAAATTCTGTTACACCACTCTCATCAAACACCGGAACCAGTTTCAATAAGTGCGAGAGAGACTGCTCATGAACACGGTTACCAGCCCCAAGTCGCTGTCCCGTTGCCTCTACGCGCGACTTCTCTACGTCCATGTCGGCACAGTGCCTAGTCGACTCTAAATCCACTTGGATTTTTGCTAGCTCTATGTGTTCATGACTGATAGTTTTTCTCTCTTCTATCTTGGCTCTCTCTTCTATCTTGGCTAATTCTAATTGCTGCAGAAGCTCACATGCCCTTTGTTGCTGTTGAAGCTGACATTTTCTCTCTTCGATCTTAGCTAATTCGAGCTGAAGTAATAATTCTGGAGTTAACCCTTGAGGAGGTGAAGGTGCTACAATGTTTGAAATTACCGGTGGTCCCCCCAGGGGCAACCCCCCCTGCCAGTCACCACCCAACTGCGGAAGCGTACCCGGGGTCGGCAAACTACTGGGATGGCTGGGAATCGAGTGTAGGGGAAGCATGGCCGAAGGGCTCTGAGCACTCAACCCATCTCGCTCACCAGTCACCCTGCCCAGTACACACGTTATCAAGTTATCCTTGGTCATGCTGCTAGTAACCGCATGACCGATAGCTGTGGCCAGGCATTGAAGACCGTACCGATCCATACCCTCCAACCGCTCGGCAGTAACAGGCCATTGCAAAAATATCCTAGCATCCTCCTCACAGTTCACCCGATTAACCCTTTCATCATGCTGCTGTTCCTCAGTTTCGACATTACGTACTGTGTCTCCATTCTCCTCTGATCCGGTATAAGACATGATGCTCACAAAAATTTCTCACCACAATATTCAGAAAAGAAGCACCCAAAACTCTTATACCTCAATATACACAAAAAAATTCTCGGAAATACTCAAGGGCTATACTATGTTGCAAAAAAAAATTATTCTTGCTGATCCCCGCAAAATATTCTCCAAAACAACAAATGTTCCCTGCTTAATAAATGTAGGTTCACCAAATCCTAAGTAAGGTCGCCATTTGTTACGACTGGGGTTTAAATATATCAGGGCTCTTATTCATTGGACTAGTAATGGCATAAATGTTACAACGGAAAGCGCTAGCTCCAACCTCTGATGTATATTCCCAGTGAACAAAGAACACAAATACTCTACAGAGTTCTATATGCAATAATAGGCTATCAAACTCTCAATAAATGTGCGTGTACTCTAGGCTTAATGTTATGTGAAAACAGCCTATTACTACCTATAACCGAAGGTGCTTGGTTATGGTATGCAAAGTAAGGTGGTAAGAGAAGTTACAGCTTACGTTACTTTAATCAATAAATGTCAGGCACTCCTGCATGAAAGAAAGTGCACTAAAGTCCTTCAACACTAACAAGGAATCTTCTTTAAATGTTAGATGCTATAAAGATGCTCGTATCGGAAATGGAACCCAAAAAGGCAGGCAGCGGAACAATGCTCGTGCAGGCTATGCACACAAAAAGGCAGAATATATAATGCCGTCGGAGCCAAGAATATCCTAAACACTACAACACTAATAATAATCGCCACGACAATGCAGTATTCCTATCAACAAAAAGAGCCTAAGTCGTTTGTGTCTCAATACATCAAACTAGGCTGCGAAATGCTTGTGTAATCATAAATGGGTATGCATAAAAAGAGTAATTAGGTTAATATACTTAATGTCTACTGTGACTGATAAAGTCTAGCTAGAGTCAATAATACGAGATACTGGTGCGCATGGCATGCTGCATAGCCTAGTGCAAATCTCAAGTCTGTGCGTCAAATATTACGTTATAATGAAGGGTAGCTCTCTTGAGAAACCTTAATACCGAAGTATTAAGCGTTCTCCTGGCGTACCTCAAAGACAAACAATCGAGACTAGAACAGTGCAGAATGGTATAGGCAAAAAACCCTCATTCGTGCATGCTCTACTCTCAATGGCACACAGACTAGAATTTACTCAATCAACTCCAGTTCTCAGGTATGTCGTGCCGCTTTTAACTGAAGCCAGCACTCATAGGAAACAATACCTATAATATCAGACTCCTAGTCTAGCATTATCTAATCCAGCAGAACACTAATAACTAAAGGAAGCAGTACTAAACAATATAAATGCCAACCAATGCTTCGTGATCCACTTATCTTAACAACTAACATACATAGGCTATATCAGACCTTAACACACAATACAACTGGCCAGCATGAAGCTGATTTTGCAGAGTTAACCAGAGGGGGTATAATATTAATAAAAGGTGGTGAAGGATATGGAAAATGAGAGAGATAGGCAGAGGAAAAGATTCTCAGGTACGGAGCGGGGACAGATAGCAAGGGAAAAAAGATGGGTGTGTTCTAGAAACCAGATCTGAGGGAGAGAGTGGCGAGGAACTGTATATATACTCGCACTAGCTCGAGCCGCGTGTGAAAACAGCGGTTACAAGTCATCTAACCACTAGCAAAGCTTACAGCATGGTAAGGGCCTCTCTCCACCAACCCCCGCGAGGCAGCCAGCCGTGACGTCATCGAGCGGGACAAAAAACACTGCGCGCCCCCTCTCACTCAGTTCTACTCCCTCTCTCTCTCCCAGATCCTATCATTACTAGTTAATGATAAAATATATACTTTACAATTAAATATATAAAGCCTTGACATGGGCGAAAACAAAGAGCCTTTCTGGACTGCCCATGACACGAACTTTCATATGAAATAAAGCACACTCTAATACACAAACTGTAGCCCCATCCACTGCCCTGGCGATCCTAGCGAGTCACTGTAGGACAAGCCATGCGGTTCTAACGGAGTGGTTAACGTCACAAACTTGACAAAGGCAATTTGTTTCTTGTCGCAAAAGATGGAGTGGGTGTCCATGTATTCCTCTATTACCTTCAGGAATTCACCAGCCCCCCCTGGGTAATTAGGACAGTCATTATCCTTCCCAGAGAATATAGGCACCTAGATTTTAAGATATGCCTGTGACTCCACGGGAGGTGTGATCTTTCCAAGATGGCAATCATACATTTTCTCCATTCGCTATAATGCCCTGTCGTCATCCCTGTTATGGTCTGTCTTATTCCGGCAATTGTACCGAACTTCAGATAGCGTCTTGCAGTAGCTATCTTGTCTTCGTCTGTGCTAATATCGCTGTCCCACATGCGTTCTTCGATGGTCTCCAGGAAGTTTATTACTCCATCCGGGTAATAAGGACAATGCTTTCCCGTGAATTGGGCAACACTATCCCAACTACTGATCAGTTCTATCTCCTCCTGGCCTGCCATGTTTGAAGAGAGAGAGGACGTTGATATATTTGTAGCTGGCGTTGTAGTTGTTTGTAGGTGCAGTAAGTTCTTCTGAAGACTACTCTACACTTGACTCTACATTATACTTTCCCTAGTCCTGGAAATTTACAAATATGAAACTTCCCTTTGGAATGCAGGTATGGTACACTAGTTTTTGCGGGTGGAGATACGGAGATAACACCTGAACTATGCACAAATATTAAAATGTAGGACGTTCGTAGGGGGAAAATTCTGATAAGTGCGTGGCACAGTCTCAGAATAACATAACCTTGGTGGCTGGGCGACACGAAGGGCCTTATATTTGTAGTGCAAATATGTTAGAAGTTCGCAAGCGCTAAGGATGTATCAGGGTGGCCCGATGTCTCCTTGAAAAAGTTAGCTAGTCGTTCAGTCAAGTCGTCAATGTCAAAAGCAAGTTTTGTCCCTACTTCTTTCTCAAACTCTGTGTCTGACTGAGGCTCAATTCCCGTTCCTTCTAATTTCTCTTCTGTTTTGCTAAGAGAATCAAGGACATGTGGCAAATGACACTGTTGGTAAAGATACCTGGACTGAATGTCATTGCCAAATAATCCCACAAAAATGTTAGCACTGGTACACAAATTTTGATAAAAGGGATTTCTCTTAACCACACACCCGTATTCTAGTTTGTATGGATGAATGAAGGTGGTTAGTCTGATAAGTGAGCAGTTGAAATATTAATACAGGAAAGTTCTGGAATATTCATATTAGTAAGGCACTGTATAGGAATACTCTCTTACTATATAAGTTGGAAACAAAGTAACATGGGCAAGAGAAAAAAATATATATTCTCTGTTAAAATAAATTTCTTGAGAAATTTGTGTTGGTAAACAAATATTTACTGTAGGCCTAAACATTTAACTCAATGAGAGAAATTAAAATTAAAAGGAAGTAAATAAGTTTCTTAGTGCGAGAATAAAAGTTCTTAAAGCAAGACTTGAATTTACTAATTCGAAATGGAGTTAAAATGTACGTATAGTCACACTTTAAAATTCGTAGAATAAATAAGTAGAGATATTTGCTAAAGAAAATTTAAAGAAGGCACTGGCATTTGCTGTGTTTATGTTGTCAGAATTTTTACTAGCACTAATTACTAGTATATTTAGTTTGTATGTTATTTCTGACTAACCGATACAAAGCTGAAGGTTGCGATGTTTGAAGGTCTTCTAGTCAGCTGATGTAGAATGAAGTTTGAAGTGGCGATCCCTTAGAGTTGATTGCTTCCCCTTATGTCGTCACCAATTCCTGTGACGTCACAGTTCACAGACACGTCATACCCTGGCCTGGGCGTGGTGTGCGTGCGTGTGTGTGTGAGTCTAGGGTTGAGCACAGTCTACAGATATAAGGTCGGTCCACCAGGCGACCCAAAAATGGTCAGTTTCCCATAGTGACGTCACTCGTCCTCACTGACCAAGGGTCAGTACTCTCCCTCCCTTTGACTTGTGAAGGTCGTGCATCTCTCTCCCAAATTAAGTTAATTAAATATGCATAACCCTTGTGTCCAACTTTATTGATTGGTTTTATTCAAGTATGAAAACATTCCCAGCAACTGTGCAGTGTTTAATTGTTTCTCAAACAGTAATAAACAGAGTGATAAGCACCCTTATTTTCACAAGTTTCATAAGAATGAGAGTCTTAGGAAGAAGTGGATTCACCTTTGCAGTAGGAAAGACTTTATTAATGCTGACTATGCAAAGGTTTGCAGTTTACATTTTCACCCTAGTGCATGTGAAAGACATCTAAAATATGAACTGCTAGGCATACCTCTACCAAAGCAACTGCAAAGGATCAAATGTGATGCACAACCATCTCTTCAATTACCAACATCAAGAGGTGAGCATTGTTTTTAACAAGTGAATGTGTTTTAGTGTTACGATTTCTGATTATTCCTATTTAGTAAATATGTTGTGTATGTGCAAGTTTGTGTGTTTGTGTTTGTTTTAATCTGTGTATGTGAATTTGTGGAAGAGTGTGCATTATGTTTGTGTGTATGTGTGGGCCAGTGATTGTGCTTCCTGGTGTGTGTGAGTGTGTGTTTATGGGTGTGTAAGTGTTGATGTATGTGTATGAGTACGCGTATGTGCGTATGAGTGTCTGTGAGTGAATGACTGTGAGTGAGTAAGTTAATGAGTTTGAGCAAGTGAGTGATTGAATATCTGTTAACGAGTGCGTATATGTGTGAGTGAATGAGTATATGTTTTTTTTGTTTTTTTGTTTTTCTATGTGATTGAGGGAGACAAAAGGCATAACTGCCTATAGCGAGTGCCTCCCCCATAGTTGAAAGAGTGACAGGGCCAAAATCAAGGGACGTTCGAGCCAAAATGCCTGGACACACGGAGTTTGAAGCAATTTAAGTCATAGGAAGAGGGAAAGACCGATTCTGGGAGAGAGTTCCAGAGCTCAGATGTTGAGTAGAAGAAAGTTTGAGAGTAACATTTCACTCTTGGGTTGGAGAGTTGCACAGAGTAGGGGTGGGATTGAGTTGCAAGACGGGTACCACGTGCCCTACGTAAAGGAGGTGGTATGCACTGGGATAGCTCTGAGGAACACTGATTATTATAGTAGCGATAGAATAGCGAGAGAGATGCAACATTGCGGCGGAGAGAGAGAGTTGGTGAGTGGACGGGAGTTAATGATACGAAAGGCCTTCCTTTCAACTTTGTCTAGGAGAGCGGTGTGAGAGGAACCTCCCCACACATGTGAACAATACTCAATACAAGGGCGCACTATGCCCCTGTACAGAGCAAGAAGCTGTGCAGGGGAAAAGAACCCCCTAAGGCGGTTGAGCACACCCAGCTTCTGGGAGGCTGCCTTAGCAAGACTGGTAATATGGTCCTTCCAAATGAGAGCAGAAGAAAAAGAGACACCAAGAATATTGAGAGAAGATGAAGGGTCAATTTTTGTATTGTTGAAGAATAAGGGATAGTCCGCTGGGAGATCCTGACGGGTAGATAGATGGAGAAATTGGGTTTTGGAAGCATTAAAGTTAACAAGGTTTTCTCTGCCCCAATTGGAAATAGTATTTAGATCAGAATTTAAGAGTTCTATGGCTTCATTACGTTTGTCGTTGAAGGATTGCTGGGCGGGCGTTCTGAAAAACTAATGGAGTAGTGAAAGGTTGAGTCGTCTGCGTATGAATGGATGGGAATTAAGGTACAGTTAAGGAGATCATTTATAAAAATTAAAAAGAGAATAGGAGATAGGACAGAGCCCTGAGGAACACCGGAGTTTATAGGGTGAGGAAGTGAACAATGGCTGTCCACAACCGCAGCTATGGAACGGCCGGAAAGGAAATTAGAGACAAAGGCACAGATGGAGGGATAGAAACCGAAGGAGGGTAGTTTAGAAATTAAAGATTTATGCCAGACTCTATCGAAGGCTTTCGATATGTCTAGTGCAATAGAAAAAGTCTCACCGAAGTCCCGAAAGGAGGATGACCAAGAGTTAGTAAGATATGAAAGAAGATCACCTGTAGAGCGACCCTTAAGGAAGCCATACTGGCGATCTGAGAGCAGATTATGAGAAGAGAAATGCTTAAGAAATTTGGAAGCAAGAATAGTTTCAAAAACTTTAGAAAGACAAGAGATAAGAGCAATTGGACGATAGTTGGAGGGTTGAGAGCGGTCACCCTTCTTTGGGACAGGTTGAATGTGAGCAAACTTCCAGCATGACGGGAAGACGTTAGAGGATAGACAGAGACGAAAGAGTTTGCCTAGGCAGGGAGTCAGCACGGAAGCATAGTTTTTGAGAACAACAGGAGGAACACCGTCCGGACCGTACGCCTTATTAGTGTTAAGCCCAGAGAGGGTAGAAAGTACATCTTTAGAAGAGATTAGGATATTAGGCATAAGTAAGAGAGAGGAGGGCGGAGAGGGAGCAATAGCACCGGAATCATCCAAGGTGGAGTTTCTAGCAAAAGTTTGAGTGAAGAGTTTAGCTTTGTCAGAGGAAGAAGTGATGGTTGTGCCATCAGAGTGGGAAAGGGGAGTGAAAGACGAGGAAGAGAAATTGTTGGAGAGGTTTTTGGCTAGATGCCAGAAAGCTTGGGAAGAGCTAGAGTTGGATAGTTCAGTGCATTTATTATTGATGAAAGAGTGTTTGGCAAGTCGAAGAACAGATTTGGCTTGATTCCGGGCAGAAACATATGAATAATGAGAGTCTTGAGTTTTTAGGCATCGGTACCGTTTGAATGCTTCCTCCTTATTGTGGACAGCAGTAGAACAGGCGTGAGTAAACCAAGATTTTTTAGCATTAGACTGAGAGAAAGAGAATGGAATGTATGCTTCCATGCCCGATAGGATTACCTCGGTAATGCGTTCAGCACTCTCCGAGGGTCCTCGGCCATGGAAGCAGAAATCATTCCATGGGAAATCAAAGAAGTACTGCCGAAGAGCCTCCCAGTCGGCAGCGCCAAAGTGCCACAAGCGCCGCCGGCTAGGAGGATCGGGTGGCTGTACTGGAGAGATAGGACAGGTGACAGAGATAAGTTTATGGTCGGAGGAGCCCAAAGGAGAGAAAAGATCGACAGTATAAGAAGAAGGGTTAGAAGTTAGAAACAGGTCAAGAATGTTGGGCCGATCTCCGATGCGATCCGGGATATGGGTTGGTTGCTGAACTAACTGCTCTAGGTCATTTAGTATAGAAAAGACGTAGGCTTGTTCACCAGGTGGATCAGTAGTGTGAGAGGAGAGCCATTGGCGGTGGTGAACGTTGAAATCTCCTAAGATGGAGATTTCTGAGAAAGGAGAAATGGATAGAATGTGTTCCACTGTAGAGTTTAGATAGTCAAAGAATTTGGGAAAGTTGGTAGAGTTAGGGGAAAGATAGACAGCACAGAAATATTTAGTAAGAGAATGACAGGAAAGTTTGATCCATAAAGTTGAGAATTCAGAGGAGTCAAAATCGGGAACACGAGAGCAAGTGAGTTTGTTGTGCACATATGCACAACATCCGCCTTTGGCTTTGAAACTAGGATAGAGAAAGTAGGAGGAAACAGAGAAGGGGTTGCTGGATGTTGCTACAGACACCTGGGTTTCGGTGAGGAAGAGAAGATCAGGTTTGTAGGAGGAGAGATGGTGCTCAACAGAGTGAAAGTTAGAGGAAAGTCCGCGAATGTTGCAGAAATTAATAGAAAGAGTAACAGGCCGAGGTCCAGGTAATTGTGTGGGGTCGTCAGGGGATGGTCGGTCGGGTGAGGGGGCATTTATTGTCCCCCCCCCTGGGGACTCCGAGGCTGGGCTACAATACATCATTTTGTGTTTTTTTAATTTTTGGTGTGGAGGAATGAAGTGTGGTGTGCATGTTAGTGTAGTGAAGTGGATAGGAGGAGGAGGTGTTTATGAGAGCTAGCTGGATTGCTCTCAGTGTAAATGAGGCACACAGAAAATCAGTAAGAGAGGCCAAGCAATTGAAACAGGAGTTCCAGCGACTCTTTATCACATGCCTATAACCTCACCTGGGTCTAGCCCTGATCGATTGGTGCCTACAATCTCCCCATGTGAGTGAATTAATGAGTGTAAATGATTGCATGTGTGTGAGTGAATGAATGAATGTGAGCGAGTGAGTGTGCATGTATATGAAAGAGTGAATGAGTGTTTGTGAGTGAGTGAATGAGAGTGTGGAAAGGTGTAGCAGGTAAAGCACCTTACTGCTGACTCCCACCGGCCATCGTATCTCCCCCCCCCCCCCCCCCACAGAACTGAGTCACCTGGGGAATAACCAAACACACTTTTTCCCAGTAATTACCGTACGTATTTACTTTTACTATATTGCTAATTTGTATCAACTCACCAACTGATATCATATCAATAAATATCATAAAAAGTAATAAGAATAAAAACATCTTCATTACTGTGATTGAGTGTATTAGGCGATCGAAAGTTGACCTGTAGTTCTGTTTGTGGGGGGGGGGGGGTTTCAAAGCCAGCTGGAGGATCTGAAGAAGGAACTACATGATATAAAGGGGGAAAGAGATGCTCTGCTAAGAGAGGAGTGCGAGTGGAAACAAAAATTATCACACCTTCTAGAGCAGATCAAGTTCGCTACTGAAAAGGCCAGTGAGCAGTTGAGGAATACGTTATCTTCCTATTTTTCACCTTCTCAAATTGATTTTTTCCTAAGTGGAAAACCTGTATCACACTGGTTAGAAGATGACAATCATCTGCAGAGCATTAACATTGCGCAGTTTGAGCCCGAAGGCATATACATTTTTACGTGAAGTGTGGAAGTTTCCTTTGCCATCTAAGACTACATTACATCGTTGGGTGACTAAATTTGACTGTGAACCAGGAGTGTTACACACTGTCATAAGTCTGTTGCGGCAAAAAGGTGAGTCCACAAAGGTGAGTCACAAATATCCGTGATCGCGTCTGTGTCCTATCTTTTGATGAATGCAGTATTGCGCATGAGTGGACTTATGACAAACGAAAAGACATTCTCTATGAACCAAAAAGTAAAGTTCAATGTGCAATGATTAGGGGATTGGTTGGCTCATGGAAGCAACTAATTTGTTTATGGATTTGATTGTAACATGACCAAGGATATTCTTTTCAATATCATCAAAGAGGTAGAAGGTGCTGGATTTCCTGTAGTAGCTGTAATAAGTGATCTTGGGCCAACAAACGATAGGGTATGGAAGTCTTTGGGTGTCAATATTGACAAACATTTCAATCCGATCCAACCCAACATATCCTTTATAAATCCAACTGCTTCGGAAAGAGAAATATTTGTTTTTGCAGATGTTCCTCGTCTAATCAAGTTGATCAGGAACAATTTTATTGTTTCTGGTTTTAAGATGTCAGGGGAAAAAAATGTGAACAGTGAATGTGTTCGAGAAATTATTTAAACAAGTGTGAGTGATTTGAAAACTACACATCGTCTATCTGTAAAACACATCACACCTAAGGGTGTGCAATGGATGAAAGTGAAGTTAGCTACTCAGCTACTATCAGAGACAACTGCTAAGTCTGTAGCATATTTTGGACAAAAAGAGTTGCTAAAAAGCAAGGATTGGGATGCTACAAGCAAATTCATCTCCTTAACTGACTCTTGGTTTGATGTCAACAATTCTAGAGTGCCAGTTGATTCAACATTTTCCAGAAATGCTTATGGAATAAATTTGCAGTATCAAAGTCAAATATTAAATGATATGAGGCAAACCATGGCATCAATGAGAGTTGGTATAAGCAATCACATGTACCTGTTTCAGAAAGGAGTAATTGTATCTTCCCAATCCTTGCCAAAGCTCTATGAAATGGTAACACAAACATATAATATCTCATTCATACTAACCTACAGGCTAAACCAGGATGTGTTGGAACATTTATTTGCTTCTCTTAGACAATTTGGATTAAGTTATGAGCATCCTTCTACTGTGTCAATGAAGCAACGCATAAGAAGTTATTTGCTTGGGAGAAACACTGCACTAGTTAGTGAAAATTTCAATTGCCAAAGAGAAAGTCAAGATGTGAGCATGTCTGAAGGCTCGTTTCACATAAATAAAGGCCAGTCAGTGGAAAATTAGGAAGATGGCAATTCACTGGAACATGAACTATGCTTATCAGCCATGGTGTTTTCAACCTTAAATGAGGAAATAGTGCCAGATAATGAAAACACTGAACATTGGGACCCAGTTTATATTGAACCGGAATTCAATTTAGAAAAAGCAACTGCAACTGAAGGTCTCCGATATCTTGGTGGGTTTATTGTTCACAAATGTCCTCAATACCAGTTCCTAGGAGAAAAGGTGGAAAAGGACGATGATACCTGGATTGGGGCAGTTGACAGAGGACTAGCCTTTATGAAACCTAGTTCTGAGTTCTCCAAAAAGCTGACTATTATGGAAACATTATTTAAATGTCATCATGGAGAATCAAAACTAAAGCCAGGTAAAGGATCCATCAAACTCCTAACTTCATACATATCAGAATTAGTACAACTCCCCACTGATGTGATATCCTATTTCGTTAGGTGCCGGATGTTCTTTCGTATGAGAGTATTGAATAGAAATATATATTCAGCACGAAAACAATGTAACAAAATGCTAAAAGTAGTTAAGTAAAACAGTTATTGCGTTGCTAATACAGCATACATTCACAATCCTCTTTGAATTATTGTAAGAGACATTATTATTGTCCCCATATACTTCTCTTGTTAACTTAAAAAATATACTGTTTATATCCAAATGTTATTACACTTTCATTACTACCCTTGTTTACTCATCCTTTTTAACTGCTTTAATAATACACAATTGAATTGCACATTTGCCTACAATGTGTAAAATTGAAAAAACAAAAAAAAATATATATATATATATGCCTGTATATATATATATACCGGTAAATATATATATAATTATATAAACTGTATATATATATATATATATATACAGGTATGTATATATTAGTTGTTGTTGTTGTTGTTGTTCCCTAAGCTGCCTGGCCGAACAGCCCCGAGTCCCTGAGAAAGGCCATGGCCACGATCGGGCTTTCCCACAGAGCTCTCATTGAGTGTAGGTTGTGTTGTTGGCGTAAGTGGTTGTGTGAAATGCAGTCTTCTATGATGTGTTTAATGGTATGGGGTGCTGTGTTACATCCCGGGCAGGCGTCGACAACGGAGTCATCCAGTCTCTTCTGATAGCTCAGGAGAGCTGGATGGTGTCCGCATCTCAGCCTGGCCAGGTGGACTCTGTCCTCGCGAGGAAGGGAGGATTCGGAAGGATGGATTTCGGGAGGTCGTGCATGCAGCTGTGTGTTGTCTGTGAGTGAGTGGATGGATCGGTGAGAGATATGAGTATGGATGTGCTTCTGGATGTTGGTTCGGGGTGGGCAGGGAGGGAGAGAGGACAATAATTGTGTGTGATACCGTGTGCTGGGTGTTGTTTTGATATTTCTTGGTGTCTGTGGGTGTGTTGCCATGTAGTTTAGTGGGTGGTCTTGGTTCGTGGAGGCTGCTGCCAGGAATTGAGTGCCTCTCATGTCCAGATGGTCTTTGACTTTGAGGATTTTGGTTTCTTGATGTAGGTGATCTGTGGGTGCAGTAGCTGTGCAGCCTGTAATGATCTTCAGGGCTTTGTTTTGAATAGTCTGTAAGGTCTTATGATGTGTTTCAGCTAGGTTAGAAGCCCAGGCTGGGCTTGCGTATTCCATCACTGATCTTATGTATTGTTTATATACTGTGGTGGTAGTTTCTTTGTTGTGTCCAAATTTTGTGTGAGCAAGTGACCTGAGGGCGTTAAGTCTGGGTGTCAGTTTCTTTTTAATGTTTGTGGTGTGCTGTTTGAATGTCATATGAGTATCATATGTTACTCCTAGGATTTTGGGTGTGTGTGTATGTGTTAGGGGTGTGTTGTTTATGGTGAGTTGAGGGATGTATTCGTGTTCTCCTGTCCAACTTGTGAGCAGGGTTGCGGTGGATTTGGCTGGGGCTAGATTAAGTCTGTTTGTAGTGCACCAGCCATGTAGTGTGTTGAGATAGGGTTGAAGGAGATCTGTTGCTCTTTTTGGGTCATGGTGTGTGCATGTGAGTGTTATGTCATCTGCATAGGAGGCTAAGTTTATTTGGGGCGTATTGGGTGTAGTTATATCGTGCATGTACAGATTGAAGAGTGCGGGCGATAGGACGGATCCTTGTGGGACTCCGTTTGGAAAGTTTCTGATTTTAGATGACTGACCGGCAAAAGATACGTGTGCACATCTGCCTGCTAGGAAGTTGGCCAGCCACCGTTTTGTGTTGTTGTGCATGTTTGTGTTGTAGATTTTGTTTGTTAGGTTGTGGCGGGGGATGGCATCGAAGGCTTTACTAATGTCGAGTGTGGCTAATAGTGATCTGTGTGGTGGTCTAGCTGAATTGATGCCGTCGAAAGCTCTTTGTGTAAGGTCTGTGAGAAGAGTGTTTGTGGAGTGCAGTGGCCTAAAGCCATGTTGTGTTGGAGCTAGGGGTAGGTCAGGTGTAATTAGTTGTAATACTAGGCGTTCCATGACTTTGGAGGGGGAGCAAAGGAGTGTGATGGGGCGGTGCGAGGAGGGTAGCGTGGGGTCTTTGTTGGGTTTGGGGAAAGTGATGATGATACCATGCTTCCAAATGTCTGGTATTGTGTTGTGTGAATAGCTGTAGTTTGATATGTTAGTGAGTGCTTGTATGCCTTGTGGTCCCAGGTGTCTGAGGTGTATGTTGCTTATGTTGTCTAGGCCACAGGCGGGTGAGTGCTTGAGATTGTTGATGATATGCTTTGTCTGGTGATTGGTGAAGGGTGTATAGTCAGGGTCTGTGGGGAATTGTCTCTTACGTCGGATGACACGTCGGTCGTCTTTGTGAGGTTTTAGGTGGCTGACATGTGAAAAGTGATTGATGAGAGTGTTTGCTTGTTGTTTACATGAAGGAGTAGAGTCTGTTGTTGTGATTGCAGCATGTGATTGTGTTGTGTTGCTGTTGGAAAGTGTGATGCTGTTTAGTGTTTTGTATAGTTTTTTGGGGTTTGTTTTGTGATCAAGTGTTTGTAGGAAGTTATTCCAATTTAGTTTTTGTTGTTCTTGTATTTTGTTGTTAGTTTGGGTGTTGAGTGCTTGAATTTGTTGTGTGATGTCTTGTGTGTGGGGTGCTGGGGAGTGTTTCAGTATGTCGCGTTGTCTGATGAGGTTTTGAATTTCTGGTGTGAAGTTGGGGTTGTGTCTTTTTCTGTTACCTCTTGGAATGTGTTTCTTGTCAGCGTTTTGGATAGTTTTATTGAGTATGTGTACAGCATTGTTGATGTTAGTGATGGGTGTACTGTTTAGAGTTGTGAAGTGTTGTTCTGTCTCATTTGTGAATGCTTCCCAGTTAGCTCTTTTATAATTGGTGTATGTGTGTTTGTGGCTAGCTGGGGTGAGTCTGGTTTTGGTGGTGATAATGATCGGGAGGTGGTCAGAGCCTAAGGTTCTGACCACCCTCCAGGATGTTGTGGGGGCGAGTTCTGGGGAGCAAAAGGTGATGTCTGGAGATGATGGGTTATAGAGGGCTTGGTGAGGAATATGGGTATGTTGATGGATGTCGTTAACCTGACAAGCGCTAAATAGACCTAGGGGCTAGGGTAGTTATTTGTGCATTTCTAGCCTTGGATTCTGACAGAATTCGTTATATTTACAATATAGAGCATTATTTGTTATCGGTATGCTTTTATTTTACATATATGATGTATATATGAACCTTCAAGAGTGCTAAAATAAGTGGGAAAAGCATTTGGGTGGTGAAAAACGAAGATATTGGCCACCCGGTCATAATTTCAGGCGAGAGAGAGCCACAGGCAACCCTCCTCTCTCGCTGTCTGTGAGGTAACTGAGACGAGCGGGGCGGTGTGGGCCGGTGTCTGGGTGTTGCATAACGATCTTTTCTGCAACCCACTTGTGCTACATTATCGCGGGAGAGACAAATAACCGATAAATGATGATAATAAGTGGATAAATAGGTGATAATTGAGGAGGGGAGGGAGGGGGGAATAAGGAGGGGAGGGGGGTGGGTGAGATTTACATGGATGAGTACTGGAGGGGAATTATCTCACCTAGAGACAAATTCCTTTGTTTTGATAGGCCCTTTTTTTTTATGGAAGGCTTTTTTTATGGTCTTGCTTCCGTGAGGCCTATCGCGTTCCCTATAGGAAGCCTTCCGTGAGGCCTATCGCGCTTGCCGGGTTAAGGATGATGAGGTTATCGGTTTGGTTTTGTAGTACCAGCCCTCTGTCTGTGTCGGGGTTGTCGACAAACCAGGCCGACGTCTTGGCGTTGAAGTCACCACCCAGGATGATGTGGGGGGTGTGTGGGGTGTTTGTGATGTGTTGTAAGTGTGGTCTGTATTCATTTGGTACTGTAGGGGATGTTTGGGGAGGGATGTATGTGTTTATGATGGTTATGTTGGAGTTGTTGCCAGTGCGTATTTTAATTGACTGTATTTCTGTTGTGTTATCATTTGGGGGGAGGAGTGATTTGGTTTGTACACTGGTTACTATGTATGATATTTCTTTGTGTACCAGGGTGATGAGTCCACCGCCCCCGCCGACAGCCCGGTCTTGTCTGATGGTGGTGAAATTATGAAATGTGGGTGTTTTTTGTGTTGTGCGGAGTTTTGTTTCTTGTAAGATGGCAATGTGTATGTTGTGTTGTTTGATGAAGTGTGAGAGTTCGTGTTTCTTTGTGTTGATGCCATCTATGTTCAGTTGAAGAATGTTAATGTTATGTGCACGATGTACGTTGGGTGCTGCTGCACGAGGATGGGGTGGGGGTGGGGGTGATTGGGGGGGGTGGGGGTGAGGGAGGGGCTGGGGTTGGGATGGGTGAGGTGGGGGTGGGGATTGGGGAGCAGGAGATGGGGGTTGGAATGGATTAGGATGGGGTGTGGTGTGTGTTGAGTTGAGGATGTGGATGGTATGGGAAGGTTAGGTGGGTTAGGGAGGAGAGGTGGACGGGTTTTAGGGGGGGAGTGGATGATATGGGAAGGTTAGGTGGGTTGGGGAGGAGAGGTGGACGGGTTTTAGGCGAGGGATTTGACTGGGAGAGGGAGGGGCATGAGGAACAGGTCCAGGTGTTTGTGTAGTGTTTCTTGGAGGCAAGTGTTGTGCAGGTGAAGTGGGTCCAGTTCCCACATGAATTGCAGAGAACTGAACCCTTAGTATGGCGACTCGAAGTGATGGGTTTTGAGCAAGTTGGACATATGTATGTGAACGTGGGTCCTGGGTTGCTCTCAATGTCTCCGGCTAGAAGAAGTCTTCGAGAAATGACAGCCGGAGAGTCATTTCTCGGTGTAGGAAAAACTGTGTGATGTGTGTGTGTGGTGTGAGAGGTGTGGAAATTCCCGGCGCGACCGAAGCCGCTCCAAGGACCCGTGCCCCCAGGGAGGGGGCAGGGGATGGTTGTGACGGTTTGGCTCCCGAAACTGCTCCCCGCGGCCGGCATCCGGTTTTCCTCCACTGGTCGTTGATTTTGTCTTCGGCTGTGGAGGGTCGGCAGCCATCCGCGGTTGGCAGCCTCGGGAGGTGGCCCCACGGCGTAGACGCCGCCACATCAGGGCCTGTATATATTAGTTGAATACATAGACACTTTTTTAGAGATAATATGTGATGGAAATAAGAAGTTAACACATGCAAACAACCATAAATATATAAACTAATCAAACACAAATGCGCTTAGGCTTCACATTCATAAACACACACACACACACTATTAAGTGTTCGCGTATCTTCATCCATGTATTTCCACCCTTAACAATAGAACGCCCAGCTCTTCCATATTTCGCCTTCTGTCACACACACACACACACACACACACACACACACACACACACACACACACACCTACACTACCGAGGATTAACCTCCCATTGTAGTACCTGCACCCTCTTTACCCTGACCATACCAAAACAGTTTCTGTATGTATGTATGTTTGTGTGCATACGTGAGCGTTTGTGTATACAGACATGTGCACACTTACTGCATGTTCTTATGTTCCTATATATGTATGTATATGTATGTGCGCACGTACGTGTATATACGTATGTTCTGTATATGAGTAAGTAAATAAATGTGTATATGTACTGTATATCACTTACTCTCATGGTTATTTTATGATAATTTGTATTCTGCACATGCATCATTATTGTATTTATTTATTTTGTTTGTAAACTAAGCTTACCATCCTCATATCTGTACATCTCATGTTCATCCACTAAATTGTAAAATGTGTATTTTCAGCTCATGAGGCTGCCATTCTTTAATAAACCGTTTATTATTATTATTATTATTATTATTATTATCTAACACACACAGAGGGGTCATTAATCAGTTTTGGTGGAGAGAGAGAGCGCGCGGGGGAGAGAAAGAGAGAGAGAATGAACTAATTGAAAGCGAGAGAGAAAGATAGAAGGAGAAGGAAAATGCGCGCATGGGACCTGTGACGTCAAAGGGTCGCCTGGTGGACCGACCTTATATCTGTAGACTGTGGGGTTGAGTTGCTGGGGCGAGTTGCTGGCGCGCGGGCTCACCGTGACTCATTGGCTCAGTGAAGGGAATGCTTAGGTCAGCGCTGATGTGCTGGGTACTGTGATATAGTACCAGTTCGCTCTGAAAACCACTTCTATGTCTTTATCATTCATCGATGTTTTTCTTTCCATTTAGCTCATTAATGTTTGGTAAATCAAGTTGCTCTGTTTTCAGCTTTTCTTTACTGCTTTTAATATGATTGCTCTTCGGAGGTCTTTTCTATGTTGTATTAAGGAACACGTATCCCAATAAGCTGCAAACCACTTATGTATCGGGGATTATAACTGTTTTGATACCTTTTTGCCTCTTACCTTGATTTTCCTTGTAATGCTTGTAGTCCAGGTTATCACTGTAAAAACATGTTGAAAGGTAAATCGTAGAGGTAATTGATTTGAAGCAAAGACTGGTGGCTTTTCTATATAGTTTTGTCAACAGAAATATAGACTATGCGGTTTGTAAATAGTTATAAGGTCTGTGTAGATACTGTATTGCCCAGCAGGGAAGTATCTACCTAATTAAATGCAGAAAGCTGGCTAACAACTAGATTGAGCTATTATTTCTGTAATCTGTATTCCTTCCTGTAAGAAATAGATGAATTAAGAATAGCGAAAATAGGTAAACGGTATACACACTAATATCGCACAGTATCGCACTTGTCACTGTATACGTCACTGTATAATTTACCTCAGCCGCTCAAGGGTTCGACGCTCCTTATGGCTAGACGTGAGATCTGCTACTGGCTGTCAGCCTTTCCACAGTGGGCGCCGGCTTCTTACTAGAGTGATGTCACACGTTACTAGTTGAAAGCAATCATCTTGGTATTGTTGCAATTCTCTGAAGGGAGCGTGAGAACCCCTGCTTAGCTTGCAAAAATTGTACCAAGGCCTTTATAGGTGGGATGATCTTCTATAGGAGTGATCATGCCCAATTTGAATGTACAGTAGTATATTTAAGTAAGAGAATAACTGTTATAAGGGTGTGAGTTATACAAGTGATTATATTAGTTACTCTAGAGTGTACAGTCGCTCAAAATGCGCTGTTACAATGTTGTATCATTATGTTGTACCATTATGCTGTACTATTATGTTGTACCATTATGTTGTACCATTATGTTGTTGTATTATTTTGTTGTTGTAGCCTACCATTATGTTGTTGTAACATTATGTTGTTGTACCATTATGTAGTACCATGATGTTGTTGTACCATTATGTTGTACCATTATGTTGTTGTACCATTATGTTGTACCATTAAGTTGTTGTATTATGTTGTTGTAGCCTACCATTATGTTGTTGTAACATTATGTTGTTGTACCATTATGTTGTTGTATCATTATGTTGTATCATTATGTTGTTGTACCATTATCTTGTTGTACCATTATGTTGTAACATTGTTTTTTGTACCATTATGTTGTTGTACCATTATGCTGTTATACAGTTATGTGGTACCATTACCTATATGTTGCTGTCCCAGTATGATGTATCATATTATACCAATATCTTGTTGTTCCATTATGCTGTTAAACCATTATGCTGTTGTACCATTATGCTGTTGTACTATTATTTGTTGTACCATTATCAGATCTGTTGAATCATTATACTGTTATACCATTATACTATTGTACCATTAGGCTGTTATACTATTATACCGTTGTACATTCATACACTCTTTATCTCCGAGGTTAGGTGATCGTCGCTGTCTGTCTGTCTGTCTGTTTATGAACAAGGATATCTCAAACTCGTAAGAACAGATTTATATGAAAATTTGCCAGTTTTATCCAGCATTCCCCGAGTTACAAACTGTTAATATACAGGTATAGGCCTACACCATGTGAGGAGGAGCACTTTATTGACAACGTTTCGCATAATTATAGCTTCATCATCTTTTAATATACAGGTATATATATATATATATATAGGCCTACACCATGTGAGGAGGAGCACTTCATTGCCAACGTTTACCATATAGCTTCATCTTTTAATATACAGGTATGTATATATAGGCCTACACCATGTGAGGAGGAGCACTTCATTGCCAACGTTTACCATATAGCTTCATCTTTTAATGTACAGGTATGTATATATAGGCCTACACCATGTGAGGAGGAGCACTTCATTGCCAACGTTTACCATATAGCTTCATCTTTTAATATACAGGTATGTATATATAGGCCTACACCATGTGAGGAGGAGCACTTCATTGCCAACGTTTACCATATAGCTTCATCTTTTAATGTACAGGTATGTATATATAGGCCTACACCATGTGAGGAGGAGCACTTCATTGCCAACGTTTACCATATAGCTTCATCTTTTAATATACAGGTATGTATATATAGGCCTACACCATGTGAGGAGGAGCACTTTATTGACAACGTTTACCATATAGCTTCATCTTTTAATATACAGGTATGTATATATAGGCCTACACCATGTGAGGAGGAGCACTTCATTGCCAACGTTTACCATATAGCTTCATCTTTTAATATACAGGTATGTATATATAGGCCTACACCATGTGAGGAGGAGCACTTTATTGACAACGTTTCGCATATAGTTTCATCATTGGCCTGATGAAGCTATATGCCAAATGTTGTCAATAGAGTGCTCCTTCTTACATGGTGTTTATATTCATTCTGTCTACTAAGTTTATTTTTATGAAGAAGCTCTTAATCACAATATCTAGACTCATCACAATGAATAAACAAACGTTATCAGATATATTTGATGATCTAGCTTAGCTCTACAGTAACATTACTTACTTTTGGAATTAAGGCTCAATGAAAGAGATCGACTATAATCTATATATTATATCTTCTGTTATAGTAATGACTATTCGATTTAAGTTACCGTCAAGCTCCAACAGAAATTTCTCGATTGAATTGTATAAGCATCAACAACAAAACAACAACAACAGCAAATACAATAATAAAACGTTGTTTGTGTGTTCGTTTGTACCCACAATTTTTGTTCTATATGGATGAGGGACACAAAAGGCAGAACTACCTGAAACGATTCCCTCCCGCAGTTGAAAGAGTGACAGGGCCTAAATCAAGGAAAGTTCGAGCCAAAATGCCTGGACACACGGAGTTTGAAGCAATTTATGTCATAGAATGAGGGGAAGATGGATTCAGGGAGAGAGTTCCAGAGCTCAGCTGTTGAATAGAAGAAGGTTTCAGAATATTGTTTCACTCCTGGATTGGAGAGTTGCACAGAGTAGGGATGGGATTGTGTTGCAAGATGGGTGCTACATACTCTACGTAGAGGAGGTGGTATACACTGAGAGATCTGAGGAACATAGATTATTGTAATAGCGGTAGAATAGCGAGATAGATGCAACACTGCGGCGAAGAGAGAGAGATTGCAAAGAGTCAGTGAGTGGACGTGAGTTAATGAGACGAAAGGCTTTCTTTTCTACTTTGTCGAGAAGTGCTGTGTGAGAGGAGCCTCCCCACACATGCGAACAATACTCAATATATGGACGCACTGTGCCCCTGTACAAAGCAAAAAGCTGTGCAGGGGTAAAGAACCCCCGGAGGCGGTTGAGCACTCCCAGCTTCTGGGAAGCTGTTTTAGCAAGGGTGGTAACGGGCACAGACATACACAGGATTCTTGTACATAATACAATTTAGAAAGGCACTGTATCAAAAATAATGGAAAATAGAGAGTAGTGATAATAATAATAAAAAGTATTATAATTATTAAAATTATACCATGTCAAAACTGTCTTAAGAAATATATATAAGCTGGTCTGATTAAAACAGGTGTGGACTCTTAGCTCTTGTGGAAGTACTTATATTTATAATGGAAATACTGGATGCAGGTTATGGGTTTTATTGATTACAGAAAACAGAGCAAAATTATTGATAAAACAATACAAAAACATAATAACCTTAAGTACAGGAGTTACAGACACATAATTATATACAAAAGAAACTACCGAGCAGAACTGTATGAGTGTGTGTTGAACTAAAGACATTTATAAGGTACCGTCGAATATTAAGTGTCCAGCGAATGTTGTATTATTTAGTTACTGTACAGTAGTAGTTATAGTCTTTAGCAAATCAAGACGGAGTCGTCTTGGAAACGAAAGATATAATTACTGCTGGCAAAGAACAAATGGGATAGAGTGTACATGTTTATTTATTACAACTTAGGTGTGGACTAGAAAGGTCTTCAAGCGATGGTCAATATATTTTTATTAAATAGGGGGAGGCAAGTCTATGTATTTTCCGTTGTGGCAGGAAGTTGTTCTTCTACTCTCGGCTGGTTCTGGCATGTGAGGTCTCGGGAAGGCGATCATTAGGGTGTGTAACTGCAGGGCCGTGGTGTTGAGCCTAGGTTACTTGGGGCGGCGATGTTGTCTTCTGCTGCTATTTTTCTCTTGCCCCTGGCTTGGGAAGCGCCAGGGAGATCTCGGACACATCCTTATGGCCGTGAGAAGCATTGTTAGTTATATCTCCTATCAGGCTTTGGGAAGTGTCTATGAAGAACTTGAGAAGCACCTCTTCAAAGATTACGTCTTGGGGAGCACCTTTATCTCGACCCTTGGGAAGTGTCGAGGAGCTCAGGGGTTATAAAGCTACTGAACGATTTCTCCATTTGGAATACTTTACTTTTCCTGTCCCTGCTGGTAGTCTGGGATGTCCGGACAACAGGGGCCACTCCTGTGATCGAGGTGGTGTGGGCCAGTTGGACCCGGAAGTTGGCAGCCCGTTTTAGGTATTTATCCGGGGTCCAAAGTCAGGTAAATCCAGTGGCGTGACATAACCAGAGGCGGGGCGTGACGTCGGGATGAGGGGCAGGGCAGTTGGTCACTCAGTTGGTGGTAGACGGTAAACTGTCGTTTGCATCTCTTACATTTCGAATCCCATTATGCCATCAGACAGTAGGCTACACTAGGAACATACGGATCTTTAGGGGAAACTTCTCTTTTGTTGTTGTTGTTCTCGGCCACTTCTTGGTGGTGGTGATGCTGGCTGTTTTCTCGAATTTAGTTGTTGGTGTTGGGACTGGCTTCCTTGTGTCTGTTGCGAGGCTAGTTGTTGTTGCTGGTGATGGTGGTTGTTTATATTAATTTTCATCTGTAGTGAGGTAGTCATCAGCTTGGTTATTGCAGAAGATAGTAGTTTCTTGGGGCAGACTGTTCTGTTTCTATCTTGTATTGTGGATAAGATGATGGAGGCTATTCTTGGTGTTGTTGATGGTATCACCGGCGCTCTTCCTTGGGATGTAGGCATACTACTACTACTACTACTACTACTACTACTAATAATAATAATAATAATACAAATAATAATAATAATGATGATTATTGTACCAAAATCTACTGGGCCTTCTCAACCCCGACAAACCCCACTTGTAGTACCACCTCACCAAACCACTCCCTCCGTACCACCACAAACCCGGGGACAGCCACCACCACCAAAGACACATGTCTGTTCACCCTGGCTACCTCGGCAACCTCAACCACCCCTCCGAGACACCCTTGTTACGCTTTATGAATCCCAGAGGCAACCCCCAACACCACATAAACGCAGTGCCCCACCACTAACCGCCCTACCCTCCACTCATATACCTTCCATGCTAAGTATCCCCTTCGGCCCTCAGCATCAGATAAAACGCGGTCACAGCGCCCCCCCCCCCCCCCCCCCCCCGAACCAAACCACAATAAACCCCGTTCCCCCCACTCCTGCAAAAAGCGGCTCGTGAAGACATCGGATGTGATGTCACCCAGCCGGGCCAGCCGCGGATTGGAGGGCTGGCCCTCTACCTCCACCAATCAAAATTCTCCACCTTCACCGGCCGGCGTAGGTTCTGATTGGACCTTCGGAGGGATCCTCCAACGAATCCGGAGGTCACTTCCTCTGCTCTCCCTCTACCTCCATCACCAGAACCACACCGGCCTAACGTCCCCCTGCGGCCGATGTACCAGTGTGCCCTTTTTGCCGACGACTCCTGGTGCAACAGTAGGCGCCTAAATCTCTCATAGGTATTCAGGCCAGGCAGGGGAAAATTATCTCTTCCCCTCCTTGGGATCTGAAGATTTAGCTTCATTTAGGCGCTGACTGGCCCGACTCCTAACATACCACGGCTAATCCCGAGTTTGGACACCTAGACTGCCGCCTGGCTCTAAGACCTCGTAGCTGCCTGGTTCGAGGATCTCGTTAGCTGTCTGGCTCGATAGACTTTAGTTATTTAACTCTAGGACGCTATCTGCAGCTTGTCTGTCAGGCTCCCTTCTTAACGTAGTATTGAAATCTCCAGTAGTCTTACCATAAACAAATACACGCTATTCGTAATTATCTCTCTCCTATAGTTATATTGTTACATGTTTGTTAATTGCTAAATTACCAGACCGTGGTGTAACTATAACAGGGAAGCTCTGCCACCGACTTACATACACTAGCTGCCAGTTAGGAAATTCCCATACACTTGTATTATTCACGAGATTCATTCATAGCCGTCTCCTTGTACATGTTCTATATATGTATGTCCAATGTTATACGTATATTATTATTCCATTCAACCTTCAGTATAATTTTGTTGTATGTATACTTCGTAATTCAGTACTCAACCTATCAATAAAGGTTGTCCTTGTGCCAGTTTCTTGTACAATTAAATAATAAACTTGTACACTTGTTACTCGTGTATCATATCGCTCCACACTTTCCCCTCGGTTAAACGGACATCGCACAGATAGTTTGTTATTTGTCCTGGTAGTAACCGGCATCTTAATAATACTAATAATACTAATAATAATAATAATAATAATAATAATAATAATAATAACAATAATTATAACAGTAACAATAATTACAAATATATAATAATGATAATTATCATACACACTCATTCACTCCCTCTGTCCAATTAAGGTAGCGCCAAACACATCATCAGGCAGGCAGCATGTTCCACACTGGTGGGGTAACTACCTGTCTATTTATTTATCTATCTATCTACCTATCTATTTATCTATCTATCTTTCTATCTATTTATCTATCTATCTATCTATTTTATCTCCTTTACTTTTTAATGTATATATTGATTCATTAATCGAAACCGTATCAAAGTGCAAAACTGGATGTACTCTTGGCAATAGGATGAGTAACATTATTGCCTATGCAGACGACATAGTAGTTCTAGCACCAACAGTGACAGGATTACAAAAGTTGCTAAACATTGTGGAACATAAAACGAAAACGTTAGATATTCAAGTAAATGCTAAGAAATCAGTGTGTATGTTTTTTAGGGAAACTAATAATATAAATGGTCTGCCAAGAATGAAGCTTAATGATGAAGTAATGATCAATGTACATGAACATAAGTACCTAGGATTTATTATTGATGATAAACTAAATAATGATAAGGATGTAATAAGGACAAGAAATAAGTTTTATAATGAATTCAATTGTGTTTTACGTAAATTCCCTAATGTCAATGTTAATGTTTTTATTCAACTATTTAATAGTTATTGCTTAAGATTTTATGATACAGAATTATGGTTTTCCAATAAGCAGTGTGGTGTTTCTGACACAATTTGCGGTTGGATACCACAAAGCCATTAAGATGATTTTAAAACTTAAATACTGGGAGAGCAACCGCAAAGAATGTGATTCAGCAGGGTTAATGACATTCACTCATCTAATTAATTGACAAAAAATACGGTTTGCTCACAGATGTATGATGAAGCCTTGTATCTTTTTAAGGAAATATTTACTTAATAATGATGATAGCTTATATTTGATGAAGGAAGTGAAGAATATGTTATTGCATATTTATAATATCGAATGATTAATAGAAAATTATATTGACGCAGTAAAATCTAGAATTACTTTTATTCAAATCCGTGAACCAACTACGAGATAAATGTGCTTCACACTTCTCTTACTATGTATAAAGGTTTATGTAGCTTTTACGAAATAAAATATTGAATCTGAGTCTGAGTCTATCTATCTATCTACAGTATCTACCTATCTATCTATCTATCTATCTATATAATTAAGGTAGTACTAAAGCCATCATCAGGTAGGCCTCATCTCCATCAACTGGCTGGGTAATGTGTGTATCTACCCTACATCACACTAGCTATTATTATATTGTTATGGGGGAATAGTGTTCTCTCTCTCTCTCTTAATATCGAGTTAGAATAATCTAGTTATTACTGGTAGCCTAATTTAACGCGTTCCAGGTACTTGTCATCATATAGGCCTATTTTTTATCCTTTCTGGCAAATAAAACATTTCATTATTATAGTATGTCACCACTGAACATATAAACAATTATTGGTTTTCCAGTTTCTCACTAGGCTACATTTACCCTCTCCCTCTGACATATTTTGTTTACTCTCTAGGTAATTTTCTGTTTTCCAGGTGTTTTATTGTCTCTTTCCTTTCATGCGTACTTCACTGTTTTTTATAGTACCAGTACATATAATTAGATAATTGGTCACAATACTAACATAAATTGTTCCAGGCTTAATGTGATTGAATCGTAATGGCGCCGCAACTAACCTGCACGTGTTGTTCCAGTAGGTTTGGCCCTTGCATTTTTGTTAATCCTAACGTCCGTATCTGTAGATTCTGTGAGCTCTGATGGAAGATAATGGATGATTTGAATATAGGTCACCTTAAGAGCGACGCCCTGGCCACGAAGCTGGAAACTCTTCAAGAATTCGCCACACTCAACGTAGGAGTGCCATCGGCTCAAGAAACCATCACCACGATGCCGATCGCCATCATTCCAACACCAGCAGTGCCTGTACCAGCAGCCGTTCCAGAGTCTACTAAGAACTCTCCTCTTCCCCAGGACAACTTTAGCGTCGTGAGGAACAATGTGCACCCCAGTTCCAGGAAAATCATCCCCGAAACCATGTGTCACAACCGTTTTGAGATTTTTGCTGACACCGATGAAGAAGAGGAAAAGGAAGAAGTTCGACTTGTGGGCAATTTGATGGTCCGCGGCCAACTCATGGGGTTCTGCACCAGGGCACCCAGGACCAGAAAGCGTTTCTGCATCCTGGGTGGTGGTGTGGATGACGTTGTTTCTGCCGTCGATGAGGTATCCAGGCTGGCCCCTCCGAACACGACGTATGTCATTCACGTTGGATCAAATAATGTCCAACGGACCCGGTCAGAGGATCTACGCAAGTACCGGGAGCTGATCAAGTGTTTCAAGGTAAACGCTAACAAAATTGTTATTTCAGATATTGTCCCCCGCATTGATGCAGAGAACCGTTTCTACAATATAGCCACCAACATAAATCGTTGACTTGCTGACCTATGCAGGCAAGAAGACATCGAATACGTCAACATCTGGGACGACTTCTACCATGATGAGTATTTGTTTTCAAGAGATGGTGTTCATCTGAACCAGGTAGGCACAGCACGTTTTGGTCATCTGCTGAATGATGCGGTAAAGGATTTTCGACAAAAAAGGGGGTCGATCATATGCAGCTAGGAAGGGCAGTGTAGATCTCACATAACCCAGAAACTCGGAAGATGCACAGTTATTATTCTCTAAAGGTACTCTATGCAAATGCTCGTAGCATACAAAATAAATTTTGGGATCTAGATGAAATTGTGTTTACAGAAAATTATGAATTAATCGGTATTACAGAATCTTGGTTAAATACGGAAGACAGAGATTTTCTAGCAGAATATTCACTTCCTGGATATACAATGTTTGAGAAAAGTCGAATCAATAAAAATGGAGGAGGCATTTTGTTTTTTATCAGAAAAAGTCTTAATCCCGTCTTAATGTCAAAACAGCAAGTTGTGAATATCAGTATATCTTATGTACTCTAGAAAAATAATCAGGGAACTCAAATAACACTAGCTTTATTCAATATACAGTACAGACCTCCAGCTCAATCAGTGGAAACTGACCAAGAGATTTACAAACAAATTTCAGAAATATGTGACATTCAAAATACCATAATTCTTGGCAACTTTAAATTACCAGTAACTAAGTGGGGCAATATGCTTACTTCTCATTCCAGACATGACCTCTACGACAACTTGCAAGACAGTTCACTTTGTCAATTTGTTCAATCTCTGACCCATGGTAATAATGTGCTTGACCTTGTACTTGCAACAAAAGAAAACTCAGTGAATGGTTTGAGTGTTGGAGAAGAATTCAGTAACAGCGACCATCGAAGGATCACTTTCAGTATAAAATTCAATAGTAATGAATCAAATAGAAGCAATGAGAAAGTCTCAAATATTTAAAAAGCAAACTTTCATAAATTCAGAGCAATACTTAACCCGGGAACGGCGAGAACACTCTTAAGAGGTTTTGGTGGGCAAGGGCGAGGACCCTCTTAAGGGGACCAACCGGTTAATTTAGGCTTAAAAAACTCGAAATCCTGAAAATACAAATAGGTGTTTACTCAACAAGAGTCAACATCCCTTCATAAGCCAGTGAAATGTTATTAGTGAAAACCCATTGAAAATAGTATTTTTTTTATGTTTTCCAAACTTTTCCTGCAATTCTAAAAACGTTATATAGCGAACTTTGAAATTAACATGCTCAGTAACTACTGGTCGTACGAGGAGCATACCTATATAAATCGAAAGAGCGTAAGCTACTCTACAACCTCCCATACGCTTTATCTTCTAGTTTGCCACGTTCCTGCGTAAAATATTGTAAATCTAAAAAACAAAAGTAAAAATGTTCACCTAATTACCTTAGACTTTCACCTGTTTTCTCAGAACCTATATTGCCGCACTATCGGATGTTATTCTAGTTATTATTGGACCTATAGGAATGGTGTATATACCATTGGAAAGGTAATTAAAAACACTAAAAGGCCTATAAAGCCAATTTACTCTAGTAATTTAACTCCCTCAGCCATATTATGTTCCAGTAAGTCCGAGGAGGCGGGAGCCCCAGGATCATTGCCACTGCCTCGCACTACACTCACAACAACACTGCGGCCGTTACAATTATTGCAGGAGGCTGAGGTTGCCACCAACGGTTTTATCGTATGGTAACTTATCGGACTTACTGAGCTCATATGACGCAAAATCGCGTCATAAACTTATTGGAGAGGTATAGAGATAAGTCCATATGACGCGATCGCGTCATATGAGTTTTTGGTGGACTTATTCATATGACGCGATCGCGTCATATATGTCGCAAGGAGTTAATGTTTTCACAATATGTCGTCAAAGTTGAAATTTTCTATAAATATATTCGCCTAAATCCGTAATCACCTAAATCGAACAAATACACAAAATATATAAAATGTTTTTTATAGAAACTACAGATACACCTTTTGTGAGTTGTTTGATCACATACAACATGTGCTATGGGGATTTCTGTAGGAGTTTATCATTTTCTGCAGTGCTATGATTTTCAAAGTTTTTTTACCTAAATTGCAAGAAAAAAGCAAAACAAAAATAAAATAAAAAAAATTTGTATCTAGTTTTATGGTCATATACACCTGTGCCAAATTTAATTTAAATTGAAAGTAAGACCTGGAAGTTTGTAATTAACCGGTCGGTCCCCTTAAGAGGTAAGGCCTAAAAACAAACTTTTAAAATGCCCCAGTAGCACTTAAAACAAGTGAAATGGTTATTAAGTGAGATAATTCCCCTCCATCCCTCCTATCACTACTCCACATCTGTCAAAATCCCCTCCTTCCCCCCTTTCCTCCCCCCTTCAATTATCCCCTATTTTCCCTGTTATTCCCTTATTCATTGGTATATTTTCGTGTAAATGTTGATAATTATAGGTTAAGTGCACACATAAAATATATACAGAATGTACACATGCCTTAATCATATTGCAACATACACACATGTACTTTGAGTGTAAGACTACCATTATTTGATGTGCCATGATAATGTACCATATTCTTTAGTAGCGGCAACATTGCACATGCATTCCCTTAGTTCACACCGGTCAGCACTCTAGCTTACAAGTGCCCCCTGCTCTCCGTATCTCTTTGGCTAATAGTACCTTCAAACTTACCCCTGGACTTTTATTCTACATCCTTGTACATGTAAGGATTATCAAGGTTGCTGTAACTATACATGACAACCCTACATGGCGCAGTGTGTTATTAAAGCCAGGATATACAAGAGAAGACCGGATACCCAGCCAGCCATCTTGCAACACCTCACCTCCTACCCTGGAATTATTATTGTGCAGTGCAGTGCCTTACAGTGCAGTGAAGTACTTAAGAGTGAAGTGCAGTGCTTTTATTATATATCTCATGTAATTTGTGCTCCTTCTCGACTCACTGTGAGGTTTATATCCGCTGAAACATAGCTGGACAAGAGCGAGGAGCGGTACACCCTCCCCCTCCGACGGCTCCAGCCTGACTGAGCTCTCACAGTCTCACACCTCAACTTGCCTCAAGCGGGCAGGGCACACACACACATACAGGCACACGCGCATCATTGCCACATCAACAGTGTTGCCAGGCCTACCGCACTCACTCACTCACTAGCACAGATAATTTATTGCACTTTTAAATAAACTATTCCAGTTGTACTGCACATTTTCATCGTTCCTGCAAGACTACAGAGTGCTAACTATCAACCAAGTATGGAGGGAGACAGGCAGCTTCAAGGGGAGCCCACAGACACCCCACAAGACAATACTGGGGATGGAGATAATGGTGGAGATAATGATGGAGATACTGTTGGAGACGCTGGTCAGGGTTACCAGTCAGTTCATTTCACTCCACCCCCTCATCCTCCTACCACCCTTAACTTCACTCCACCTCCCCACCCTCCCCCCACTTTACCTCCACTCCACCATAGGGGAATGCCCCCCCCCCCCCTTTCACCACACCCTGCAAACCTACAACCTGCCACAAGTGCAGACCTCCTTCAGCTCATACAGTATATGGAGCAAAGCAGACAACGGGACGACTTAGCCAGACGATAGGAGGAGGACCGCAGAAGACGGGAAGAAGAACACCGACGACAGGAGGAGGAAACCAGACGACGCATGGAGGAGGACCACAGGAGACAGATAGACGATGCCAAGCTCTCTGCCCTTGTTCAGGCTCTGGCCAAAATTACCCCACCTGCCGCCCCACCTACACCCGCCCCACTGGGGACAACACTCCATTTCACCACATCCTCCAGCCCTACAGCTCCACCACCACCACAGAAAGCTAACACCCTTCGTGCTGATGCCACCTTCCAGGTTTTCAGAGAATGGAGGCGTCGATGGGACGATTACTCTATTATGGTGGACTTATCTAAACTACTGAGGGAGAAACAACTGATCCAGATGCGGATGTGCTTAACCCTGGAGACACAGCGGCTTTTGGAGCACACATTAAGCATACCCCCTGACACCCACAAGACCGTAGACGAAGTCCTAGATGCACTACAGGAGAACATCAAGAATTCTAGCAATGAAGCTCTCCATCGCAGGGACCTGTTCAGCTGCAAGCAAAAACAGGGCGAGTCATTCAATAACTTCTACGTCCGCCTCTGTCACATCGCCGAAGAAATTGATGTCTTCCCAGAGAACTCTTCAGCCTGCAAGGAGACCCAACTCAAGATGGTCATCCTGATGGGCATACACGACAAAGAACTTGTACAGAAGCTGCTTTCCCTCGATGCCACCCCTTCATTACAGGATATCGTCAACACTTGCCGTGCATACGAGGCCACTAGAAGCGCTACATCAGCAATACGTGCCCCACCGTCCCAGGTAAACACTGTGTCAGCGTACAAGCAAAATAAGCAAGTTAAGCAACGCGACAAGTTCTCCGCATCGCAACAGTCCTTGACGTCGGCTACCGCCTGCCAGCGTTGTGCTCGCCTGCACGACAAGAACAAGTGCCCGTCTCAGGACTACACCTGCACCAACTGCGGCCGTCGTGGTCATAAGCCTAGGACTCCTTCTTGCCCTGCTATCAACGCAAAGTGTCGTCGCTGCAGCCATGTGGGCCACTACGACAAATGCTGCAGATCTTCAAGAAGCCTGCCAGTCAGGACAACTCCACACAGGACAATGGCGCTTCCTCCCACAACAAGTCTATAGCAAAGAAGACCACAAGTTGCCGACGTGTGGGATCACCTGTTCAGGCACCCACACTGACATCCGTGAGTCTCACCTACAGCGGCCCCACCACAAAACTCCACATGCTCCCAGACACAGGTGCAGACATCATAGTGATTGGCCGAAGACACCTCGACATACTTCGGATTCCCATCAGCAGCCTACGACCTCCGCCTCCGACAACGACACTCAACGCGGAGGGCTCTGCAATGGCTCCTGCTTTGGGGACGTTTTGTGCACAACTCACCATCAGCAAACGTTCCTGTTCAGCCGCAATCCAAGTCCTCGAGGGTGTCCAGACGCCGCTTCTGTCCAAACGCCACTGTCAAGAATTGGCCATAATCTCAGCGGAATTCCCCAAGCCAATTCTACAGGTTAAACACATCAATAGGTGTAATGAGCTACCCTTCACAGCCACCACATCACCTGCACAAGCCAAGGAATTCTTTCTTCGAGAGTTCAAGGACGTGCTGGGCTCCAAAGAGGATCTCAAGACAGCTCCACTCAAGCCTATGAAGGGTCCCCCAATGAGGATCCACCTCAAGGATGATGCCGTGCCTTTTGCCATCCACACCCCGCGGCAGATCCCCTTTGCTTTCAGGGACAAAGTCAAGCAAGAGCTGGACTCACTAGTGGCACAAGGTATCATCAAACCGGCCGGCGATGAGCCTTCGGAGTGGTGCCACCCCCTCGTCGTCGTCGCCAAGCCCAACGCCGAAGTTCGCCTCACCGTAGACCTCACCAAGCTCAACTGCCAAGTTTCCCGCCCAGCCCACCCCTCTCCGACGCCTTTCGAAGCAATCCGCAGTGTGGCCCCGCAGGCGAAATTCTTCACAACGGCAGACGCCCTGAGTGGCTATTGGCAGATGGAACTTGCGGAGGAGGACCAGCATCTCACAACTTTCATCACACCTTATGGCCAGTTCCAACACTGTAGAGGTCCAATGGGTGTCACTGCAACAGATGACGCCTTCTGCCTCCATGGTGATAGAGCCCTCCAAGGGGTGCAAAATTGTGCCAAAGTTGTCGACGACATGCTGCTCTACGACGAGGACTTCATCACACACCTTCAGCGTATCCACGAAGTGCTCATACGGTGCCGCGACAGTGGGATCACACTCAACAAGGACAAGTTTGTGGTCACCGCACCCAGTTTGAACTTCTGTGGGTACACGCTCTCAGGTGAGGGTATCTTGGCTGACCCTGGCATTGTCGGAGCGATCAAGGACTTCCCGACACCAGCCAACATCACCGACCTTCGCTCATTCATGGGTTTAGTGAACCAGCTGGCGGAGTTCACCTCCGACATCGCCACTGCCGCTCAGCCCCTGCGCCCCCTGATGAGCCCGAAGAGGTCGTTTATGTGGACCGCTGACCACGATAAGGCTTTCCGCCGGGTCAAGGCTGCCTTGCTCAGTCCACCCGTCCTAGCCCCATTTGACCCTTCCCTACCAGTGATTCTACAAACTGATGCATCCCACCTCAACGGTATTGGATACGCCCTCCTACAGGATCATGGCAACAACTGTCTCCACCTAGTTCAGTGTGGCTCGAGGTTCCTCAGCGACACAGAGTCTCGCTATGCCACCATTGAGCTGGAGATGCTAGCCGTGGTCTTGGCCATGTCCAAGTGCAAGTTCTACCTCATCGGACTGCATCACTTTACCCTCATGACGGACCATCGCCCCCTCATCCCCATCTTCAACAACTACACCCTTGATGCGGTTGAAAATCCCCGCCTCCAAAGTCTGAAGGAGAAAGTTGCACCTTACCTCTTCACAGCCGTCTGGCACGCTGGCAGGTTGCTCTGCATCCCTGATGCATTGTCATGAGCCCCTGTCAGCCACCCGACGCCAGAGGATGAGTTAGCATTTGCCGACACCACGGTTCACCTCAGGTCCCTCGTGACTGTCAACGCCGCCACCACCGACATCAACTCTCCTTCACAGGACACGGACCGGATTCTCCAGGAACTCCGAGACGCAGCCAGAGCGCACCCTGTGTACATCCGCCTGCGTGAGTGCGTTACTTCGGGTTACCCCACCAACCGCTATGACCTACACAACTCTCTACTCCCATTCTGGAAACTCCGAGACTACCTGATAGCAGATGGTGAACTCGTCCTGTACGGAGCGAGGGTTGTGGTTCCTGAAGCCCTCCGCCGCTTCACCTTGGCTCACCAGCATTATAGCCACAGAGGTGTGGAGGCCACTAAGCGTAGGGCGCGACAGGCTGTCTTTTGGCCTGTCATCAACTCCGACATCGCAAACACAATCCAAACTTGTGAGCTGTGTCAGGCCTTACAGCCTAGTCAGCATCAGGAACCCATGCTCAACGGCCCAAGAAGGCCTTTCGAGTCTGTATCAGCCGACTTCTTCGCTGTTGCAGGGAAATTTTTCCTCGTCGTAACAGACCGACTCTCAGGCTGGCCCATTGTCGTCCCCTGCAAAGGCGATACTACCGCTTCAAACACCATCAGGATCTTCTGGCGCTACTTCAGGGAAGTTGGTGTACCCCTCCGCCTACATACAGATAGAGGCCCACAGTTTACTAGCCGTGAGTTCCGAGACTTCATGGAGCGTTGGGAACTCCATCACTTGGTCTCTTTCCCACACTACCCACAATCCAACGGTCATGCCGAGTCTGCCGTCAAATCCGTCAAACACCTCATACTGAAGACGGCACCCTCAGGCAACATCGACTGTGTAGACTTTGACCATGGACTGTTGGAGCTCCGCAACACCCCGAACTTCACAGGCCGCTCCCCGGCACAAATCCTGTATGGCTACCCCCTACGGTCTTGTGTCCCAGCTCATTCCCAGTCCTTTGCAGCAGGCAAATGTAGCGCAACATTAGCGATAATTGCACATTTTAGCGAATGTCTATGGTAGCGCTGTGGGTGAAGCCTGCGAGCTACGAAGCTCGTTTTGGTGTCATTGTTAAGCTATTTTCTTTTAGTTTTTGGCTGAATACATTTAATTTCATTCAAACACTTGCCTAATCAATCAGGAGCGTCTGAATGAGCCCTAATATAGTGGAAATAGGCGGAAATATGCCCGCAGCCAAAGTGTCAAAGAAACTAATTGGAGGTATTTGAGTAACAATAGTGACATAAATAAATCATGGGAATTTTTCACTACCACGTACTTCAAAGCGGTGCAAGCGTGCATACCATTGAAAATTTGACGTTCATTTCATAACGATAAGCCTAAATGGTGGAATAAAGATATTGCAGACTGTTTGCTTGTGAAGAAAATTGCTCATGAAAGATTTAAAACCTCAGAAAATAATGAAGAACGAATAAAATTCATAGATCTATGACATAAAGCTAAAAAGTTAATTAACCCGGGAACGGTGAGGAGACTCTTCAGAGGTTTTGGTGGTGGAAGGCGACGGGACTCATAAGATCCAAGGCCTAAATAAAGCCTTTTAACCCCTCCACCTCTGATCCTTCGAGTTCCTTGAAAGAGATTGTGCGATACATCATGACTGTCTATGTACCTATCTGGTTCAAGGTAAAGAAACACTCTTCTATCACTGAAGGTGCAATGCATTTTTTGAAATTATGTGTCTCTCCCAGACCCTTCCCAAGAGATCTAAGACAATTATTAGCAAAGTCCTAAAGATAAATTAATTTATTGCACACCCTGAAAATATTCTTACTTCCATGATTCATGAGAAGGAGCAACATGTAAGAGAATTGGGTTGGAGAAGAATCATGAAGGCAAGATCAAGGCCATCGCCAGAGGGGGAAGTTCGTTTCTTTGTTGTCCCTGAACTGATTTATGATAGTGAAAACTACTACGAAATGATTGACTGGCAAGACACTGAAGTGACCGATCCCCCTGTGACCAGAACAATCCCAGATGCAAGAATAAATTAGTTCATTAAGACAGGAGTCCAGCCTGAGGGACTCATCCCATCATTTCCTTGCCACACACACAAGCAGTTGAGAGGTTAATTAAATTGGTGACAGAAGCCTCTGCAAGTGTTATTGGAAAAGAAAAAGAAATGGTATAATCCGCTCCCGTCTCCACTCTAGAAAGAAAATCCCTAAATTTGAAAGTAAGAAGGACTACCATGTGTAAGTAGACATTATGAGCCAAAGGAAGGATGGTTGGGGCTGGTTAGGGTGGAACTCGAAGTACAGCCACCTCCACGTGGAGAGTTGTGGGTTGCTATTTAAAAAAAAAAAAAAAAAAAAAAAAAGCAAGCAGAGAGCTGTACTTTAATATGCATGATATATCGTAGTTATAATATCGAGTTAACATAACCTTGAAGAAATATTTAGGGTGCTTCCTGGGGAAGAAAATACTGTGCTGTACTATAGGTACTACTGTATTAGGTAAGAAATATTATACGAGTCAATTCAAGTATAAACTGCAAGATATATAGCTACTACAAATGCACAAAGTCAATGTTTTAGACATAGCATACATATGAAAATATACATAAATTACCTAAATTTTCGTAATTTGGCCTAGTTCCCGGGAGCAGAGGATATTAAAATAGGGCAAAAACCGTTGAAAATATGTGTATATGAGGTCTTTGTCATCAACTTTATCGCTATTAGAAATAGTTCTAGGCATAGAGAAATATAGATAACAAATTACGAAATTTACGTTTTTTGCCTCATAGCTACAATATTCAAGGTATCCCCGGGGGCAGAAGATATAAACGTATTGAGCCAATATTTTGCACATGATTATATTCTCATACATGCGCCACTTTTAGGCTCTATTAGAATATTGTTATAGACAAAAATGGAAAATCACTCCGCCCTAATATTCCATGTACTTCCTCACTCCTTCCTTCCACCTCTCCTTCGGTGCACCTCTCCCTCTCTGTCCTTCCACCTCGCTCTCGTACACCCTCTTAGTCATTCTCTCGCTTTCCATACATTCCATATGGCCGAACCATCTCAAGTTGTTCCTTTTCACACTTTCCAGCACATCTACCTACACACCACACCTCCTTCTTACTTCCTCATTTTTTTTTTTTTTTTTTCTATATTCCAACTTACTCCCTCTCGGGCATAGGCTGAGAGCCTGGACATTCACAGCTGTACAATGAGCAGTGAAGCCTGTGAGGTCTTGTTCCAGTCTAGGGAGTGAGACATGTGAAGCACGTAGAATACAACGAGCACTGTCTGTCTATCCCTCCATGTAACTCCGCATGCACTTCTCAAGTAACTCATTTCCACCTCTCTCACTCTTCGTCTGAGACTCTTCCCGAACATCCATGCTTCGCTTCCGTAAGTTAGTGTCGGGATTACCACACTGTCATGCAAGGACTTCTTTACTTCCATACTGACCACCCTATTTCTTGTTACTGCTTTCAACATTCCTACAACCCTCTTCCCTTGTTGCACCCTCTCCAGTTGTGTGTGTGAACTACAGCGGTATAGACGCTCCCGTCATTGTGTGTTAAATATATAGCAACACGCTATATAGCCACGCCTCAGTGATCACGTGATAGTTTCCCGCCAATACTACCTTACCCACGCTAATTACTGTGAGGAGGACCTGGAGCCGCCAAACCAGAATACCGGCTAACATAAGTGTTCATTTTGTTTTCCTTCTTTCTTTTATATTATTATTTTGTTTTTCTCCTTAATAAGCTTATCTTCTGACAGACAACAAATTGTTTGTCATACATTTTAGTCTTTCTCTCCCAAACTATTGTATTTTTATTTATTTTTTAGTATACAAATCACTCCATTACCTGTGTCAAATATTTTATGTTTTATTAAAATATCGTAAATAGGCTAGCCTCTTGATATCGAAATTGAGATAGCTATTACCTCCATGTAAACAGGCCCAACAAACTCCCATTAGGTCTACCACATACTATATTTTGTATGCCTTCATACTAACCAATATCTCTCTTTTTTTACAGTCTCATGTAATCATAAAATTCAAACACATATTTCTATAGTTTTACAGGCTCTCGACATAGTATCTGATTACTAACATATCTCACATATATTTTTCATTTATTTTCACAGGGCTTTTGAAACTGTATCTTAAATTAATACTATATCATCTTAGCAGCCAAAATGCCTTCGAACTTGAAACGTTGCGAGCAGTGTACAGGTCGATTCGCTGGACAATACTTCAGTGACTACTTCTCCAACCCGGAATGCAGGCTGTGCGAAAACCGCCGACATCTGTTAGAAGGTCTGAACGAAGTAAAAGCCAACTATGTCAAACTCCAGAAGGAATTCTACTCTTTGCAGGAATTTGTTTCCCTCAATGTAGCAGCAACACCAGAAACCCAGCAGGATGTAGGACTACCAGTGCAGGTGTCTAGCCAAGACAACGCAACTGCCCTCCCTTCTCCCCCTAGATCTCCTTCCCCACCCCGAATTGACCAGCCGCTAACACCCCCACCAGCCAGCCCACCCCCCCCCCACAACAGCCCTCCATCCCCTCAAAATTCCAGAGTCTCTCCCACCAGCTTTACTCCCGTAAGAAATGGGGCGAGGCAATCAAAAAGGAGGTGACATCTGCCGGTCACCACATTTAATAAATACCAGATTCTGACATAAACAGGAGACGAAACTGAGGAGACCAGGCTCATTGGAGACTCCATCTTACGAGGACAACTTGAAGAGTTCTGTGGAAGAGTCCCAAACCACAGAAAGCGTTTTTGCATACCGGGTGCAGGTTTGGACGACATCACAGCAGCCTTCGACGATGTCACCATCAACGCTGACGAGAACACCCTGTTCGTGATTCACGCAGGGTCGAACGATGTAATGCGCACCAGATCAGAGGAACTAATGGAAAAATACCGTAAGGCAATCCAGCGTTACAAGAGTAAGTCATGTAACATAATCATTTCAGGCATTCTTCCCAAGATCGATGCAGAGACCGGTTTCTACGATAAGGCGTTCAGTACTAATAACAGACTTAAATCCCTCTGCTCACAGGAAGATGTCGAATATCTCAATCTCTGGGACCATTTCTACAATCAACACATTCTCTTTCAGGATGATGGCTGCCATTTGAATTCAGTCGGAGGAGCACGCCTAGGCAGACTCCTACATGATGCAGTCTGCACTTTCAGATCAAAAAACGACAACCGAGCAGGGGCAGTAGCAGCGACATAAACTACCCCATATCAAATGTAAACTCTATCCAAAATAATATCACGGCCTGCTATGTTAATGCACGCAGCTTACGCAATAAATTCGAAGACCTGGAAGCACTTGCATGTATGGAGGAATGTGATAAAATCGGTGTTTCAGAATCTTGGATCAACACGGAAAAGCGTGATTTTTTGGCGGAATACGCATTACCAGGTTATACTCCCTTCAGCTGCGAAAGATCCCATAGAATGGGAGGTGGGGTTCTGCTATATGTTAAAAGTAATCTTCACCCAATCGAGGTAACCAAACCTGCCATAAATAATATTGATACTAGTTACGTTCAAATAAATAATCAAGCAAGCAAGATAATAATTGGCCTAATTTATCGACCTCCTGCACAATCACCCGATACTGACGAGAAACTCTATGATCAAATAGCAGAAATAAGTTGTCAGGAAGAAGCAGTAATATTTGGCGATTTCAATCTGCCAGTCACAACATGGGGCGAACCACTAAATGCTCACGCGGGACATGATCTATATGCTAATCTTCAGGAAAGTGCCCTTTATCAACACGTAAAACACCCAACGAGGGGAAATAACATTCTGGATATTATTCTAACGACAAATGAAAGACTGGTAAATAGCGTTAAAATCGGACCGGAATTTAGCTCTAGTGACCATAGGATAGTGTCCTTTAACATTAAAGTAAATAATGACAAAGAAAACGTGAGCACGGAAAAAGTACCAGATTATCGAAGGGCCGACTTTAACAAACTTAGAAGGCATCTTGCCAATACTGACTGGAGTGAAATGACCGAAACTCACGATGTAAATCGATTATGGAACATATTATCCAATAACCTAAACAAAGCAATAAATACAAGCATCCCTCTACGAAACCGGCGCCCAGCAGGCAAATATAAGCCAAAATGGTGGAATAATGAAATAAAAAACATCCTCTTAGTAAAAAAGCAGGCATACCAAAAATATAAGGCAACTCAGAATAATAGCGATAAATTAGAACACGATAGACTGCGTCGAACAACCAAAAATCTCATCAAAGGAAGTAAGAAGAATCTGGAACTTCATATTGCCAGCTCCAGCAAGTCTAATCCGAAAGAATTTTACAGCTATATAAGAAACAGAAAAACGGTAACTTCAACAATAGGCCCACTTGTTGCGGAAAATGGAGATCATACAGATAACAAAGTACAAATGGCGAATATCCTAAATAACTATTTTGCATCAGTTTTCACGTCGGAAGATACTACCGGTAACCGACCTACCCCTACGAATCAATCAAATGGCACTGAGCTCGAAAACTTTACGATTTATGAAGACGATATCCTGTTCGCAATCAACAATTTGAAAGTTAATAAAACCCCAGGCCCTGATAAAATATCCCCAAGGATCCTAAAAGAAGCAAAACACGAATTATTAAACCCACTCGCAAATCTGTTCAACAAATCATTGAATGTTGGGATAGTTCCAAACGAATGTAAGCTAGCTAACGTGACACCCATATACAAAAAAGGAAATAAGTCTTCTCCCGGCAATTATCGACCAATTAGCTTAACATCGGTAACGGGCAAATTAATGGAAACCATTATAAGGGACAAAATAGTAAAACATTTGGAAGAAAATAATTTAATAAAAGATTCTCAGCACGGTTTTAGAAATAAACGTTCATGCTTAACAAACTTACTCGACTTCTTCAATGATGTTTACAAATCATATGATAAGGATAGAGCAGTTGATATAATATATCTCGATTTTCAGAAAGCTTTCGATACCGTACCCCACAAGAGACTAATTGACAAAATAAAAGCTCATGGCATAACAGGAAAAACTCTGAAATAGCTCGAAAATTTGCTCTCAGACCGTAAACAACGAGTTGTAATAAATGGTGAAGAATCAGATTGGTGCAAAGTAAATAGTGGCGTTCCCCAGGGTTCGGTATTAGGTCCTATTCTTTTTATAATTTAGATAAACGACTTAGACGAAGGAATAGAATGCAAAATTTCGAAATTTGCTGACGATACAAAAATTACTAATAAAGTAACCTCAACAGTACATTGGCAAAAACTACAAGGTGACCTAGACACTTTAGAAAACTGGGCAGTAAAATGGCAAATGAAATTCAACATAGAAAAATGCAAAGTATTACACATCGGTAGTAACAACGCTAAAAAAGATTACTCAATGAACAACATTCAACTATCAAATACAAATAATGAAAAGGATCTGGGAGTTATAATATCAAGTGACCTGAAGCCGAGTAAACAGTGTACAGAGGTAATAAAAACTGCTAATAAATTGGTGGGTTTCATCGGCAGAACATTCAAATTCAAATCAGAAAAAATCATACTTACTCTATTCAACTCATTGGTGCGTCCCCATCTCGAATACTGCGTGCAATTCTGGTCACCGTACTACCGAAAGGACATAAATAAACTTGAAAGGGTGCAACGCAGAGTCACTATAATGATACCCAGATTGCGTAATAAACCGTACGAAGAGCGCTTAAAATAACTAAATTTGTTTAGCTTAACAAAGTGCAGAATGAGAGGTGACCTAATAGAGGTGTTCAAAATCTTCAAGGGATTCAGCAACCTAAATGTAAGCGAATTATTTACGATGAATCAAGCAAACACGAGAAACAATGGTTATAAGATTATAGGCAAGCGTTTTCATTCTCACGAGGCGAAGCATTTCTTCTTCAACCGCGTTGTGAATAACTGGAACAGACTACCCTCGAACATTGTAAACTGTAATACTGTCGAAACATTTAAGAACCATCTGGATAAACACATGGCAAATAATCCCCGATTAACACAGTTTCTTTCAGAATAACGCGCAACGAAATGTCAACGCATACCGCAATGTATATTGATTTTCATACATCTGTTCCCTTTCAGAATTGTAGTAAATAGAGTTAGCTTAGATTACAAATCAACTTCTTTTTTCTCCCTGTCCTGTCCGAATTTCCGTGTCAGTTTTTCAATACTACATGGTATTTTTCCTATCTGTTTCCATGCCAGCATTAGCTGGAGGGAGTGGTGGGTGGGGAGGAGCCTTCTTCTTTGCTATCCTTTTCTCTACCTCGTAGTCAGTAGATTAGTAGTTTTAGTTATCCAAACTGCCCCGTAAGAACCAATAGGTCTGTTGCAGTTTGTTCTCCTTTGTACTCCTTTGTACTCCTGCACTTCTTCATCCATAGTCCCATCTTTACTCAACACACTGCCCAGATACATACATGTTAATATCTTCATATTATACGTAAAATAGGCGTATATGAATAAGTTATAACGATATTTATGGTAAAAATATGATTTTAGGCGGGAATGAAAACAAATATGCTCGCTTGGCGGGAAGGTTTGAACTACCAGTGGCGTGTCATTCCCGGATTAATGAAAGTAAAAAGACCCAGGAGATACATGTTGCGAATCAAAGTAAAACAAATCCGAATGGAATTCTATAGTTAGATTAGAAAGAAGAAAGTAGTCACTCCAATTATTGGACCGTTCGTAGATGAGAACGGAGATTACACCAAAGACGAAGAACAGATGACTGATGTCCTCAATACCTTTTTTGCATCAGTTTTTACAAAAGAAGACCTTAGTGATATCCCTACAGCACCGCCAGTTCAGTTAGACAATTCTGATGCTCTAAGCAATATCAACATTACAGAGAGAGATGTACTGAAATGTTTGGAGAAACTTAAATCAAGCAAATCCCCTGGACCCTGCATAATATCACGTAGAGTTCTAAAAGAAGCTAAATGTGAGCTCTCCAAACCACTTATATTGATTTTTAATTAATCTTTGCAGTCCGGGACTATGCCTGATGAGTGGAAGCTCTCTAATGTAACACCGATAATCCGATATTAAAAAAAACCCAGCAAATCTACTGTAGGCCTATACCTAGTAACTATCGTCCAATTAGCTTAACCTCAGTTGTCTGTAAAATGCTAGAACACTCATAAGAGACAGACTCGCAAATCACTTAGAGGAAAATATGATACTCAAAGATACTCAGCGCTTCCGTAACAAGTGTTCCTGCTTGACGAACCTCTTAAACTTCTTCCACGATACTCTCAAACTATATGACGAGAGTAAAGCTGTAGATATTGTATACCTTGATTTTCATAAGGCCTTTGACAAAGTACCCCACAAACGTTTATTAATAAAATTAAAAGCGCATGGAATAGAAGGGGGAGTGTTGAGATGGATGGAAAATTGGCTCAGTGAAACAAAGCTAAGGGTAGTCATACATGCTAAAGCATCGAAATGGACCAATGTAACTAGCGGGGTACCCCAGGGATCGGTTCTAGAGCCAGTTCTCTTCCTAGTTTATATAAGTGACACAGATAAGGGCCTCACCTGTACAATCTCGAAGTTTGCAGACGATAATTTTTTTTCTCAAATACTGTACTCTCAAACGAACATGTAGAAGATATGCAAAATAACATAGATAAGCTGTCAAGTTGGGCTCAAATTTGGTAAATGAGTTCTACTGCGGATAAATGTAAAGTACACCATATCGGGACCCGAAATGAGAAAGCAAACTATCCTAACCCGAAAAAGGCCCCGAGACTCTTAACCCTTAAAGAGCGGCGCGCAACATAAGTCGAGTTGAAAAAACTGGCAAAAAACGGGTGAAAAAAGGGTGAAAATCGAGTGAAAATGGGTGGGATAGTAATGATCCATACGTCCGACATCTGTGGCCTCCCGGCCCACACTAACTCCAGTTCCCCCACCGCGCGGGAGGATGACAGTGTAACCAATAGTTCGCTAAAAGTGAGCAAGGTAGCAAAATCAGCTAAACTTCCATCTTCGAGGTAACACTGTCAGTGCTCCACGAGTGCTACGTAGCTGTATGTGGCGTCATTGTGTAGCGATTTCCACCTAGTTTTTGGCGCAATACAGTTCCTTTCATACTGATGGTTGATATAGCAGTCAGAACGGCCTGAAAAGGCCCAAAACGGCCACAGAGGGCCCGCTACACAAGGGTTAAAAAGGTTTTGGTGGTGAAAGGCGACGGGACTCTTCATATCCAAGGCCTAATAAAAGCCTCTTAAAAGACCCCAGTAGCACTGAAAACAAAGGAATATGTGATTAAGTGAGATAATCTCCTTCCATGCCTTCTATCACTCCTCCACATGTGTCAAAACCCTCTCCTTCCCCCCTTTCCCCACCCCCTCCAATTATCACCTATTTTTCCTCTTATTCCCTTGTTTATAAGAACATTAGAAAAAGGGAGTCTGCAGAAAGCCGATTGGCCTGCACAAGGCAGATCCCTGTCACGCCCAACCCTAATTATAAGGCCTAATTATAAGCCCAGCTTAAAAACACCATTAGGACTGACCTCACCGAAACAGTCAGAGGTCAGAAAAACGGGGGTCTGCAGAGCCCCACACCTGGCCCACACCAGGTGCCCCTAACACCCAACCTATCTCGTCCATATGTCTATCTAATTTGATCTTAACCCGTACAGCCCCAGCGACGCGTCTGACGCGTCGGCGATGTATGTAACGCACAGCCCCAGCGACGCGCCTGACGCGTCACCCTAATTGCGCCGACCGTAACCTCAGGTGTAGCCACTCAAGAGGGCTCAGATTTGTACGGGAACTGTGTACGTATCCCACGCAACCGTGCCGATGGTTGAAAGCTCTCAAAGTCCACGTGCGTGCGCGTGAGCGCGCAATAACCTTCTTTTTTGGGGTAATTGCCTTAAATTATTTACTCTTGTAAAATACGTTTTCGGGGGCTCTGTAGGACCATTTTTTAAGCTTTTTGAGTGGTTTTTCGTGGTTTTTCCTTCATTCCTAACCCATTCGCTATTGTTTCTGGAATAAAAAAAAAAATTGAAAACCGGCCGGGTTTTCTGTTGACAAACAGGGTGGGGGCGGGGGGGGGGGGGGGGGGGGGGGGGGGGGGGGGGGGGGGGGGGAGGGGGGGGGGGGGGGGGGGGGGGGGGGGGGGGGGGGGGGGGGGGGGGGGGGGGGGGGGGGGGGGGGGGGGGGGACGGAGGAGGAGGAGGAGAGAGAGATAGAACCCGGCCGGTTTCCAATTTTTTTTTTTATTCCAGAACAATAGCGAATGGTTAGAATGAAAGGAAACACCCCGAAAAACCCCCTCAAAAAGCTTAAAAAGGGTCCTACAGAGCCCCGAAAACGTATTTTACAAGAGTAAATAATTTAAGGCAATTACCCCAAAAAAGAAGGTTATGGCCGCGCTCACGCGCACAGCACGTGCTTTGAGAGGCTTTTCAACCATCGGCACGGTTGCGTGGGATACGTACACCGTTTCCCGTACAAATCTGAGCCGTCTTGAGTGGCTACACCTGATGTTTACGGTCCCGCAATTAGGGTGACGCGTCATGCGCGTCGCTGGGCTGTTCGTTACATACATCTCGACGCGTCAGACGCGTCGCTGGGGCTGTACTGGTTTCAAGAATCAATGATAGACATATGGACGAGATAGGTTTGGTGTTAGGGGCACCGGTGTGGCCAGTGGGAGCTTCTGCAGACCCCGTTTTTCTGACCTCTGACTGTTTCGGTGATGCAGTCTATTGTTTTTTTATCTGGGCTTATAATTAGGCCCTTATAATTAGGTTTTGGTGTGACAGGGATCTGCCTGGTGCAGCCACATCCGCTTTCTGCAGACTCCCTTTTTCTAATTTCTTATAAACAAGGGAATAAGAGGAAAAATAGGTGATACATTGGAGGGGTTGGAATGGGGGAAGGAGAGGGTTTTGACACCATGTGGAGGATTGATAGAAGGCATGGAAGGAGATTATCTCACTTACTCACAATCCTTTGTTTTCAGTGCTACTGGGTCCTTTACGAGGCTTTTATAGGCCTTGGTATGAAGAGGCCCGTCGCCTTTCACCACACAACCTTGTTTAACCCTTTGTAAGCGGGCCCTCTGTGGCCGTTTTTGGCCTTTTCAGGCCGTTCTGACTCCTATATCAACCATCAGTCATGAAAGGAAACTGGTATTGCGCCAAAACCTAGGTGGAAATCGCGACACAATGACGCCACATACAGCTACGTAGCACTCGTGGAGGCCCTGACAGTGTTACCTCGAAGATGGAAGTTTAGCTGATGTTTGCTACCTTGCTCACTTTTAGCGAACTATTGGTGCCACTGTCATCCTCCCGCGCGGTGGGGGAACTGGTAGTTTATGTGGGGCCGTGAGGCCACAGATGTCGGACGTATGGATCATTACTATCCCACCCATTTTCACTCGATTTTCACCCTTTTTTCACCCGTTTTTTGCCAGTTTTTTCAACTCGACTTATCGTGCGCGCCGCTCTTTAAGTGTTAAGAGTCTCGGGGCCTTTTTCGGGTTAGGATAGTTTTGCTTTCTCATTTCGGGTCCCGATATGGTGTACTTTACATTTATCCGCAGTAGAACTCATTTACCAAATTTGAGCCCACCTTGAACAGCTTATCTATGTTATTTGGCATATCTTCTACATGTTCGTTGAGAGTACAGTATTTTGAGAACAAAAATTATCGTCTGCAAACTTCTATATGTTACAGGTGAGGCCCTTATCTGTGTCACTTATCTAAACTAGGAAGAGAACTGGCCTCTAGAACCGGATCCCTGGGGTACCCCGCTAGTTTACATTGGTCCATTTCGATGCATTTAGCATGGATGACTACCCTTCCGTTTGGTTTCCACTGAGGCCAATTTTCCCTCCCTCTCAACACTCCCCCTTCTATTCCATGCGCCTTTTATTTTATTAATAAACGTTTGTGGGGTACTTTGTCAAAGGCCTTATGAAAATCATGGTATACAATATCTACAGCTTTACCTCTCGTCATATAGTTTGAGAGTATCGTGGAAGAAGTTTCAGAGGTTCGTCAAGCAGGAACACTTGTTTACGTACGCTCTGAGTATCTTTGAGTATCATATTTTCCTCTAATTGATTTGCGAGTCTGTCTCTTACTGAGTGTTCTAGCATTTTACAGACAACTGAGGTTAAGCTAATTGGTACGATAGTTACTAGGATATAGGCCTATCAGTAGATTTGCTGGGGTTTTTTTAATATCGGATTATCGGTGTTACATTAGAGAGCTTCCACTCATCATGCATAGTCCCGGACTGCAAAGATTAATTAAAACCATATAAGTGGTTTTGGAGAGCGCACATTTAGCTTCTTTTAGGAACCCTACGTGATATTATGTCAGTGTCCAGGGATTTGCTTGATGTAAGTTTCTCCAACCATTTCAGTACATCTCTCTCTGTAATGTTGATATTGCTTAGAGCATCAGAATTGTCTAACTGAACTGGCGGTGCTGTAGGGATAATCACTAAGGTCGCTTTTGTAAAAACTTATGCAAAAAAGGTATTGATGACATCAGTCATCTGTTCGTCGTCTTTGGTGTAATCTCCGTTCTCATCTACGAATGGTCCAATAATTGGAGTGACTACTTTCTTCTTTCTAATCTAACTATGACTTCCATTTCGGATTTGTTTTACTTTGATTCGCAACATGTATCTCCTGGGTCTTTTTACTTTCATTAATCCGGGAATGACACGCAACTTTTAGTTCAAACCTTCCCGCCAAGCGAGCATATTTTGTTTTCATTCCCGCCTAAATCATATTTTTACCATAAATATCGTTATCGCTTATTCATATACGCCTATTTTACGTATAATATGAAGAGTATTAACATGTATGTATCTGGGCAGTGTGTTGAGTAAAGATGGGAACTATGGATGAAGAATTGCAGGAGTACAAAGG
>CM064547.1:42645850-42883683 GCA_032716605.1 Paralithodes platypus
GTTAAAGGTTAGGATAAATTTCTTTGGATTTATGCTCTCAAATGACCTGCCTATTTTATAAAGCCCAATTATTTTGTTTGCATTCTTAACAAACCTTATGAACATTGTTGACTCGGTTTTAGTAGGCTTACTCGATTATTGTTACTCCCAGATCGGGTTCTCTGTTTACATTCTTAAGCTGAGTGCCATTCATCGAATAGTTTGCTTTCTCATTTAGGTATCCGATATGTAGTACTATTACATTTATCCGCATTTGAAACCTCCATTTGCCAAATTTGGGGCCAACCCCCCAACATGACAACAATTATCTAGATTGTGTTTGCATATCGTCAACTTGTTCTTTTGAGAGTACGCTATTTGCAATTTTTGTTATCGTCAGCAAATTTTGAGATTGTACAGGTGAGAACATCATCGTATGTAGTTGATGTAAATTAGAAAGAGAAATTGGCCCTAGTACCGATCCCCTGGGGGGTTAACCCCCCCGCTACTTACAATGGTCCATTTTGATTGCCTTACCGTTTATATGACTATAATTTGCTTTTTCTGTCGCTGAGCCAATTTTTTATCCATTCTCAACACACCGTCGTGTATCTCAGTGCGCTTTTATTTTTAGTTTTAGCATGTAAAAGTTTGTTCTTTGGGGGGAACTTTGTCAAAGGCCTTTTGAAAATAAAGGTTATATAATCTCGAAAGCTTTACTCTCATCGTAGAGGTTGAGGTGAGGATATCGTGGAAAGAAGTCTAAGAGGGTTGTTTTTAAACAGGAACGGTTTTTTACGAAAGAACAAACCGTTGTGTTGGTGGAGTTTGTTGTTGACGTCGTGTTGGAGGATCTTTAAGTATGGGTTATTTTCCTCTAAGGGATTTACGGAGTCTGTCTCGTATGACCGTTTCTAGCATTTTACATACAAATGAGGGTAAGCTAAGTGGACGATAGTTACTTTGGTAGGGATATTTGCTTTCTGCACTTTTCTTGTTTGAATATCGGTTTTTTACGTTGGCTAGCTGCCACCTGATCGGGCAGGTTCCAGACTGCAAGGATTTATTGAATAGTAATGTAAGTGGTTTAGGAGAGATCATCCTTAGCTTCCTTTTAAGAACCTTCCGGGAGATTGTATCAGGTCCTAAACTCGTTTTATTTAACCTTGAGTTTATCGAAAACAATTCAATACTTTGCTATCTGTAACGGGTGATTGATATGCTTAGAACATCTAAATTATCAAATCTGAATCGGCCGATTGGGTGTAGGGATAATCACTGAGGGGCTTCTGTTGTTTAAAAAAAACTGATGCCAAAGAAGGTATTGAGGGCATTAGCATTTGTTCTTCGTTCTTTGGTGTATTCCTCCATTTTCATCGACTAACGGTCCAAACAGTTGACGTAACAACTTTTTTCTTTCTGATATAACTATAGAATTCTTTCGGGTTGGTTTTAATTTGATTCGCAATATGTAACTCTAAGGTCTTTTTACTTTGCTTAATTAACTTTTTGGCTTTGCGTCTTAGGCTCTACAAATTTCAGCCGGTCTTCGTTCATTTTTGTGAGGATTTTAATCTATCATTAGCAAATTAATTGTTTAGCAAGCAGGCAGTTTGAAATATCTTTATTCCACCATTTGGGGTTATTATTATGGCATGGAAGCCGAGTTTTCGATGCGTATGCAGTCTTGCACTGCTTTTAGGTAAGTGGCTTCGAATAACTTCCAAGATTTGTATTTATGTCGTTATTGTGAGTTGAAAAAGCTCCAGTCAGTTTCTTTAAACATAGCTCTAAGTTTATGGAAGTTTGCTTTCTTGAAATTAGGGACTTTTTCGATGCTACTATTTGGTTCGTTACTAGTAAACTTTAAAGTGAAAGTTATTCGTTACGATGGTCTTCTTGCCTGGTACTGAATTTCTCACCAAAACATTCAAATTCTCTATTAATTCTTCTTTTGTTGCCAAGTACAAATGTCAAGAACGTTATTACCACGGAGTCGGCGTTTCCAACAAAGTGATTTTTTTTTTAAAGCGAACTCTCTTGCAAGTTCGTTTACAAGTCATGTAGGACGTTCAGTAGTGTGAAGTTTTCCAGGTAGTACAGTAAGGTAGGTCGCCCCCCCACTTGGTCACAGGTAAATTAAAAGTCACCAAAAATTACGGTATCTTGTGAGTTACTTACATCTGCAATTTGTTAGTAACTTCATCGGTCAGTTGGCACTGAGTGAGCTGGAGGTCTGTATATTAATGTGCAAGTATTATTTTGGTACTTATTAAATTATTCGTTATTAGCACAAAAGATGCGTCGACGTTCACAATTTGAGGGGTTTTTGACAAGAGGGGGTAGGGTTAAGGGACTTTTCTTGATTATTATTAAAGGTAAAAAACGCCACCTCCATTTCGATTGTCTTCGGCGTTTCTCAAACCATTACATAACCGGGGGACCAAGTGAATTACTCTGCTAAAAAAGTCTCTATATTCTGTATTGAGCACAAGATTCCTGTTATGCCAATCCACATCACTAATTTTCTGTAAACACTAGCTCCTCTAAATCTGAAAATTTATTGCGGTTATGCTACGAGCGGTTTGCATAGAAAACCTTTAAATGTTGTTATTTTAGAACTCACGGAACGACTATGTTAATAATATTTTTGGTTCTTGTCGGATCTACATTTATGTTCATGGCTGTCCTCGGTCCTCGATGTCTGTGGTCCTTATCGCTGGTGGGTCATCGGTTGCCTCTGTTTTTTTCTTGGAGTTGGATGATTTATGTCACTGATGATTCTTCTCGGATGGCGTTTTTTGATTCCCATGGCTGCGGACTGATTCGTGTAGGAGACGACCACATGCGTGCTGAACCAACAGAGTTTAGATGAGTGCAATCCTTGCGGAACAGAGTAAGTAGGCTGGGTTTTAGAAGTTGTCCCAAGAGAGGTTGATGAATTCAACTTCTTCCATCAGACACAAATGGTGTAGTCGGCTTATTTGTGCTGCAAAGCCTTGGCCGTAGAATTTGTCAGGTGCGTCGATTATTGGGGAGAAGGAATGCCTGAGATGATGATATTCCTTGACTTGTTTTTGTAGTGCTGGATCATCTTGCGATATTTCTCCATCAACTCTTCGGATCTGGTGCGCATGACGTCATTTGAACCAGTGATTGAGAAAGTGATAGTGAGAACGGAGAAATGGATAGGCGATGAGCAGGGAGGTTTTAGGAAGGGAAGAGGATGTGTAGATAAGATTTTTACCCTGAATTGTGTTGTGGAGAAATATCTGGAGAAACAACAAAAGGTGTATGTTGCCTTTATGGACTTGGAGAAGGCCTATGACAGAGTGGATAGAGAAGGCATGTGGAAAGTACTTAGAATATACGGAGTAGATGGCAAGTTGCTGAAAGCAGTGAAGAGAATGTATGGGGGTGCAAAGGCGGCAGTATGTGTGGAGAACGAGCAGAGCGAGTTCTTTGACCTGAGTGTTGGGTTGAAACAGGGGTGTGTGATGTCCCCGTAATTGTTTACTGTATATATGAATGGAGTCATGAAAGAAATACTTGGAAGAGCAGTGGATGTTGGTGTATCGCTGAAAAGGGAGGGAAATGACTGGAAGCTGCCTATACTGCTGTTTGCGGATGATACATTGCTGATGAGCGCTAATGAATGGGAGCTGCAGGGTTTGGTAAATGAGTTTGGAACAGTGTGCGAAAAATGGAATTTGAAGATAAATGCGGGGAAGAGCACGGTTATGGTCTTCGAATGGGGTGAAGTCACAGAGTGTGAGGTGAAGTTGAACGGTCAGGCTATGGAGATCGTCAGCTCTTTTAAGTATCTAGGCAGTGTGTTGAGTATAGATGGGACTGTGGATGAGGAGGTGCGGGAGAGGGTGCAACAGGGGAAGAGGGTTGTTGGAACGTTGAAAGCAGTAACAAGAAATAGGGTGGTCAGTATGGAAGTGAAGAAGTCCTTGCATGACAGTGTGGTAATCCCGACACTAACTTACGGAAGCGAAGCATGGACGTTCGGGAAGAGATTCACACCAAGAGTGAGAGCGGTGGAAATGAGTTACTTGAGAAGTGCGTGCGGAGTTACATGGAGGGATAGACAGACGAATGAGGAAGTAAGAAGGAGGTGTGGTGTGGAGGTAGATGTGCTGGAAAGTGTGAACAGGAACAACTTGAGATGGTTCGGCCATATGGAACGTATGGAAAGCGAGAGATTGACTATGAGGGTGTACGAGAGTGAGGTAGAAGGACAGAGAGGGAGAGGTGCACTGAAGGAGAGGTGGAAGGATGGAGTGAGGAAGTATATGAATGAAGGCGGTGCTGGTTGGGAGGAGGGGCATCGACTGACTGGGGACAGAGGTGCATGGTGGTGGTTCGTTCGTGGCCACCAATCGGGGATCACAGCGTCAGGCAATAGATAGATAGATAGACTCACATAGAATACCAAAAAAAAAAAAAAAAAAAAAATGGAACGTGACCTCACAGGCTTCATCGTTCAATAATTAACGGATGAATGTACAGGCTCTCAGCCTATGCCCGAGAGGGAGTAGTTGGAAAAAAAGAAAAGAAAGAGCGTCATGGATATTCAGAGGGTAAAAGGAAAATTAAATCAAATGTGGTATATTGATAGTGACTTACCAGTACCTTTGGTTATTGGATGTACCTTTGTTTATCTTTATAGTAAATGGATTCATCACTATTAATTTACCTTTACGGGGGAAACTATTATGGACACTCTAAGTACCCTTTATGGACCCATACTTATTCCCAGTTAACCTGTGTAGTACCAGGGACGTCCTTTTTTATCATATTCTGGCAACTATTACACGATTTTGTTCAGCTTAGGAAGTACCTTTTGCAATAATACGACTTCAAACTATCTCAACCAACCTTTTTAACTACCACACATCCTTCCTAAGCTGCATAATATAATCTAAATATAGCTATAGAATAAACAAAAACACACGTCGCTGGTGCTCAAAGGGTTAAGGGGAAAGTAGTTTTTTTTCTGGATCCCACCTTCTCCCTCATGCTTAGCACCATTAGTTTGGATATTTTAAAACGTTCACCCTATTAGTTTGCCGGATTTAAGACCTTTCGTCCCATTTATTTTTAAATAGCAAGACCATTCGTGCCATTTAGGTGTCGATTTTTTCCTGGCGAGCGATAGCATTCCTATAATTCAAAAGGAATCGGCCTTCGTCCTGGATACTTGTTTACTGAAAATGCACACATTTGTTTAGAAGGGGGAACTTGAGGATAATTATTAAGCCTGCTGGAGGTCTAAAGAGGAAACTATAACAACATTAAATAGATACATAACTAAATTAATAATTAAACCCTACCCCCTTAAAACTTCACACATGTGAATGTACAGAAGGGGTTAATAGGGCTTAAATTGACCTTCTTATTGTGTGATATTATACCAATAGGTTTACTATTCTAGTACCCGTAATGTATAATATTATCAGTGTGGCATATTATACCAATAGGCTTACTATTCTAGTACCCGTAATGTATTATATTATCAGTGTGGTATATTATACCAATAGGCTTACTATTCTAGTACCCGTAATGTATAATATTATCAGTGTGGTATATTATACCAATAGGCTTACTATTCTAGTACCCGTAATGTATAATATTATCAGTGTGGCATATTATACCAATAGGCTTACTATTCTAGTACCCGTAATGTATAATATTATCAGTGTGGCATATTATACCAATAGGCTTACTATTCTAGTACCTGTAATATATTATATTATCAGTGTGGTATATTATACCAATAGGCTTACTATTCTAGCACCCGTAATGTATAATATTATCAGTGTGGCATATTATACCAATAGGCTTACTATTCTAGTACCCGTAATGTATAATATTATCAGTGTGGCATATTATACCAATAGGCTTACTATTTTAGCACCCGTAATGTATTATATTATCAGTGTGGCATATTATACCAATAGGCTTACTATTTCGACCCCGTAATGTATTATATTATCAGTGTGGCATATTATACCAATAGGCTTACTATTCTAGCACCCGTAATGTATTATATTATCAGTGTGGCATATTATACCAATAGGCTTACTATTCTAGTACCCGTAATGTATTATATTATCAGTGTGGCATTTTGATAGGATCTGTTTAGGGTTTTATTGAAATAATATAATTAGCGAGTTAAGCATGTGTAGTTTATGTAACAATAATACACAGCCAAAATACGCCTTAAAAACAAAAAATGGTTACTGAGCTACGCCGCCCCTTATAGTCGCTGGGCCAGACCCCCAAATCAGAGAAAACGGGTTTATTCAAAGGGGGGGGGGGGTCATATTTGAACCCTCTCGCTATCCTGTTGATTCGGGGGTTGCCGTTTATCGTTCAGAAATAGAGTTCTCTCAATCTCATAATTACCTCTCCACAGCTCACTTAAAGACAACTGCAGATATTGAAGTAACTAAACTAAAGGTTTTTAAACACCACTGAGGGTCACACAGGCTGTTAAGTATCCCAGAAAGGGCACAACACGCGTCTTGTGCGTGAAAGGGTTAAGGGGAGAAGGGTTCATTAATTGGTCGATATATTTATAAAATTAATATTTTCTTAGTTTTCTCTTAAGACTTTCATTAAGCTTAAATAAGCATCCCCAAGACCCCCCTTCAAGAAAAGTGTGTACATTTTTGTGTTGAAAAATTTCCTGGCCGAAGGCCGGTTCCTCCTAAGTTACAGGTTCGCTATCGCTCGCCAAGAGAACAACTACACCTAAATGGCACGAAAAGTCTTAATTTTTACAAAGAAATAGGGCGAAAAGTCTTAAAATCGTCAATCTAATGGGCCAAACGTCTTAAAATCTCGAAGCTAATGGGCTAAACATGAGGGAGAAGGGGAGCCAGAAACAAACAACCATTCCTCTTAAGCACAACAAAAACACAACGGTTACTCATGAACCCTCTGAAGATTGAGACACATTTCGACGGCTTATTCTGGCTAGCATTAGACGATGTTATGCAGTTTACGAAGGACCGGTGGGAATGATGAGGGTAAAGACTAACTCAATTAACCCTCTGACTAACCTTACACCCTTCCTAAGCTGAATAAAATCGTCTAATATTAGCCAGCAAACGGAAAAAAAATGCCTAATCGGATCTTGAAAGGGTTAAGTGATATGCAAACTCATTGAAAAAGTGTATCATTTCTAAATAACATCATAGTAATAGGGAAAGTACGCATTTATAAATGTAGTGCGGTCTCCAATCTGTAGACTGGCGTTGAGTAGAGCTCTCTAAGTCAACTGGTTCAGTTGTGATGACGATTTCAGTGCACTCTCTCCTCTACTCCTTTTCCTCCCTCTCTCTTCTCCTCCCTCTCCTACTCCCCCTTTCCCTTCTCCTCCTCCTTCTTCTACCCCCTCTCTCCTCTACTCCTTTCCCTCCCTCTCTCTTCTCCTTCCCCTCCTACTCCCCCTTTCCCCCTCTCCTCCTTCTCTCTTACTCCTTCCTCCTCCCTCTTTAACTCCCTCCTCCTCCTTCTCCTCCCTCTCTCTTCTCCTACTCCCTCTTTTTCCCGCTCTCTTACTCCCTCTCCTCCTTCTTCCCTTCCTTCCTCTCCTTTACCCTCTCCTCCTCCTTCTCCTATCCCACCTCTCTCCTATGCTCCTTCTCTTCCCTCTCTCTCCTCCCTCTTTTCTCCTATCTGTTCTTCCCCCTCTCCTACTCCCTCCTTTCCCCGCTCTCTTACTCCCTTTCTGCCCTCTTCTCTTCTTCCCTCTCATTTTCCTCCTCCCTGTTCTCTTCCCCCTCCTTCCTTTCCTCCCCCACTACCTCCAATCAGGAATGAATGAATGAATTAAAAAATATATTTCTATGACAACTAAACAAAAATCCAAATACATAAATAAAACAAAACATATATATAAAATCAACAAACAACATACACTGTACAACACATGGAAAACGAGATAAAAACAAATACATAACACAAAACGCTAGATAAGACACAGGAACAAATATATAAGAACAAAAAACGACTTCTCGTGTGTGTGTTTTTATTGTATATATCAGAAGGCAATTAGGCAGGTCCCCATTCCGATTATTCGGGTCAAACGAAGAACTTTTACCGAAACAGGTTGATAATTATGAAAACTTGGCATTAACCCCTTTAAAACGATGACATCTTTTTACTTTTGATTCTGGCTAAAATTATACGAGTTTATGCAGTTTTAAAAGAACCTATCATATTCAGCGGCTTTATCGAGATCGTATTTACCCCTTTGAAACATGCAGGTAGATTATTAGCTACAAACAATCGTCTAATGGTAACTATATGATGAAAATGACGACATCGTGTTGAAGGTGTTACGGATAATTTGTGTAAACATTGGACTTTACGAGGAATAACATAAATGGTGTCAATAACTGTGTCAATATTTACACCATCGGGTGCCAATAACTGCATTTCCGATACTAAATGGGCTAAGCTATCAAGTAAATGTCCTCCTAATAGTTAGTTCGATAACATATTCTGGAGCCGGATTCCTCATGGTAATTCCCACCTAGCATAAATTATTTGATTATAAACCCTATCTGTACCGGCGACGTCTTTTAATATTCTTCTATCAATATTTAGACGATGTTGTGCAGTTTAAGGAGGATCTGTGGTAATAAAAAGGGTTAAGTGAGATAGTTCGAAGCCTGTTAATTGCTGGAGGCCCTTTCTAAACTGCATACAATTGTATAATAGTAGTCAAAATACAATGAAAAGGACGTCGCTAGTACAGAAAGGGTTGATATGATTTCTGCATCGACAAGTTCCTCATGCATCTCATTGCTACGAGTAAAGGTTATATCAATAAAAAACATGCTAGAGGAAATTCTAATGTCTCTCGTTAATCTTGGTTGGTCCATTGTTTTTATAAATACAGAGAGAGAGAGAGAGAGAGAGAGAGAGAGAGAGAGAGAGAGAGAGAGAGAGAGAGAGAGAGAGAGATAGAGAGAGAGAGAGAGAGAGAGAGAGAGAGAGAGAGAGAGAGAGAGAGATAGAGAGAGAGAGAGAGAGAGAGAGAGAGAGAGAGATTCTGAATTACCTCTTTAGCTCTGTCTATAACACTTTTTTTTTGTTATCTATGTCCAGGCTAACATTAAACGGTTTTATGCGGCATTGGAATGATGTCTAGGAATCATAGCGGTTAAAACTAATTCTACTAACCCTTTGGGACCCGCAGGTCCTTCTGAAACCAAATAACATGCCTGCTGGCAGCCATAAATAATATAAAATGAGACGGCATCTTATAATGAAATGGTTCATTCTTTGCATTTCCTCTCGTCTCTCGGGTTTCTCTATCTCTTTCTGACTCTCTCTCTCTCTCTCTCTCTCTCTCTCTCTCTCTCTCTCTCTCCTCATCTACTGTATCTATCTACTTAGTTACCTATCTATCTTTTTAGCTAGCTATTGAATGAATATGGATTTCAGAACTTGATGTTAAATGATATTGAAGCCATAACATCAAGAATTTATTATGTGCAGAATACAGAGCCCACATTACGTTAAGCAATATTTGTATATGTTGTATTTTGTTTTTAGTATTATGTAAAATATATATGTACTCTATAATGCATCTCTTTTATGAAACAAAACTATGACTGGCTGACTGCCTGACTATCTACCTATATATCTGTATATCCATCTATATCTCTATGTTATCTATCTATCTATCTATCTATATCTATCCATCTACCACTCTACATCTCTATCTATCTATTTATCTATCAACCAATCAATCAATCAGTCTATCTATCCATCCTTCTAACTATCTATATATCTATCTATACATCCATCTAACTATCTCTCTTCCCTCCTGCATTTTCTATTCACTGTTGGCTCCTGTAACATCCTCTTCCTACACCAGTCTTACTCTAGGGTCTAGGCTGTTCTGAGGTTGACTGCTTTTCTAGGGTTCTCGTAACTCATACCCGTCTCTTGCTTATCTTATATTCTGTTGTTGCGCTCTACTCTCTATTTTCTCTGTATCTCGTGTGTGTGTGTGTATATACAGTATATATATCTATATATATATATATATATATATATATATATATATATATACCCGGTATATATATATATATCAGAAAAAAACATAAGCTGGTTCTTGTGGTAAAAAATAGCATATATGAAGCCCTTAACGAGCAAATTTGGAACACTGCTAATGAAGGTTTACTGATGGTTCAGCATTAAGTGTTGGTTTAAATTTTCCAATAAAATAGGTTTCTTTGGTTTTTCGCAAATTAATGTTGTCTGATTTGACTTTATAAAACTGCATTAAGAAAGTTACTACTTCTTCGCTCGCATCACATGTAAACTTAATTTTGTTATTCAAATTATTAAGTTTGTCCAGAATGGGTTGGAAGGTGCCGTCCTTTTTATCCCAAATTATGAACACATCGTCCAGATATCGCTTGTATTTTTTCTTAAATTTTGCTGCAATAATATCTCCATATGTGGAGGCTACAATAGAGTGTAATTTGTTCTCCAAGTATCCTAGTAATAGATTTATTCTCTAGAACTAGTTTGCAACAAGGTAAAGAGTTTAAGAATTCAAGATTGTTTTTAAGATATGCTGGAATGTGTTTTATAAATGGTTGCAATATAAGATCTAGTAAGTGACTAATGCGGTGTGTAGGACATATTGGGCCCGCAACAATGGGTCGCATTTTGAAGTCACTAAAAAGTTTAAGTTAAATGCATTTCTCCTCTTAATGGAGGATCTTCAGTAACAGAAAATAGGAATAGCTGGTGTATAAGTTTCGGGGGACTGTGGTCCTCACCCTATGACTACCAACCAGCTACTGAATCAGATAATTTAAGTATTTATCATTGTAAGGTTGGTTTATTCAAAGATTCAAATGTGTTATTCAAAAGTTCGTTCGTTTGTATCTGGAAATTCAATATATATATATATATATATATACTATATATATATATATATATATATATATATATATATATATATATATATATATATATATATAATATAGATATATATATATATATATATATAGGTTGGTTGTTACGGAACTTCTTGTCTATCTTTTCTCTTTTTCTGAGGGAATTTTTGCATTCCATAGGAAATTGTCTGATGATCTCTCCAAAAGTCATTTTGGGTAGTACTATAGGATCAAATATGCATAGTACTTAGCTATGTAGGCCTACTATGCATATTAAATTCTATAGTACTACCCAAAATGACATTTGGAGAGATCATCAGACAACTTCTTACGGAAGTCATAACTGCCCTCAGAAAAAGAGAAAAGATAGACAAGAAGCTCTGTAACAACCAACTTGCCATAACATTCAATGATATATGCCTCAGAGATAATATCCTGCCTACAGTATATATACAAAGAATATATATATATATATATATATATATATATATAGCTAACAGGGCTAGGATTCGAACAGTAGAGGCAGGAGGTCCAGTCACCTACACCACCACAAAAGTTAAAACAAGGATTTTGATACTTCTATCAATATTCCTTCCCAACTCGACTCTGATGGGGGGACAGACTGTCTTTTAATCGAAATCCGGCTGCCCGAACCATGACAAAGTAACAACATATATATATATATATTTATATATACTGTTTATATATATATATATATATATATATATATATATATATATATATATATATATATATATATATATATATATATATTTATTTATTTATTTATTTATATATGCATCTTTCAATATTGTCTCTGCTAATCTAGTTTTTGTCTGAAGTTCAATGCGGCTTCATATCCATGACGCGTTCCTCGTTTTATACTTTGTTCGAGTCAGGTCTACTTACTCTCACTAACTCTCTCTCACTCTCTCTCTTACACACACACACACACACACACACACACACACACACACACACACACACATATGTACAGTTGTCAACAGATGAAACGGAGACACCCTTGGTCTGTCCAAGACCTCAATAGAGGGCAGCACAATTAGTGACCATAAATTATCTGGTAACAGTGATGGTGTGGGGGTAGTAGGTGAAGGAATGGGGTGGAGGGAGGGGAGGAGGGTACAGGAGTGGGAGGGGTAACCAGCGGCAGGTGGGACCAGGTGGGGTTGGAGGGAAGTGGGTGACCAAATACTTTACTTTGGACACATAATTTTGTGTTAGAATATTATGTGGTATTATGATTGCAAAGTGTTGGATTGCTGGTATTAACACCTTAAGAGCGGCCTATGCGGTTTATTTATATGTACCGCCCAGCGGGGTGTTTTTAGCCAAAATAGGGCTGTTTACGTGATCATTTTCATGCCTAAATAAGACCCAGAACGTAAAACAAGTACCTATCCCTGAAAGGGCATAAACAGAGCTTTCGAATGACACCATAACGATCCTTTTATGATGGCTAGTTTTCTTGCAATAACCGTGCAACGCGAGTGCAAAAAGCATGTAATTCGGTACTTTCCCCATATAATTCAGTATGTAGCGAGTGAGAGAGGGAGGAGGGAGCTGAGATTCGTGTCAGTAGGTTCGCCGCGGTGGTCTGGAGCAGTCATACGCTCGCTAGTCTCCTGCCACCACTTGTCTCTCTCTCTCAGCAACATTACGTGCTGAAATTGCCACTCGACCTATGTCGAGCGCCGCCACATAGTCCAGCTTTATTAAATACGACTTATGTGGTGAGCCGCTAATTAAGGGTTAATGAAACATAATACTGCTAAAGTTGTAGCAAATTGAAACAGAGACATCCTCCAATAAGAAACTGTGTGTTTTTACCTCGAGAATCTTAGATGGGGGAGGGGAGAGGGTATTATTATTATTATTTTTATTTTTATATTTTTTATTATTATAAGGACTGGCACCAAGCCCATGAAAACTATTTGACACTAAAACTCATGATTAAAACAGCAAAGGTAAGCTAGGCAAATTGAAGAAAGATACAAAGCTATGGGAAACAACGTTACAAGAAAGGTAGAAGACAAGCACGAGACAGAACATGCATAAAGAGATCAAGATACAAAATGGGGGGTGACAAACTATAGAGGGCAACCTAGCAGTAGTGCAGAATAGGGGTAGGTGGTGTTGGATTACAAAGAAACCTGTGGGTGGAGTGTGAATTATTATATGAAGCAAACCATTAATTTAAACTTTGGTAATGGCATAATACATAAGTTGCCTAACATCTCACTTACCTACCTTCGATTGTGATAGTAATATAACAAATTATTATACATTAAATATTCAACTATGAAAAGACATCTTCGCAGAGCCTCATAATACCATAGACCTTGATAAAATTAGGTAGAGGTGTGTGTAACATGATAGATGCGCTATAGGCTGGCAACTTGTTCTCGCTAGCTTTCTCTCTCTCTCTCTCTCTCTCTCTCTCTCTTTCTCTCTCTCTCTCTCTCTCGCTATTGGAACTTAAGCACCAACTGTTTGTCGGTTCTACAAACTGTTTGTCGGTTGTATATCTAATTTACTTTGAAACTATATATATATATATATATATATATATATATATATATATATATATATATATATATATATATATATATATATATATATATATATATATATTATATATATATATATATATATACTGTATATATATATATATATTATATATATATATATATTATAATATATATATTTATATATATATATATATATATATATATAGAATTATATATATATATATATATATATATATATATATATATATATATATATATATATATATATATATATATATATCTCTGTATATATATATATATATATATATATATATATATATATACAGTATTACAGTAAATGAAGCAAGCTTTATCTACCTATTTATCTTTGCTATATTTATTGTATGTTTTATTCTGCAGTTTTACTGTTATAGCAAACTGGGTCGACCGTGATTATATTTACACACTACACTATTTGTATTTGCAGTGGAGTTCCTTGATTTTGTAAAATAAATGCTACCACATTTGTTATACATAATGGTATGCAACTGACAGCAGCCCCTTCTCTGTATCCTCCTACTTTCTTTATCCTACTTTCAAAGCAAAAGGCAGATGCTGTGCATACGTGCACATCAAACTCACTGGCTCTCATGTTCCCAATTTTGACTTCTCTGAATTCTCCACTTTATGGCTCAAACTATCCTGTCATTCTCATACTAACTAATTCTGTGTTGTCTATCTTTCCCCTAACTCTACTGACTTTCCCAAATTCTTTGATTATCTAAACTTTTAACTGGAACACATCCTAGCCATCTCTCCTTTCTCAGAAATCACCATCTTAGGAGATTTTAACGTTCACCACCGCCAATGGCTCTCCTCTCATTCCACTGACCAACCTGGTGAACAAGCCTATATCTTTTCTATCCTAAATTACCTACAGCAGTTGGTTCAGCAACCCACCCGTATCCCAGATCGCTTCGGAGATCGGCCTAACATTCTTGACTTGTTTCTAACTTCTAACCCTTCCTCTTATACTGTCGATCTTTCCCCCTTTTGGGTTCCTCTTACCTCTCTCTCTTACCTGGCCTATCTCTCTAGTACAGGCACCCGATTGAGCCGAACTAGCCAGCCGGCGGCAATTGTAGCACTTTGGCGATGCCGACTGGGAGGCTCTTCGGCAGTACTTCTTTAATTTCCCATGGAATTATTTTTGCTTCCGTTGCCGGGGACCCTCGGAGAGTGTTGAACGCATTACCAAGGTAATCCTCTCAGGCATGGAAGCATACATTACATTTTCTTTCCCTCAGACTAATGTAAAATAAACTTGGTTTACTTATGCTTGTTCTAATGCTGTCCGCAATAAGCATGAAGCATTCAAACGGTACCGACACCTTAAAACCCAAGAGTTTTATTTTTCCTATGTTTCTGCCCAGAATCAAGCCAAATCTGTTCTTCGACTCACCAATCACTCCTTCATTGGTTCTATATTAAATGCACTGAACTATTCAATATCTAATGATAATGTCGGACAGGTTGGGAGAGAGGTATCTTGACCAGGATTCGGACCCACTCACTCCAGGTATATTTGGAAGAGCTGAACACCATAAGCACTCAGCCATATGCTCATGGCCGAGTGGTTATGGTGCCCAGCTCTTCCAAATATACCTGGAGTGAGTGGGTTCGAATCTTGGTCAGGTTACCTCTCTCTGAACTATCCAACTCTAAGCTCTTCCCAAGCTTTCTGGTATCTAGCCAAAAACCTTTCCACCAATTGTTCTTCTTTGTCTTTCCCTCCCATTTTCCACTCTGACAGCACTACCGTCACTTCTTCCTCTGACAAAGCTAAACTCTTCACCCAAACTTTCGCTAAAAACTCCACCTTGGATGGTTCCGGTGCTATATCCTCCCTCTCCAAGCCCCTCTCTCCTACTTATACCTAATATCCTAATTTCTTTTTAATATGTACTCTCTACCCTCTCTGGGCTTAATACTATGAAGGCGTGATGGTGTTCCTCCTGTTGTACTAAAAAACTGTGCTTCCGTGCTGACTCCCTGCCTAGGCAAACATGGCCCAAGAAACTCAAAATAAGAATAATAACAAAATAGTTATAGTCCCCTGTGGCCATTCATAAGGGTTGTAATGGACGAGTGATATGCGAGCCTTTACGAGTGGTGCTATATTCCCAGAGTGAGGGTGTGAGGGGGTAGTTGGGTGGTGGGATAGGGAAGTAAACACACCGCTATTCTGTATGCATGAGAGCTATAACCTAGTCCAAGTAAGTAGGCCAAATCCCTTAAACATTATCCTCTATAACTCAGAAACGACTAAAGTAATCGAGCTAATATTTCTACTATTTGGGAAGGGTGTGCTACGGAATAGATGTGGAAATTTACAGACCATTTGCGCTAGTCCTTGTTGAGATACTGAGGTTAGGGTTCACGATTTCTGGACTACTAATATGGAACAGGGTTACTATTATTGAGAGCTACAGATATGGCGGGAAGAACAGCGCCTGGATTCTTGAACCCCTACTGTGCCGGTGAAATCTTTTGCATTATATTCTGCCAACTATAGACGATTTTATTCAGCTTAGGAAGAATGTCTGTCAATTATAAGGCTATAAACTATCTCAATTTATTCTTTTAGCTACTATATATCCTTCCTTAGTTTCCTAAAATCGTTTTAATATAGCTAGAGTAAAATTTAAAAGACGTCGCTGGTACAGCAGGGGCTAAGGTGCCTTAAGTTATGGCGAGATGAGAGGCAAAACAAACCAATGAATTGACTCCCTCAACACAGTGTACAATAGGATAGTGATTGAGAGAGTGAGAGCGAGAACGGAGAAATGGATAGGTGACGAGCAGGGCGGGTTTAAGAAGGGAAGAGGATGTGTAGATCAGATTCTTGCCCTGAAATGTGTTGTGGAGAAATATCTGGAGAAGCGACAACAGTTTTATGCTGCCTTTATGGACTTGGAGAAGACCTATGACAGAGTTGATAGAGAAGGTATTTGGAAAGTGCTGAGAATATACGGAGTAGATGGCAAGTTGCTGAAAGCAGTGAAGAGAATGTATGAGGGTACAAAGGCGTCAGTGTGTGTGGAGAATGAGCAGAGCAAGTTCTTTGATCTGAATGTTAGGTTAAAGCAAGGGTGTGTTATGTCCCCATGGTTGTTCAATATATATATATGGATGGAGTCATGAACAAAAAATACAAGGAAGAGCAGTGGATGTTGGTGTACCGCTGATAAGAGAGGGAAACGAGTGGAAGTTGCCTGTACTGCTGTTTGCCGATGATACAGTTCTGATGAACGATAGTGAATGTGAGTTGCAGGGTCTGGTAAATATGTTTGGAACAGTGTGTGAAAAGCGGAATCTGAAGGTAAATGCGGGGAAAAGCAAGGTTATGGTCTTTGAAAGGGGTGCAGCCACAGAGTGTGAGGTGAGGTTGAATGGTCAGGCTATGGAGAATGTCAGCTCATTTAAGTATTTGGGCAGTGTGTTGAGTAAAGATGGGAGTATGGATGAAGAAGTGCGGGAGAGGGTGCAACAGGGGAAGAGAGTTGTAGGAACGCTGAAAGCGGTAACAAGAATTAGGGTGGTCAGCATGGAAGTAAAGAAGTCCTTGCATGACAGTGTGGTAATTCCAAAATTGACTTACGGGAGCCAAGCACGGACATTGTTGGAGAGACTCAAACCAAGAGTGAGAGGGGTGAAGATGAGTTACTTGAGAAGTGCGTGCAAAGTTACACGGAGGGATAGACATACAAATGTGGAAGTACGAGAGAGGTGCGGTGTGGGTGTAGATTTGCTGGATAGTGTGAAAAGGAACACCTTGAGATGGTTCGGCCATGTGGAATGTATGGGAAGCGACAGAATGACCAAAAGAGTGTATGAGAGTGAGGTGGAAGGACAGAGAGGGAGAGGTAGACCGAGTGAGAGGTGGAAGGATGGAGTTAAGAAGAATATGAGCGAAAGCGGTGCTGGATGGGAAGAGGGCCATCGACTAACTGGGAACAGAGGTGCATGGGGGCGTTTCATTCATGGCCACCCCTTCGGGGATCACGGTGTCCGGCAATAGATAGATAGATAGAACACGGTGACGTAATTTTCATCTCATTTGCGTTTAGATTATTTTATTGATCTATTTCTAGGACTCAAAAGGGTAAGTACTGTCTCCATAAACCATCTGTTTTGTAATTAATGATTAATGTTAAGAACGGGGTGTTACTTATAAAATAGTAATAATCTTAATGAATCAATTTCACTCCGAACACCAACCACCCTCAAATGAAATTAATGAAAGCACGACGTGCTCCTCCCGGTATGTCTTAAACTGTATAAACTCTTCTAATGTTAACCAGAAAAAGATCATAATGACACCATCGTGCTGAAAGGGTTAACAACGTATTCCTTAGCCATGACAATAGGCTATCTTATAATAAATATGCTTCTCAGTGATAACTTACTTTGGAGAATTAAGGGAGTGTATTTTTCTGGACCCCCCTTCTCCCTCATGCCTAGCCCCATTAGTTTTGACAATTTTAGACGTTCACCCCTTTGGTTTGGCAGCTTTAAGACCTTTAGCTCTATTTATTTGTGAAATTGTTTATGTCATTTAGGAGTCGATGTTTTCCTGGCTAGTGATAACGTGCCTGCAATTTTGGAGGCATCAACCTTCGGGCGGAGCATTTTTCTACCGAAAAATGTACAAATGTATCTTGAAAAGGGGTCTTGCTGACATTTCTTTAACCCCTTCTGTACTGGCGACGTTTATTTTATTTTATTCTGTTTATATTAAGACAATTTTATGCAGCTTAAGAAGGATCAGTGGTAGTAAAAAAGGGTTAATTAAGATAGTGTGAAGCCTCCTAATTGATACACGTCCGTCTTAAGCTGAATAAAATTGTCTAATAATTGCCGGAATATGATAAAAAATATGTCGCCAGTACAGAAGAGGTTAAGCTTAATGGAGGTCTAGGGAACAAACTAAAAACAGTACCCTTAACCCGGCAGCTGCCGGGAGACTCTTAAGAGGTTTTACTGGGCGACTGCGGGAAACTCTTAAGATCCCAGGCCTAAAAAAAACTTTTAAAAGGCCCCAGTAGCACTTGAAACTTTTTGTTTTCCCCTTCATGCCTCATAACACTCCTCCACATATCCTCCCCCCCCCCCCCCACCCCCTTCAAGTAACACCTATTTTCCCTGTTATTCCCTTATTCATTCGTATATTTTCGTGTAAACATCTCCAAACCGATCATAGGGTGTGGTCATGTGTGTGTCTATGCGTGGGAAAGAGCGAGAGAGAGAGATACAGGCCTCAGTCTCTCTCCAGGCCTCGAGAGAGGAGGATGTGAGGCCGGCTGGCTCACAATTATTGACTGAACCACTCGCTATCAATTCGCAATTTTGACCATACAAATTATATTCCCACTTGTTTTATTGTTGTAACATGTTACTATCTTCATATTAACCCCTTCAGACTCATATGACGCAGAGGTTGCCAGATTAGCAATAAGAAATAGAGTTCTCTCACTCTTATAATTACCTCTCCAAAATTAGTTTTCTGCCCACATCTAACTCAAAGACAACTGCAGAGGTTGAAGTAACTAAACTAAAGATTTGTATATACCCCTGATGGTAATAAAGGCTTTAAAGTATCCCTAATAGGCTCAAAATTGCGTCCTATGTCGGTGAGGGTTAAACGTAAAATAGGCGCATATCGATAAGTATTAAATATATTTATGGTAAATTAACAATTTTAGTGAGGAATACATATAAATACCTACGCACAGGGGTATGGTGTATACCACAGGGGCTGCGCAGCCGAGCGGTTAACCCTTAAAGATCGGGGGCGGACTTAAGTCCGCCTCCAATTTGCAGCAAGTTAGGAGCATTATTAAGGCTTTTAAAGGGTTAAAATCGAGTGCAAATAGCCGGGAGCGCAGCGGGCCAGACAGCCGACTCCCAGGGCTTACCGCCGCCCATTAACTCATGTTCCCTGTGTTCTCGAGAGGCCGGCAGTGTAGCCAGTAGTGAGCATAGCAGGGAAAAATATGCCTCTATACGCTAAACTCCCATGTTACAGGTATCGCTGTATGAGAACCACGAGAGCTACGTAGCTCGTTCTGGTCTCATTTTGAAGCTTTTAGCGCCTAGTATTTTGCTGAATAAATTTCTTTTCATGCAGATACTTGATTTATCATTCAGGAGGGCCTGAATATGCCCAAATAAGCCCAAAACCCCCCACTAGAGAAGGGTTAAGGGAAGGTTTTTAGTTTGTTCCCTAGACCTTCATCAAGCATATACTTACACCCACTAGACCGCCTTTCAAGAGAAATGTCTACTTTTTCGGTAGAAAAATGTCCCGGTTGAAGGCTGGTTCCTCTTAAATTACAGGCTTGCTATCGCTCGCCAGGAAAACAATCAATCCTTAAATTGCACGAAAAGTCTTAAAATTGACAGAAATGGTGCGAAAGTTCTTAAAATCGCCAAAGTAATGTGGCGAGCGTCTAAAAATATCAAAAGTAATGGAGCTAAATGTTATGCCGGGTTGTAATCCAACTCGCTTCAGTATTGTATCTTTATCAATCCGGACTTCGGATATTTAGATTTGGATTATGCTCGACAGGAATACATCTAACTTCATGAACATGATAAGTATTTACTCAATCGGGCAATCAACAACACAATAAACACACAGTATAGATTACACTCTTATTTATTCAATTGGCATAGAGTACAAGTTATGGGGTACTAACTCCACTATTGTGTAGAATAGTAAGTTAGTATAGCATGTGACTGGAGAGAGTTGAATAAGTTTTACTCTCCTGTGAATTTCAGTTTGTCACTTACACAATCATTAAAGAAAGAAAATACGCAATGATGGACAGATACATATATATATATATATATATATACAACAAGAATCATTGACAACAATACATATGCGAGCCAAGTGTCTAACGCGAAGTATTCTGACAAAGACAAGATAAGGTAATGGGGCCTATCACTCAGTGGCGCGTGAGTCTGCCTGGTGGCCAAAAGAAATTTGGGTCGCGCTCAGGTGAGACCTCAAAGATACCACCCTGGAGACTATAGGTCAGATGGACTTCAGTCACGGGAAATAATACTTTACTTTAATGCGATATACAATCAGGGAATAAAGATATGAACTTTATTTGATTCTAAGGGGAAATATAGTTTAATTCGGAATTTAACTATCTAAGAGTTATTCCGAATAATCTCTCACACGAGACACAAAAAATAATAATCGATCATAGATGAGGTCAAATTACACGGAGTAAGGAAATCAGATTCACAGTAAATATAGTGACTGAGTTGGAATATATAAAATATAATTTAATATAGATTGAAATAAATTAACCAACTACTTGAGAAACGCCAAACGAAAGAGCGCTGTATTATAGCTTTGAAAGGAGCTATAATGAGTAAACTTACAAGACAAAGTTGCACTTATAAAATACCATTTATGATGGCATAAAAGGAGTTCTGAATAAATTAACAAATTCCTAAAAGAACGCAGAACGATGTAGGATTGTATTATAACATAAATACTTGTTACAATGAATAAATTACTAGACGAAGTAATAAAATGATAAATAGACAAATATTAGGCGTAATTGATAAAGGAATGTACAATCTGAATTCTTGGATTGGTGTTGAAAGAATTACATGACCCGAGTAACGTATATCATTAGATTATTCACAAGAACTAATAGAAATCAGTTATCTTGATGATAGATTAATTCTAACTCAATGGAAGGGTTCTTTACTTTCAAGGGAGGGCGAAATAGTACTATAAGACGTATTCTTTGGCAAAAATTACATGGATAATATGATCCTGAATTTGTGGGTAGGTTGTAGGTATATTGAATTTAAAAAGGAAAATAGCTCACGTTATACACTTCACTTCGACTTGGATATACAAAGAATAATAACACATACAAATAAATTCTGAGAGTATTCGCTAAGTAACACGTGTAAAAATGACTATGTAACGTACGTACAATTATGGTTCTGAAGGATTAAATACAAATTATCTTAGCAATATCTCGTACTTATAGAATCACTGTACGGATCAAAGTTATATGAATCTTACACGGGTATGAGATGGTCAAGATAGATCTTAGGCACAGATCTATAAATAGATGAAATAGAATACTTGCATATTTGATCTTACCTTCACAACAATAGCCACAACTTATAACACACAGAGATAATTAGGGTACGGGGTAGAGGAGAAGTGATAGCCATGAACGAGAATCTGGACGACGTAGGACTCGTAGTTCTACTGGGGGCTGGACGTCAGGGAGAACTGCCTCTCTCACGGATACAGGGGAAGTTGGTTCCGGGCTTCTCTACACACTCTCGCTCTGGATGAGTCTTAACACCAATGTCTACCCACAACCGGCCTAACCAGTGGAAGATAGCAATCGTATTAGCTACCTTCCCTCAATTTCAGTCAGACTATATTCGGTTTATATTTAGAACTCAATTTGGTCTGTCTCAAGATAGTAGGGACATTTTTTTTGTTTTTATTGTGAAGGTAATTCTTAGTCTAAAAATACACTGAAGCTATTAATATGAACACAAGGAGATTCTCTATCTCTCGATATTACCCTCTTTATTTCAAAGGGTTGTATGGCTGCATGATAAATGTTTTGCTTTTAATCGTGATATCTGGCTTTTTCTAGTCTGCAGGCCATATGTTTGTTCCTGATCACTTTGTTTACATTATTTCCAGTCTTCCCGTGAGGTACTGTAGAAGGGGTTCTGGGGTTCCCATCGGTGAAGATATTGCACTGGGTCTTGGTGAGGAACGTGCATAAAATATTCTTCACTGTATTGTAAATCTGGCTGGAACTGGGTATACACCTTGGTTGTTTGTTTCTGGCCCTGCCATTGGTTGAGCAGGGATCTTTGTGATTGGCCCGGACTCGAACTCCTTTTGCGGGCAGACTGTTCTATACTCTCGGGGATTAGAGCATGGGTAGGTCTGGTAAAATAGGTAGACTAATCTATTTTGGCAGGTGTTAAAGCATGGGAAACTGGTCGTGTTTTAATTTCTCTCTCCCTTTCTTGATGTTGTCTTCTGGTCTTCTTTGTCTCCTGTACGGCAGCTATTCTGGCTCTTGTAGGCTGCTCTTCTTCCCGCATTGTCAGGGTGTCTACCGGAATTGCTTTGCCCCTGTTTTGAAGCCCCGTCATCTCACTAAATATGAGGGAGAAAGGGGGCCAGAAAAAATCCCTTAAGTGTAAATCTGCCCTTAACAGCATTATGAAGCACAACGTCTGCCTTTGGATACGACAATCTGATAAGGCGCCATAATTATTCTGTGTATCCGACCCCGGGAGTGTTGCCATGGAAACACGTACAATAGGTGATGGAGGCACAGACAGGGATTACAGACTGACAGACACACACATAGAAAATGTATACACAGATAGGGATTACATACATATAAACAGATGGAAAATGTATGCTAAGACAAGGGTTACACATATACTGTACAGACACACACATAGAACATGTATGCAAAGACAGGGATTAAATGCATTGAGAGACAGGGATTACATACAGACAGATAGATATATAAGAGCTAAAGAATAAAAGGATTACATACAGATAGACAGACAGATATATAAGAGCTAAAGAAGACAAGGATTACATACAGATAGACAGACAGATATATAAGAGCTAAAGAAGACAAGGAATACATACATACAGACAGACAATTATATAAGAGAGATAAAGAAGACATGGATTGCATACAGACACACAGACAAATATATAAGAAAGATAAAGCAGACAAGGATTACATACATACAGACAGAAAATTATATAAGAGAGATAAAGAAGACATGGATTACATACAGACAGACAGACAAATATATAAGAGAGATAAAGCAGACAGGGATTACATACAGACAGACAGACAAATAAATACTAGATAAAAAAGAGAGGAGTGACATAAATACAGACTGACAAATAGATAAGGTAGATCAAGAATACAAGGATTACATACATACAGGCAGATGAATAGAAAACAAAAAAAAGATAAAGAAGCAAGCATAAATTTAGGTAGTACAAGTACTCCAATTAATGTTTTTTTTTTATTTCGGCTACCTCGAAGGAGAGGTTTGTATCGTGGTCTCTCTCTAGCCAAGTTGCTCAACTATTAGCTTGTGTTAACCTAAACGTACTTCTCACCAGTGCATCTGCGTATGTATGGTGGTGGGAACTCGGCAGCTCAAGGTCGCCAAAGGTCGTATGTGACCTCGTAGTTAAGGTAGAATAATCATTGAACTGTACCTAGGTTAAGACAAACTGTAGATTTTCAGCCTCTTGATCATGATTGAAGTACGAGTGTAGTTTCATATTCAGTGGTTAACTCATCTGATTAGTCAACTGATAATTAACATAAACCTCAATCACAATTCAATCATACTAATTTACTTTCATACACAAGATCACGACAAGGAACAGAACATATGTGGGTAACTGTATATCTTGAACTTCCTTACGTCCCGAAAAAATACGATTACGCATTTATTTTATGTTCATTAGTAGACGATGTTATTCAGATCAAGAAGGGTTTATGGGAGTCAAAGGGTTAATTGAGATAGATTTTACCCTTATAAGTCCCATAGATCCTTTCCTAAATTGTATAACATCGTCTAATGACAGCCAGAATAAAGTGTCAAAAGGGTTAACTCATAATAATGTTCTCCTCTCTTCCGCATGGCAGGTGTGGTGGTATGAACAAGGAGACATCGTTCAGTGTGGGTTTATGGGAATCAGAGGGTTAATTGAGATATTGTTTACCCTCATAATTCCCATAGATCCTTCCTAAATTGTATATAATCGTCTAATGATTTCTCTCTTCCAGGTGGCAGGTGCGGTGGTGGAGACATCGTTCAGTGTGGCCAGTTTTCCCCCTTATAATTCCCACAGATCCTTCCTAAATTGTATAACATCGTCTAATGATAGCCGAATACACTATCAAAAGGCTTGTGGACAGTTACTACCCTTATCATTCACATACATCCTTCCTAAATTGTATAAAATCGTCTAATGATTGTTCTCTTCTGGTTGGCAGGTGAGGTGGTATGAACAAGGAGACATCGTTCAGTGTGGGTTTATGGGAATCAGAGGGTTAATTATTGAGATATTTTTTACCCTCATAATTCCCATAGATCCTTCCTAAATGGTATACAAACGTCTAATGACAGCCAGAATAAACTGTCAAAAAGGTTAACTCATTATTTTCTCCTCTCTTCCGTGTGGCAGGTATGGTGGTATGAATAAAGAGACATCGGTTAGTGTGGCTCTATCCCCTACCCTACTGCAGGAGGTGGTGGTGGGTGTTGGTGGTGGAGGAGGGGAGGCACTGAGGAGGGTCCCTTCCGTGGCCACCATCGGTGAGGACATCACCACACTTTAATAGTTAGCTTCAACATTATTATTAGTTGCTGTGATTCTGTGCTTGCCATGCCAATTGATATGATGCTTTGATGATATGTATGTCTATTCAACGTTCATACTTGTTCTATTATTCCTATATTCAGTATATCAATGTCTGTTCAACGTTTATACTTGTTATATTATTCCTATATACAGTGTATCAATGTCTGTTCAACGTGTATACTTGTTCTATAATTCCTATATACAGTATATCAATGTCTGTTCAACGTTTATACTTGTTCTATTATTCCTATATACAGTATATCAATGTCTAGTCAACGTTTATACTTGTTCTATTATTCCTATATACAGTATATCAATGTCTGTTCAACGTTCATACTTGTTCTATTATTCCTATATACAGTATATCAATGTCTGTTCAACGTTTATACTTGTTCTATTATTCCTATATACAGTATATCTATGGCTGTTCAACGTTCATACTTGTTCTATTATTCCTATATACAGTATATCAATGTCTGTTCAACGTTTATACTTGTTCTATTATCCCTATATACAGTATATCAATGTCTGTTCAACGTTCATACTTGTTCTATTATTCCTATATACAGTATTTCAATGTCTGTTCAACGTTCATACTTGTTCTATTATTCCTATATACAGTATATCAATGTCTGTTCAACGTTTATACTTGTTCTATTATTCCTATATACAGTATATCAATGTCTGTTCAACGTTCATACTTGTTCTATTATTCCTATATACAGTATATCAATGTCTGTTCAACGTTCATACTTGTTCTATTATTCCTATATACAGTATATCAATGTCTGTTCAACGTTTATACTTGTTCTATTATTCCTATATACAGTATATCAATGTCTGTTCAACGTTCATACTTGTTCTATTATTCCTATATACAGTATATCAATGTCTGTTCAACGTTCATACTTGTTCTATTATTCCTATATACATTATTAATTAAAATGTAAAACTTGCAAACTAAACAAACCAAAATTGGGACAAGGACAATATAAAGTCAAATTAAATTATCAAAATCGCTATGTGGAAACAACGCTTACTAAAATGAAAATTATTAAATAAAAGAACACAATCCACCACATAGGGTGTACATTACTACATGAGCAAGTTAATCTGTTTCCCAAGCAAACTAATCGCACATATAACAACGCACTATCGTCACGTTAAAGGAAGTAGTCAAGTTTGGGAAGTCTGTTTGGTTGTCTGTTCAACGTTTATACTTGTTCTATTATTCCTATATACAGTATATCAATGTCTGTTCAACGTTTATACTTGTTCTATTATTCCTATATACAGTATATCAATGTCTGTTCAACGTTTATACTTGTTCTATTATTCCTATATATATCCATGTCTATTGAACGATCATATATGGATGTATGTATATACCCAGGCACATACCCCATAGCTGGGGGTGGCCGACTCGAGACAGAGACCGAACAGGAACAAAATTTAAAGTTCCAATTCTTAGGGTCCGGGACCACTTTCGCGTTCCTTCGCCCCTTTCTCTGTCTTGTCTAGTAGGTGAATTTTACAAGGGTAGGAGGATACCTAGATACCCACCCCCTGAAGGAAAAGTAGGACAGAAAAAGAGAGACAGAAATAGTTAAGGTTGGATAGAAGATGCCAAATCTAACTCTAGATAGGACCAGCTCTCACCCAACGTTCATGCTTGTTCTATTATTCATATACTGTATATATCTATATATATATATATATATATATCGATGTCTATTCAACGTTCATGCTTGTTCTATAATTCGTGTCTATTTATCTACCTGTACATTTTTCTGCTTGATGATGATAGGAAAGTGTCTCAAAATGGGTTTAGGATAAAGGAAATATATATACTGTATACGGCCCTGCGTAATGGAGTCTTGGCTGGTTACTAATGGCTCAGGCTCCATAAACCTTTGTGCAAAGTTTCATCTGTGTGCAGTTAAAATCGACAGCTTACATATAATAAAATATGACCTTATTATAGATGGAGAAGAAGGAGAACCATAAAAAATTCCCCTCATCTGGGTCAATAATACCATCAGAAAGGTGTAATTAATCACTCTGCTATTTTAACAAACTCGATCAATCACTGCTATTTAGTAGTAGCCTATATACTTATCGTATAATTCCGTTCCGCTCTAGAGCGGGCAATTATCGTAATCACTAGCGCGATTAAATCGATAACATCTAGAGTAGCACCTTACTCTCTCTACTAGGTATGTTGTACATACTTTTGAGGCTACTATTTTGAAGTAAAATGAAAATATTGATGCGAAAGAAAAGAGAAAATTGTAGAACATTGTCCATCCTATCTGGCTCCTTAAGCCGTTGTCACGGGTCCACCACCCGACCGGGTTCATTAGATCATCCTTTTCGCGCTACACTCAATGACAGCACGCTTTTTTCTGGTGCTCTGTTTTTCTGCCTACCACACCTTTCACCTCCCCTTTGGGGGAGTTGTGGGCCTTATTTAAGGTACCTGTGATTTAGACAGATGATCCGTGCTGTCGGCACACTAAAAATATGGGCTCAAATATGTTTTTCTTCGAGTGTAGCGTCGAAACTGGAGGTTACTTCATTTTTTGCCATCTGCGCATGCGTCGCCGCTTGGGCGACACTCGTACAATTAGGCATTGCCTTTTGTTTTTATTTCACTTGCGGTGGCTTTAGTTTTGTCTTTAGTAAGATTCTTGTCATTAAAGTTTTTTGTCACTGTCTTATTTTTGCTTTTATTTTCGCGTTCTTAGGCCTAGGCTTATTTGTGCCCTTCTATTTGGTTGGAAGGGGGGCGCTGACCCTTGTAGGGCCGATCTCTTTTCTGGTCTTTTTCTTGTTGCTTACTCTCATCAAGAGTACAGGAACTAGTGCGCCCTGTAATTTCATATATTACTGACTCAAATACTGTGTAGGCTAACTTTCGTTTTTAGCCTAGCCTAGAAGGGGGGCGTTTTGGTTTACGACTCTGCGGCCTCCTCAATCTGGCATATCTGCCCTTGTATTGTTGGGCGGCCCCAGTGCTCTGTCTACCTGACGCTTCGGTCCCTTGTTGCTTAGCCTCCTCAAAGGTACAGTAACTGGTGGCTCCATGTAATTTCATATATTACTGACTCTGGTACCGAATACGCTAACTTCTGTTTTTTCGCCTATCCTATTCAAATTCTTTACTAAAAGGATACAGTCCCACAAAACCGCGAACGTAGCCCGTTCTGATGTGTTTTTTGCCGGACAGTTTTTGTTCTGTCTACTGCCTCTCCTCCGGTATTCATTGTGTCCCTCATCAAGGGTACAGTACCTGGTGGCGCCCTGTACTTTCATATATTACTGGCTCAAGAACCGTTTCGGCTAACTTTCGTTTTTGCCTAGCCTAGGGGGGGGGGGGGCGTTTGGATTTCAACACTGTGGCAACCTCAATCTGGCTTATGCTCAACTTTTGATTGATGGCCCTAGTGCTCTGTCTCCCTGGTTACAGTCCCACAAAACCGCGAACGTAGCCCGTTCTGATGAGTTTTTGTCTGACAGTTTTTGTTCTGTCTACTGCCCCTCTTACGGTCGTGCTTTGATTACCCACAGGCTCTCCCGCACCTGTTGTGACTTGAGGAGGGTTACCTTTGGGCCCCTCCGCTTTTGGAAGGGACTTTTATTTTACTGGCCTTCCACCTTCATGGGTTCCGCAGACCTCTCAAGACACGTACCGATGGGTTTCTGCCCTGGTTCGGGAACTCCCCGCTCTATGTCGGACCTTTCATTTACGGTCCCATGGTCTCACTGGGCCCCTCCACTCTGGAACGAGACTTTCCGTTCTATGTCGGAGGTCTGTTTTCACACTGACTGATACCCACAGACGCTTCAACGTCTGCTGTGACTTGCCAGGCTACTTTTCCAGGGTCCTCGGCTTAAGGTGGGGCCCCTCTGGGCCTCTCCTCTCTCGGACGGCACTTTTCACTCACGCACTAATGACGTCTCATACCACTTCCCGCGCCAGAACGTACGGGTCCGTATACGACTTCTCCGCTCTGGGATGATCCCGCCCGCCTTGGAACTCGGACGTTCCCGCTTGATGTCGGTACTTTTCCGCTCTCGAACGGACGTTGCCGTTTACGGTCGCGCTACTCTTGACTCAGTTTAGGCTTAGACTGGTAGTCCTGCACTTCCATTAAGTCGTATTTTTACGCTCTTCTCCTTGTTTCCCTGACTGTGCTCTCTGTCCTACAGGACCTCTTCACTGGTACCGGCCTTAGGGTATTAGTCTCCATTATATTTTGGGGTGGGGTTTCCTTCAGTACTTCAGAAGGTTGAGCCTACCCCTTGGTTTTTTCTGCCCTGGGGTTTGGGGCTCTTTGGAATGTTGCTGGTTCACCTATGGACTGCCTGATCCTCCTTTTGGAGAGTTCTCTTCGGCTTTAACTTCCAGGGGAACATGGGGGGGGGCACTCTCCTTCATTGGAAGGAACTCCTGTCTCCAGACCTAGTGAGAGCTTTTAGGCTACTCCCTGACCTGGTGCCTGTAGCCTATTCTGGGATCTCTGATCTTTATTTTGTGCATGACCTCATGACTGATACTCCTGCCTGGCCTCCCGTTTCAGGGGTACTCTTTGGCCTTCACCTTCTTCAGGTTTCATCGACTTTCAGTGTTATTTTCATGGTGCTTCCGAATAGGCTTTATTCTTGTTACTGTCAATGACATACATGCATGCCTTACCATGGCCTACACGGGGTCTTCACAGGGTTTTTTTTCTTCTGATTTCAGTGTAGTATGTCTACTTCGCTCTGCTCTCGCCACGGGAGTCCTCACCGGGTGGTGAGTTCCAACCGTCCTCCATCCTACATTCCGCTCCAGAGCGGATTTCCGTCCCCGAGCGGAGCGGACCATTCTGGTCCACTCCTCTCTGGGTTGGTGCTAGGGTGCTTTGCTTTGCCTCTGTATAGGGACTCAGTTGCAGTAGTTCACAGACTTCTCCTTTTCATCATATCCTCTTCAAATTATAAGGCTTTTCATGCCTTCCTTCTGGGGACTTGCACAGGGTTCTTTGCACTTGCTGGTTCTCCTGGTCTCTCCCTGACGCTCCGCATGGGGGGCCCTCTTCACTCCTCACCATGTGCAAGGGGGGGGGGGGGATACTCACTTTCATGAAAGGTGCTCCATTTGCAGGGTGTAGTGACCACTTTTTTGCGACTTTCTGCCCTTGTACCCGTTCTTTTTCAGGAGTTTCTTCAACGTTTTTGGTGCATCCTACCATGCATTATACTCCTGTATAGCCCTTATTTCGTAGGGCCCTCCTTTTTCGTCCTTCCCTTCCTCAACAGGGAAAAGGGGTACTCTCCTATCGAGGATTCAACGTTTTTACCAATATTGTGCTTGCACACATTTCCTGTGCTTCATACATGGGACATCAGTATCTTTCCTTTCCAATTGCAATGTGGATGTCACTTCCTCCTTGCGCATGCCATAGGTGTGCACGTCAGATGTCTACAAGGCGCCAGATCGCCTTTCCTCCAAGTGCCTCGTTCGGGCGTCCTTGCTGTTTCTGAGGACTCTGAAACGGAGGTGGGTCGTCGCTCTCCTTCACCATCCCGCCGACGATCTCCGACTCATCTGTCCAGTTCAGGCCATCCATGTGGCTCCCCCCATGGCTCAGGAGGCCACCGCTGACCGGTTTGCCTCCATCCGCACCATGCTTATGAACATGGCGGTATTCTTGGGACGCTCTACTACCGTCCCTCCTATATTACCTGTGGTAACTCTTTGTGGCCCACCTTCCTTCTTCCCCTGCTCTGCCTGGGGCACTTCAAACATGGGCCATCGGTATATTTTTCCTTTCCGATTGCAGTGAAGATGTCATTTCCACCCTGCGCACACCATGGGGGTTCCCGTCCTGCCATGCCCATTTGGACATGGAGAGTCCTGCCCATGTCTCGTGCTCCAACTGCGATGGGTTTAACCCTCGGAGGTGTAAACCGTGTCTCGTCGATATTGACCTTTGGGTCTCGCCCTACATTCCCGGACGCTGTGGAGGCACAGTTTCGCCTCTGCGCTACATGATCGGGGTTTCGCTCTCTATGTCAAGGACCACCTCCAGCGGTTTCCGCGCTTCCTAGACGAAGGGGTGCGTGCCATGCTTCCCCTTCCCTCTGCTGTCTACCAGGCGCCAGACCGCCTTTCCCCCGGTGCCTAGTTCGGACGTCCCTACCGTTTCCGAGGACGCCTAGACGTAGGGGAGATGCCGCTCTACTTTACCACATCGCCGACGGTCTCCGGCTCCGTGCCGCCCTGTCTCTTCCCCTGTACGATCTCCGGGCATGCTTCCGTACTGGGCGGTGTTCTTGGGGCACTCCACTGCCATCCCTCCTGTTTTCCCCGTGGTCCCTCCTCTTCTACCTTTTTTGGTGGCCCACCTGCTTACTTCACCTGCTCTACCTATGGTTGCTGCTCCGGTTGTCCATCCTCCCGCTCGCTCCCAGGCAGCATCGACTTCTTTTGTCATGCTCCCTGACTGTGGCCTGGGGCTGGTTGGTCGGCCTGTCCACGTTCCGTCCCTCGGGACATTTCAGATCCCTAACGAACGTCGCTTCCCTTCCCTTTACGGGAAGCCGTCATCGTGGGGGACCGTGGCGGCGTCCTGCCAGGGCGAGCTCTTACACATTCACAAGGGGTGTGCCCAGTGCCTGCGAGTTGGCAGGTGCAGCTCAACGCCTTTGGGCAATTTTGGGATTTTGGCCCTGGACGGCCTGGTACCAGAGGTGGACGTCAGGGCTCATCCTCATTAGAGGGCGGGTCTCTAATTTTACTTCCCGTCCTCAGGGTTCCCCTCTTGGTCTCCCAGGTTCTAGTCAGCCTTTGCTCGACACGACGTACATGTCGACGCACCCACTCTGTCGGCCTCGTATGAGTTTCAGTAGTGTCATTCCATAGTTATCTTTTACTGTTCCTTGTGGCTGCCGGAAGGCGTCGACTTCAGGGTTCGGTCGGAGATGGGTTCTTCTCCACTCCCTCCGGTCGGCTGCTCCTCCGTGTCGAGCCTCGTCATGACTTCATCCGGGGTATCACCTCCGTTTTGGGCCTGGTTCTTTGCCCCTCCATTATCTTTCTGAACATATGCCACGATCCTTCATACCACCAGAGAAGGGTGCTGGAATGGGTTCACAAGCTCTGGCGGCGCCCTGCTCGCATGCTCTCCGCCCTCTTCAAGTGACTGCACCTAGGTCGGCTTCCCATCAGGCATATTGTAGCCCGACCGACTAGGGTGCTCGGGAAGGGTGGGGACCAATTCGGGCGAGTGCGACTGCAGCTCGCCATAGCCTCCGTCGGCGACCTTCAGTGTCCCTTCCATGGGCCTGCGCATTGTCGCCAGTCTCTGTGGTTTTCCTTCTGTACACTGGGGCCGGCTGAGATCCGCACGTCGCTGTTGCTTTCTGTGCTCACTCCGGAGGGGCTCTTCTCTGCCCCTGCATGGCAGGAGTCTTCCCTCTTTGCTGCTGCAAAAGTCTTCGCTCCCCATCCACCAGGGGTGTCACAAACCTCCTCAACCGCTTCCTCTTAGTTGAGGTCGGCAGACCGGCTTGTAACGAGGCCGCCAGGCTCGGGGCCCCTACCAGCTCTTGCGTCCCCACTCTCGATTTAGCTTCTCCGTTCGTGGGCACGCCGGGTAATACGGCGGGGTTCTGTCCTCGAGGTGTCGGTCCACGTTTCCACTCCGACGACCTGCATGCCATCGGCCTGTCTCCCCAGACTTCGCCTAGGTTATTCTGTTCATGCACGTGGATGGGATTCTTCGGGATGTCTCGCCTCAACAGCGGGGCTTCCTGTCGCATGTTTTTCTGGTCTCCGTGACGGACAGCGAGGTGTTGTGACCGGTGGTCGACCTGTCGTGCCTCGTATTGATGTCTCTCATTATGTCACGTTCGGCGGTTTGCCCTTCGGTCTCCATGTCGCACCTCGTGTCTTTACGACCCTCGTCGGACAGGCCTTGCCTCCCCTGCTCAATCAGGGTCTTCCGCTCCTCTTTTTCCTTGATGGGTGGGATCTTCTCCGCGAACTCTCCCACACACTGTGTACACGACACTATTCTTGTTCCTCCTCGTTCCCTCGGTTCGGTTTGCTAGTCACCGTTCCCGAGTCTTGCCTTCCACCGTCGCACGATGTGCCGTGGGCCGGCCTCGACTGGGACGGGACGAGCACGACTGTCACCCAGAGTCAGGTAACTGCGTCGTACTTTCGTTCTTCAGGATCTGGCGGGGTACCTGTTTTACCACGCACACCTTTACACCGTCACACTGCGTGCAACCTACCTACCCGGGACTGCCAACCTAAGGGCGGTTGCTCTGTCGATGGGACAGAGCACCCGGGTAGTATGGTCTTTCCAACACACCGTATTCGATGTGTTTCCGCCACCCGACGCCCTTCTTGGTGTGCAAAGTCCTCCACAGACTGAGTGGGTACATGGACTTCGTTTGGTTGTTCACTTCCATCTGGCCGGCACAAGCCTGGTCCGCTCAGCTCTGGCGGTGGTGCCTGAGTCCTGTTCCCCTATCGTTCCCCGATTTCCACTTGGAATCGATTGGTGATCTAGGGCCCTCGTTGGTCTTCACATCGTGGGTGTTTGTGAGGCAGTGTGGGTGCCGAAGTTTAGTCGATCTTTGACTGTCCAATCCTCTCCACTGGACACATTCTCGGTGGCAGACTTCCGTCTCTCACTGGCATAGTTTTCCTTCTGGGATGAACAACACTTCACGGACACGCCCATCGCTTGCGTTCGTGTTTCCCTACCTCAATTGGTTATTTTTGAGATGCGTCCCAACATATGCACCACGCTTAGGACCCGACTGTCGGCCATTCGGGTACCGTTTGAGTCTTTCACGGGGATTGGTCGTTCCTCGCAAGGGATTGGATTTCCTCATGCGGGCCTGCTTTGGGCTTAGGCCAACCCCGCGTCCGTTTCCTCCTCAGTGGTCTCTGTCGGAGGCTCTCACACTGCTCTCGTCTGCCTCTGACACTATTTACCCCGCATCTGAACACTTCCATGCCGTGACACTGTTTCTTCTGGCTTTGGCGACGGGTGAAGGAGTCCCGGAGAGGGCTGCCTTGTCTAGGACCCAGCATTGCTTACGATTTTCTTCCGTCCTTGGGTCAGTTACTTTGGCTCCGTCTGTTCGTTTTGTAGCTACAACCGTACGCAACACTTAAATTTTAAGTTTTTTCCTGTACCAGCTTTCAAACTTGGTAGGGTTCATCATCCGTTATGCCCGGTTCAAACCCTGCATCCGTATGTGTACTCGGCCAGGCCAGTGTCAGAGTTGACATTACGAGTGGCGCCTACGACCAGTAGGAGGCTAGGTTGACGTGCTGTGGGACTTCGCCTGTGTCGGATTCTTCGGGCCAGTAATCCAGACGTTCAAGGCACTGCTCATGATGTCCGTTCGTACGCTGATACGTTCAGGTTTTTCCTCTTTCTCGACCAGACATTGCCGACACAGGGCTTTGGTCTTCCCCCACCATGTTTGTCTCCTCCTCTCTGTCCATGTCCACGGGCAGACCAGGACGTCCTTGTTGTGCGTTGGGCCAGCAGGTTCCCTCAAGGTATACCTGCAGGGTTCCTTCTGTCTATTGTCCTTCTCCTGTCCTGTCCTTCCCTTATTGGGGGGGGGGGGAGGGAAGGGTATTGCACTATACCCATACTTGCACCTAAATTAACACCTTACGAGCGGCCTATGCGGTTTATTTATATGTACCGCCCAGCGGGGTGTTTTTAGCCAAAATAGGGCTGTTTACGTGATCATTTTCATGCCTAAATAAGACCCAGAACGTAAAACAAGTACCTATCCCTGAAAGGGCATAAACAGAGCTTTCGAATGACACCATAACGATCCTTTTATGATGGCTAGTTTTCTTGCAATAACCGTGCAACGCGAGTGCAAAAAGCATGTAATTTGGTACTTTCCCCATATAATTCAGTATGTAGCGAGTGAGAGAGGGAGGAGGGAGCTGAGATTCGTGTCAGTAGGTTCGCCGCGGTGGTCTGGAGCAGTCATACGCTCGCTAGTCTCCTGCCACCACTTGTCTCTCTCTCTCAGCAACATTACGTGCTGAAATTGCCACTCGACCTATGTCGAGCGCCGCCACATAGTCCAGCTTTATTAAATACGACTTATGTGGTGAGCCGCTAATTAAGGGTTAAAGATTAATAACTGGGTTAAGACTTTGATATACTTTCTAGGGGGGGGGGGGGGGGGTATTGCACTATACCCATACTTGAACCTAAGTTAAAGATTAATAACTGGGTTAAGATTTTGATATACTTTCTAGTCGTAATTATAGTACCTTCTTTCGATATGTCTTGTCCTCATACCACTGAAATATTCTCTTATGGCTTTTAGTGCTCGTCACTGACACTGCTCATGTAGTTTCTCGTCCCATCCTGTACAGTACTCCTATTCGGCGTATGTCGGTATTTACTCGTTACAGTATGGGTCGTCCTGCTTTCTTCTGGAAGGAGGAAGGGCGGGGGGCGGTGTCCTGGAATTTATATTCATCATTATGAAATGCATCATTCTTTGTCTTAAGGCCGCGTCATACAGAACTCGAATCCACCAGAACCCACTGGAATCGAACTTTTCACCGGAATTGACGTGAAGTACGCGGCCTTAATCGAGTGTGACTTCAGAGTAGAATGCGACCCGTCAATGACCGGAATGTAACTCGAACGTAACTCGATGGACTCGAATGTAACCCAAATATGAGTCGATGTTAACCAGTAAGTGACTCGAAGGAAACCGGATGTGGAAAGAAGACTATTCGATCCCAAGTCAAATGCAACTCGAATGACCAGAATGAGACCGGAATGTCAGTATATCATGACCAGAATTACATGAAGTTAAGTCGAACGTAAGTGGAACTAAGTTGAACGTAACTCGAACGTAAGTGGAACGTGACTCGAATAGGCAGAAGGTGACTCGATGAGGAACCTTTGAGTATATAAAGGGAGGATTGGTTGACAGGCACACCAGTAGTAACAGGGCACTCACCACTGCAACATGAGCACTTTCAATCACATACACACATACACATACACGAGGGGAGGGTGGGGGGGTGGAGATAGGGTTTTTCTGGACCCCCTTCTCCCTCATGTTTAGCCCCATTAGTTTTTGAGATGTTATGACGTTCATTCCATTAGTTTGGAGGTTATAAAACAAATTGCCCTATTTCTTTGTTAATATTAAGACCTTTCGTGCCATTTAGGCATAGGTTTATTTCCTGGCGAGTGATAGCGAGCCTGTAACTTTAGGAAGAACTGGCCATCGGCTGGGACACTTTTCTACCGAAAAATGTACAAATTAATCTCGAATTGAGTGTGTTTTTTAAGCTTTGATGGATGTCTAGCGAAGAAAGTAAAAACCAAAAAATATATATAGGCTAAATAAAAAATAGACCAAAAAGTAACCCTACCCCCTTAACTCACACAGTTGGGGTGAAGGAAGAACACTTTTCATTGGTAGACACAACTGAGGGGAAGCCGGAGTTAAAGTGCGGAGAGTTAGATGAGTAAGTTTGATTCCAGGTACTACTTGAAATACTCTTTGCTCTTTCCATTCACATATGCATAGCCTACGTGGGTTGCAGTTGGGATGTGTGTACATGCTTAGATTGATATGCAGGAATCGAAGTTGCATAATAAATCGTAGGCAGTGTCCACCATTCTTTAAATGCCTTCGTGGTGTAATGCATAAGGTGTTGATATTCGGTGTGAGCGTTCTGGGTTCGAATCCACGGACTGCCACATGTGTTTGTAATATTTCATTAATCGATTTTAGGAGTAGAGTTGGTTGTTGGATAGAACATAATAATACAATGGCCTCGTATAGGGCCGATTTTATATTTTATTTTATTTATTATTATTATTATTTTTTTTTTTCAATCCGTTATATATTTGGGGCCGCACCTAGTCGAGTTATATTCTGGTTGTATTCCAAGTACTTCTAGTCATGTTCGAGTCAACATCCAGTGTACACTCGATACATCAAGCAAGTATGCAGTCATCTACCAGTCATATTCTAGTCGGCATCCAGTTGTATTCTTCTTAATTCGGGTTATATTCAACTCTCATTCCATTACATTAAATTTGAAAGTGGAATAATCAACTTGTCATCCAGTTGACTTCCGGTCATTATCGAGTGGCATCGAGTTACATTCAATAAATTCGAGTCGGCATCGACTATAAAAATTACATCAGAACATGACCAGAATAGGTAGAATGCGACTCTAATGCGACTCGAATGCGACCAGGATACGACTAGATTGTAACTCGATAATTTTTAACGGTTTTTTCACTCGATATATCGTAGAAAATTAATGCATGGACTAACTTTTTGCTCACTTACTCGATCAATCGTGAGACGACTAGAACATCACTCAAAACACAAGAATAGACAAGAATCTAACCAGAACACGTACAAGAATAGACCAAAATGGGGAAGAAGTGGCTAAAATTTGAATTTTTGAATTCATTCTGGTGGGTTCTGGTGGATTCGAGTTCTGTATGACGAGGCCTTTAAGGCTGCGTCATACAGAACTCGAATCCACCAGAACCCACTGGAATCGAACTTTTCACCGGAATTGACGAGAATTACGCGGCCTTAATCGAGTGTGACTTCAGAGTAAAATGCGACCCGTCAATGACCGGAATGTAACTCGAACGTAACTCGATGGACTCGAATGTAACCCAAATATGAGTCGATGTTAACCAGTAAGTGACTCGAAGGAAACCGGATGTGGAAAGAAGACTATTCGATCCCAAGTCGAATACAACTCGAATGACCAGAATGAGACCGGAATGTCAGTATATCATGACCAGAATTACATGAAGTTAAGTCGAACGTAAGTGGAACTAAGTTGAACGTAACTCGAACGTAAGTGGAACGTGACTCGAATAGGCAGAAGGTGACTCGATGAGGAACCTTTGAGTATATAAAGGGAGGATTGGTTGACAGGCACACCAGTAGTAACAGGGCACTCACCACTGCAACATAAGCACTTTCAATCACATACACACATACACGTACACGAAGGGAGGGGGGGAGGTGGAGATAGGGTTTTTCTGGACCCCCTTCTCCCTCATGTTTAGCTCCATTAGTTTTTGAGATGTTATGACGTTCATTCCATTAGTTTGGCGGTTATAAAAAAAATAGCCTTATTTCTTTGTTAATATTAAGACCTTTCGTGCCATTTAGGCATAGGTTTATTTCCTGGCGAGCGATAGCGAGCCTGTAACTTTAGGAGGAACTGGCCATCGGCTGGGACACTTCTACCGAAAAATGTACAAATTAATCTCGAATTGAGTGTTTTTTAAGCTTTGATGGATGTCTAGCAAAGAAAGTAAAAACAACAAATATATATAGGCTAAATAAAAAATAGACCAAAAAGTAACCCTACCCCCTTAACTCACACAGCTGGGGTGAAGGAAGAACACTTTTCATTGGTAGACACAACTGAGGGGAAGCCGGAGTTAAGGTGTGGAGAGTTAGATGAGTAAGTTTGATTCCAGGTACTACTTGAAATACAATGGCCTCGTATAGGGCCGATTTTATATTTTATTTTATTTATTATTATTTGTTTGTTTGTTTTTTCAATCCGTTATATATTTGGGGCCGCACCTAGTCGAGTTATATTCTGGTTGTATTCCAGTTACCTTCTAGTTGGATTCCACTTGTATTCTAGTACTTCTAGTCATGTTCGAGTCGACATCCAGTGTACACTCGATACATCAAGCAAGTATGCAGTCATCAACCAGTCATATTCTAGTTGGCATCCAGTTGTATTCTTCTTAATTCGAGTTATATTCAACTCTCATTCCATTACATTCAATTTTAAAGTGGAATAATCAACTTGTCATCCAGCTGACTTCCGGTCATTATCGAGTGGCATCGAGTTACATTCAAGTAATTCGAGTCGGCATCGACTCTAAAAATTACATCAGAACATGACCAAAATAGGTAGAATGCGACTCTAGTGCGACTCGAATGCGACCAGGATGTAACTTGATAATTTTTAATGGTGTTTTCACTCGATAAATCGTAGAAAATTAACGCATGCACTAACTTTTTGCTCACTCACTCGATCAATCGAGTGACGACTAGAACATCACTCGAAACACAAGAATAGACAAGAATCTAACTAGAACACGTACAAGAATAGACCAGAATGGGGAAGAAGTGGCTAAAATTTGAATTTTTGAATTCATTCCGGTGGGTTCTGGTGGATTCGAGTTCTGTATGACGCGGCCTTTAGGCTAAGTTATCTCAAGGAATAAGACTTGGCTGTACTTGACCTTTCTTGATATGTACACCTGTCAGTACACTCTTTATATAAACTCTCTTGTTTACGTCAGTCTTTCCTTGGTCCTGATATTTCCTAAGGGCTAAGTTTGTGTTTTTTCGCTTGGATGTCCGCCTCCAATTTGTTACTCTAGCTCTACGTTGGAGACGTAGAGGCTACTACTAAATTGGGAGGTTTGACACTCTCTCAATACCAAAGAAGGTAAACCTTCTATTTGGTTGGTAGCCTCGGAGTATCCAACGTCATAGTATCCCGCCCTCACACCGTACCCCTGCCCATCCAATCTTGTCTAATTAACTTGATACCTAGATGATCTAATGAACCCGGTCGGGTTGTGTGGTGGACCCGTGACAACGGGTTAAGGAGCCAGATAGGATGGACAATGTTCTACAATTTTCTCTTTTCTTTCTCATCAATATTTTCATTTTACTTCAAAATAGTAGCCTCAAAAGTATGTACAACGTACCTAGTAGAGAGAGTAAGGTGCTACTCTAGATGTTATCGATTTAATCGCGCTAGTGATTACGATAATTGCCCGCTCCAGAGCGGAACGGAATTATACAATAAGTATATAGCTCTACGTTGGATACTCCGAGGCTACCTACCAAATAGAAGGTTTTCCTTCTTTGGTATTGGGAGAGTGTCAAACCTCCCAATTTCAACCCCTTTGTAAAGTAGAACGGCTTGACCCAATCTAACTTATTTGGCTTATCTTACTAACTCTTGGTCATCCTCCTTTTGGGACTTTGGTGAGACGTTTTCTATTGCGCTAGAGTAGTACTAGACATATCGAAAGCCTTCGATAGAGTATGGCACATATCTCTAATTTCCATACTACCCTCCTTCGGTTTCTATCCTCTATCTGTGCCTTTGTCTCTAATTTCCTTTCAGACCGCTCCATAGATGCAGTTGTGGACGGCCATCGCTCACATCCTCAACCTATCAACTTCGGTGTTCCTCAGGGTTCTCTCCTGTCTCCAATTCTCTTTCTAATATTTATTTATGATCTCCTCAACTGTACCTCTAGTCCTATTCACTCATATGCTGATGACTCTACCTTACACTATTCAACTAATTTGTCACATCAATCCAGCATGCAATCATTCCAAAACTCATGTAAAAGGGCCATAGAGCGCATATCTTCTGATCTATCAATTATTTCTGATTGGGGTAGAGAAACTCTATCTCTCCATCGCAATCTTCCGCAAGACTATCAATTACTCTTCAAGCAATACACAAATCAACCCTTCATACTCTCTCAATATTACAGGTGTATAATTTTCACCCGATCTTTCTTGGAAAGATCATATTACCACTCTTGCTAAAACAGCTTCCCAAAAGTTGGGTTTGCTCAATCGTCTCCGTGGGTTCTTCACCCCTGCACAGCTTTTTGCTCTGTATCAGGGCACAGTGCGCCCCTGTATTGAGTATTGTTCGCATGTATGGGGAGGCTCCACCCATACCGCACTTCTCGAAAGAGTAGAGTCCAAAGCATTTCGTCTCATCAACTCACTTCCTCTTACTAGTTCCATACAATCTCTTTCTACACGCTGCAATGTTGTATCTCTTTCACTCTACTATCGCTATTATGACAATCAGTGTTCTTCAGAGCTCTCTCAGTGCATACCCCCTCCCTTGCGGCGAGTGCGAGGCACCAGCCTTTCAACACAGTCCCACTCATCTTCTGTCCAGCTCTCCAACCCAAGAATTGGCAAATTTTCTCAGTCTTTCTTTTACTCAACAAGTGCACTCTGGAACTCACTCCCTCAATCAATCTTTCCTTCATCCTATGACTTAAACTGCTTTAAAGTTCGTGTGTGCAGGCATTTTGACCCCAACGTCTCTTGAATTTGGCCGTCACTCTTTTGGCTTTGGAGAGACACTCGTTACAGGCAACCTGCCTTTTGTCGCCTTCATACACATAGAAATAGGGTACCTAACTTAGGGGGAAAGCGTTATAGGTAAATGAAGCAATCAACATACGTCCGCAGCCCTATCGTTGTTAAATATGGTAAATTGATTTCATTCCAGGAGTTATGCATGTGATATAATAGCTAAATGATTATACAAATGTGTGTTATAATTCATATATCTATATATTGTTAAACGGTGTAATCCCCGAGAGATGGTGGCCGCGAATGGATTGTCTTCCATATGCCGAGACAACTCACTTGATTATCTAGCTTGTACCTGTTAACGGGGGAGTGTCGCTTAGGCCCAACCGCCCATTGGTGTGTATATAGTGTGGGCGTGCATTTGGGATACTATTGTACTGTTGGAATGGCTGTGGATGTGAATGTAGTCTGTAACCAGTGTAATAAGCTCGATCTTACTGATCAGGTGCCAGTATATACTGCACGTGTGCACTTGCGACAATGGTCTACCGCACCTCTATTGTTAGCCAATGCAGCTAAAGGTATAGAAATCCCTGCTCGTTGGTCAATAAACCTACAGTGCTCCGGAGGGGGATCAAACCCGGGCCTCCCACCCGAATGAGGCGACTGTGGTACTGCTTAGCCACACTTGTAAATTATAATGACCTTTTAAGTTTATTAAAGTGTCAAACATATACCTTACTTATTTAATGGTACCGTTTTATTTTTTACAACAACTTGTCCAGCTTCATTGTTTATGCTTTATGCTTATATATTTGCCAGCTGTCAAATATTTATGATTTGCAATCAATGAGAGGCTTTTTTTAATACTCTCATTAAACATACAGATGGTTTATCTGTACTGCATCATTCACCAGACCATATGACATAAATACTAATAAAGCAGAATCAAATTAAAAATACAAATTTAAATAATATAATTGAAGGGCACCCAGCATGTGGTGCGACATACCATATTTAGTTTTCACTTCCTTCTAACTGGCATGAGCGCATAATACAATGTGTTTTTGTATATTCTAACCCTTAACCTATTGAGCCCCATCCCAAAAGTAACTTAATATGACATCCAGTCCCAGGCATAATTAATTTTTGTTTCTTTTATTATTTGTTTAAATATTAACACCTTACGAGCGGCCTATGCGGTTTATTTATGTGTACCGCACAGCGGGGTGTTTTTAGCCAAAATAGGGCTGTTTACGTGATCATTTTCATGCCTAAATAAGACCCAGAACGTAAAACAAGTACCTATCCCTGAAAGGGCATAAACAGAGCTTTCGAATGACACCATAACGATCCTTGTATGATGGATAGTTTTCTTGCAATAACCGTGCAACGCGAGTGCAAAAAGCAGGTAATTCGGTACTTTCAGTACATAATTGAGTATGTAGCGAGTGAGAGAGGGAGGAGGGAGCTGAGATTTGTGTCAGTAGGTTCGCCGCGGTGGTCTGGAGCAGTCATACGCTCGCTAGTCTCCTGCCACCACTTGTCTCTCTCTCTCAGCCACATTACGTGCTGAAATTGCCACTCGAGTTATGTCGAGCGCCGCCACATAGTCCAGCTTTTTTTAACTCGACTTATGTTGCTCGCCGCTAATTAAGGTTAAATAAACTAGATTTTTATAGGCTCAAAAGATTGAAAATCTGATAACCCCTGGGGCAACCCCATGTGCCTCAAAGGGGCAAAATACCAACTAATACTTGACTAAAATCATAAAGCAATCTACATTAATCTGCAAGATAAATTATTTACATTGCTTGTAAAATTATCGTTTCTGTGTAATAACTCATATAATCCCGAGTCATATGGCAAAGTTTAAGCTCAAATTTAGATGAGGTCACTGAACCCAAGTCAAAAGTTCTGTATACTGTAATTAACCCTTTGAGTTCCAGCGACGTGTGATATAGTTTACTCTAGCATTATTTAAACAATATTCTGCAGCTTAGGAAGGGTCCGTTGTTGTTAAAATGGTTACTGGAGATAGTTTGAAACCTTATTAATACTAGAGGTCCTTCTTAAGCTGAGTAAAATCGTCTAATCGTTGCCGGCATATGATGTAAAGGACGTCTCTGGTACTGCATGGGTTAAGCCATTTAATGATGACGTAAACTCCACCATGATGAATATATGACTCAAGTACAGTAGGTAATAATGTGGAACAGTCACATTTTAATACAATATTAAATAACACTGACTTCAGAACAATTCGACACTACTATAAATTGGCTCGAGTGACACTGGCTTAATATAACAAATCTTGTTGTGATTTTATACTCAAGAGTAGTTTACAGATGGACTTGAACACAATGTAATGGAGAGCACTTGGCTAACTATGTCACATATACAGTACATTAACAATTATCTCTGTCACACGGAGCTGGCAGAGATTATGTAACCGTCGTTGTATGCATGTTTGATTGTTTGTGTGTTTGTTTGTAAGAGAATTCCTCAGAAACTAAGGTGACGGATTAAAATGAAACTTGGTCAGTATCTTCGTTTGGTCCCCGAATAGAAACGATCAACTTTTGGCCAATATCCGCTGACCCCACATTTTCCCATAAATTACCCCCCCCCCAATCCCCATTTGCCTCGATGCGCTCCCTTCTTCTATTATTTTGTCCTTACTTCTTCTTTCTTCTTCTTCGTTTTCTTCATCGTCTATCGAGGTCACCCCTGAATCTTGTTGATTCCATCGGGCTGACCTTTGCATCGGCGCTAACTAGGTGTGTGTTAATCAGAAGGCAAACCAGCGGAGAAGAAGGGCTTCACTAGAGTTCTCGAAAGGGGCTCCAGTCTTGACTTTCTTCCTGACTTATGTTGGCTTAATATTACTGAAGGGTTGGTAGCCTATAAAGCTCTGTTTAAATAATAATAATATAAATAGAGGAAAAAGAAAAATCATAGCAAGAGTGGAAAGGATTATCAAGGAGAAGGGTGGAGTTCCTGTGGTACACAGTATCCTACCAAGAAGAGGGGTAAGGAAGGAATGGTCCTCCAGGGCTATTGGTGTAAATAGCCGGCTGGAGAAGTATTGCAAGGCAAATACTATTCCATTTCTGGATAACTGGACCCTCTTCTATGGTAAGGATGAACTGTATGCCCAGGATGGAGTACATCTCTCTCGACTAGGAGTTTCGACCTTAGCCAGCTCACTCGACAAGTTTGTTGCGGGGTTTTGTTAATAAACCATAGGTGTGTAAGTAAAATAGAATCCCAGCCACATGAAATTGATAGTCATAACGAACATTCTGATAGCATAGATTTTCCGTCTAGGTCTAGTAGTTCAACAGGTAAAAATAAATTAGTTAAAAACAATAGAAAAATAGTTGCAAATACAAGTAATAGTTTGAGGGTTTATTATACAAATTGTAGGAGTTTATGTAACAAAATGAACGAACTTAGAGCACTGGTTAGCAAAGAAAATATAGACATAATAGCGCTAACTGAAACATGGATTAATACAGAAACCAGGCATTTTTTTAGCAGAGTTTGATATACCGGGATATAGTTTGTTTAAATATGACCGAACAAGTAGGAGGGGCGGCGGTATAGCAGTGTTTGTCAGGAGTTCATTAACAAGTTGTATTCAATCAGGTATTAGAGTAAATAATGAAAATGAAAGTGTTTGGGTAGAGGTTAACGAATTTAGTGAGACCTTAGTTATTGGAGTTATGTATAGACCGCCAAATATGAGTAGAAATGACGGAACATCATTATGGGAGGAAATTAAAATAGCATCAAGGTTTAGCAACGTGTGCATTATGGGGGATTTTAATTTCCCTAATATAGATTGGCAGCAACAAATAGGCGACTCTGATTCAAAGGAGTTTATTGAGGTAGTACAAGATAGTTTTTTATCTCAATTCATAGATACGCCGACTAGAGGTGATCATATTCTCGATTTAGTGTTCAGTAACAATGAACATATGATAAATAGTGTAGAAATCGGGGACCACCTAGGAAATAGTGATCACAATTCTGTGTATTTTAATATACAATGGAAAGGTAATACCAGAGAGAATACAACATTAATACCTGACTTCGGAAAAGCCAATTATGGTGGATTAAGAAGAACTCTATTAGCGGACCCTATGGTCAAAAAATTAAGTCGATCCAGGTGTCCAAATGAGTGTATCCCTTCTCAGGCACCTGTCATCTTAAGTCAGGAAGAGACGTCAAACTTGGTAGAAACATACACTAATTTTATCAAGTCAGTATTCAATGCGCAAAATAAATATATCTCCAATTTTTTTTTTTAGATCAACACAGAACCAACCCAAATGGATGAATAATAGACTATTAGATCTTCTAGGAAAAAAGAGAGGAATATATAGAAAAATTAAGAAAGGCAAAATTCACCTAGTTGCTTACTATCAGAATCTATCACAACAGGTAAAAAAGGATATTAGGAAAGAAAAAGAAATTATGAAATTAACGTTGCCAATGACTCAACAAATAATCCTAAAGCTTTTTACCAACTATATAAATCCAAGGTTAGAGATGTAATTGGTCCCGTTAAAACTTCGATAGGAGAAATGACAGAACATTATTTAGAAATGTGCAGTACATTAAATAGTCAATTTCTTTCCGTTTTCACTAATACAAATTTGGCACAGTTTCCAGAAGTCCGTAAGGTATATAGCGATAGCATAGAAAATAGGTTAATAATATATAAATTAATTAATTTAAATTAAAATTTTAAGTACGGTTACTATAAGTAGAAATGATGTGCTTAAGGAAATTGACAGACTGAAACCTCATAAATCGCCTGGTCCTATTGAGGTATATGCTAGAGTATTAAAAGAATACAGAGATGAGTTAAGTTACCCATTAACATTTCTATTTAACAAGTCATTAGAAACAGGTATAGTTCCAGAAGCTTGGAAGCTTGCAAATGTAGTTCCGATCTTCAAAAAAGGTGATAAATCAATAGCATCCAATTACTGTTCCATTAGTCTCACTTCAATCGTAGGAAAGCTACTAGAGTCAATTATTGCTAGGAAAATGAGAAACCACTTAGAAACATTTAACTTAATCAATTCTTCTCAGCATGGATTCACTCAGGGACGGTCTTGCCTTACTAATTTGCTTAGTTTTTTCTCAGAGGTATATGAAGCAGTAGATAATGACAAGTCATATGATATTATATATTTAGATTTCAGTAAAGCTTTCGACAGAGTCCCTCATGAGAGATTGATGAGAAAGGTTGAGGCACATGGAATAGGTGGGGCGTTGTTAGGATGGATTAGGTCATGGCTAATTGGTAGGAAGCAGAGAGTCAGCATAAATGGTACCAAGTCAGAATGGGGAGCAGTCAAAAGTGGTGTCCCCCAGGGATCTGTATTAGGTCCTCTGTTGATTATTATATGCATAAATGACCTTGATATAAGTATAACTAGTAGGATAAGTAAATTTGCAGACGATACCAAAATGGGGAGAAAAATTGATTCAGATAGAGATATAGAGTGTCTGCAAAGGGATCTAGATACATTGCACGAATGGTCAGTAAATTGGCAGATGAAGTTTAAACATTGACAAATGCAAGGTATTAAAGATAGGGAAGATGCATACAAATGTTAAATATAAACTAGCTAATATGGAATTAGAAAACGCAGACTGTGAGAAAGATCTAGGTGTGTTTCTTAGCAATGATTTGAAGCCTAGAAAACAATGTATAAGCGTTCGTAACAAGGCAAACAGGATTCTCGGGTTCATATCTAGGAGTGTGAGTAACAGAACTGCTGATGTTATCTTAAAACTTTAATTGTCATTAGTGAGACCCCATATGGATTATGCTGTTCAATTTTGGTGTCCTTATTACAGAATGGACATAGATTCATTGGAGAGAGTACAACGTAGAATGAAAAAAATTATCCATAATATACGGAATTTTCCGTATGAAGAAAGGTTGAAGAAATTAGGCTTACATTCGTTAGAGAGACTAAGAGTTAGAGGGTATATGATAGAGGTATGCAAGTGGGTTAGTGGGATTAATAAAGGGGATATGAAAAATGTACTAAAGCTCAGTGATAGCGAAAGAACTCGTACAAATAGTTTCAAATTAGATAAATTTCGATTCAGAAAAGATATAGGCAAATATTGGTTTGGTAACAGAGTTGTAGATGGGTGGAATAGGCTACCAAGTGATATCGTGGGATCAAGAACGATAGGGAGCTTTAAGATAAAATTAGATAGGCATATGGACGAGATGCGTTGGGTGTGAGGGGGATCTACCAGGTGTGGGCCAATCGGCGTTCAGCAGACCCCCGTAATCCTGACCATTTTGGTGGGGGCAGTACTCAAGGTATTAGTGAGTTGGGTCTATAATTGGGCCTTGTAATTGAGGTTGGGTGTGACTGGAATCTGCCTTGTATGGGCCGATCGGCTTTTTGCAGACTCCCATTTTCTTATGTTCTTATGCGACCCCATCCTCCCCCCCCAGCCACAGAATGAAAGTCATAAGAAGAGTGGAAAGGACTATGCCCCCCTTCCCCCCACCACCACCCCCCAAGCCACAGAAGGAAGGTCATAGGAAGAGTGGAAAGGACTATACTGCCCCCCCCCCCCCAGCCACAGAATGAAAGTCATAAGAAGAGTGAAAAGGACTATACCCTCCTTCCCACCCCCACCCCAGCCACAGAATGAGTCATAAAAAGAGTGGAAAGGACTATACCCCCTTCCCCCCCAGCCACAGGATGAAAGTCATTAGAAGAGTGGAAAGAACTAAACCGCCCTCCGCCCTCCACCCTCCAAGCCACAGAAAGAAAGACATAGGGAGAATAGAAAGGACTATACCCCCCCTGCCAGCCACAGAAAGAAAGTTATAGGAAGAGTGGAAAGGACTACCCCCCCCCCCCCCTAGCCACAGAAGAAAAGTCATAGGGAGAATAGAAAGGACTACCCCCCCCCCCCAAGCCACAGAAGGAAATAATCTTAAAGTCATGGGAAGAGTGGAACAGACTATCCACCCTCCCTCCAGCCACAGAATAAGAAGAGTGGAAAGGACTATACCCCTCTCCCCCCCCCCCCCCCCTCCTCCCCCTCCACCCTCTCCCCTCCCCCCAACCACAGCTTTCACAGTGAATGGACGGTCTGTTATTGAGTTTTGGACACTCCTCAATATTATGTGTTCGTCACTCAGCCGGTAAGAGCCTCTAACCACTTTATTTTATATGTTTCTATGACTGTATTGGATGTATGATTGTATACTACTAATAAAATAGTAACTAGTCACTGCATATTTATTTAAAACTTAACCCCCAATTTATGTCAAAATTACTGTATACTTATATAGTCTTATAATATAGGAAAAACAAGGGACTGGAGTTCTCGAAAAGGGGCTTCAGTCCTGACGTTATTTTTGACTTACAGTGTGCTGGCTTAAGGGGACTTATATTACTATTATTATTATAATTATTATTATTAATTGTTTTTTATTATTACCGGTATATTCAGCGTGTCCCAGGAGGAAAGGGCATAACTTTGGGAAATGATAAAACAATGTATTCTAAGCATAAAATGTTCTATAACAAAAAGTCCAAATCTCAACCATTAAACAGATATTGAAGGTTTAATGTAGTATCCTCCCCCGCATCACTGTAATGGACTCTTCCATGTCAAATAGCTCCAGCTGGTTCAAAGTGAGCTAATATGTCTATAATCATTTTGTAACTTACAGAATTATAGTATCTTTATTATAACATGGTAAAATAATTGCAGTTAGAAGGAAGTGTGGTAGGCACTAGGACAGCTAGGCCAGACTTATGGGGAAATATTGAAGAAACTAAAATAAAATAAGAAATTAACAAATATACATATACATCAAAATCTCCCCATAACCATTTAACATATCATGAATTGTTTTTCTGGCTCTCATTAGACGATTCTATTAAGCTTAGCACGGGCCTGTGGTAATTAAAGGGTTAATTTAGACAGTTTACAATCTTATGGGTCTCAGATATTCTTGAGCTGAGTAATGTCGTCTAATGATAGCAATGGCAAAAGGAAAATTGCCTCATCATATATTAAAAGGGTTAAACACACACACACAAATGTATATACACACACACACACAAATGTATATACACACACACACTCTCGAAGCACACAAGAAAACTGCACGATAAACAAATACCGCCTTAGTGTAAGAATAACAAATACCGCCTTAGTGTAAGAATAACAAATACCGCCTTAGTGTAAGAATAACAAATACCGCCTTAGTGTAAGAATAACAAATACCGCCTTAGTGTAAGAATAACAAATACCGCCTTAGTGTAAGAATAACAAATACCGCCTTAGTGTAAGAATAACAAATACCGCCTTAGTGTAAGAATAACAAATACCGCCTTAGTGTAAGAATAACAAATAAAGAGCTAAGAGGGAAGTGGGGAAGACAAAGTGAAGCTGTTGTTTAAAACCCAGAAATAAAAAAGGTACAGCCAGAATTTATAATGGTCCGGGGGGGGGGGGGGGTTAGTTAGAATCTCAAGGCCTTGTTTTAATTTCAAGAATGGATATACGGTGTATATATTATATAAATAAACTGTATATATATATATATATAAATATATATATATATATATATATATATACAGTATATATAATATATACAGTATGTATATATATATATATATATATATATATATATATATACAGTATATATATATATAATATATATATATATATATTTACAGTTTATATCTATATATATATATATATATATATATATACTTATATATATATATATATGTGTGTGTGTGTGTGTGTGTGTGTGTGCGCGCATTGGGAAATCGCCCAAGCACCATAAACAGCTTTGGAAGGAGTAAGTAGGCCGACCCCTTCCGAGCCTATTGAAGTTGAAAATTCCTAATCCACCTACAGCCACCCTTATTGAGTTAGACGGCCAAGAGTTCTCCTAAGCAAGCCTCGAGAATGGGCAAAGCTTTCCCCACCCATACGCTCCCCCATTGGCCAAGGCAAGGCAATACAAAACATGACATCACGGCTGACCAGGTACAGGATTGGTAGAGATGCTTGCTTGGACAGCTACCCTATTGGCCGGCCCAAGATGGTACAAGTAGAAAACACGGTCACAGGAAATCACCAGAGCATTATCCAAAATGGAAGAACAGGATCCAGGAATGACAAGTCTGGAAAACCTGTGATTAGCTGGCTGTAAAATCCTTGATACTCCAGCACACCTTATAAGGACCCCCAACCCACCTCTCAACACACAGTCACCGCTGTTCCCTTTAACTCGGTTCAACTCCTCCTCTCGCAACCCCAAACTCCTTTTGCAGTAGCAGTAGCTGGCTCGGTGGAAAGCTCACAAAAACACTAAAAGAGATGATTTGATCAATTCAGGCAATTAATATTCTAGACTGCCCCTGAGCTACCCCCAGCCACTGCTGTAGCTGCCTCCCTCCATCAACTGCCCTGAACTCCTAGAACTGCAGGTCCTAATTCAACGCCATACCTTCAGTGCCCTCGACACCTACTTCACTGAATTAAACACCCACTTGGAGATCGAATTACCAGAGGTCCTACGAGAGAAAAAACAGCCGGCGACTGAGGCATTCACCCCCTATTACTGAGGCCGCCCTTGACAACACCCATGAGAGGAAGATCTGCTGCCGACACCCCCACTCCCCCCGAGTGTGGCCTTGGTGAGAAGCTGAGACGAAGATTCAGCTGACAACGAGGAGATAAGCTGCCGAGACGCCCTGGCCCAGGAGGACAAGCCCCATCACCTTTGTTACAGTTATATTAGACAATAATAAGGCCGTTAGATGGTAAATAGAGTACTTGTAGCAGTACTGATAGATGATCTTGATAATACTCCTCGCTTGCACCTTATACAATAAGAGTCATTGCTCAACCTCATGTAAACTTGCTTCAACTATTCTCCAGCTTAGCCCCAATTAATGTCATCAACTAATTAGTAATGCGTATTTTTTGTCTATGTGTATGAAGGAGACAAAAGGCAGGTTGCCTGTAACGAGTGTCTCTCCCAAAGTCGAAAGAGTGACAAGGGACGTAGGGTCGAAATGCCTAGACACACGAAGTTTAAAGCAATTTAAGTCATAAGATGAAGGAAAGATTGATTGAGGGAGAGAGTTCCAGAGTTAACTTGTTGAGTAGAAGAAAGACTGAGAACATTTGCCAATTCTTGGGTTGGAGAGCTGGACAGAATAGGAGTGGGACTGTTGAAAGGCGGGTGTTTCGCACTCATTGCAAGGGAGGGGGTATGCACTGAGAGAGCTCTAAAGAACACTGATTGTTGTAATAGCGATAGTAGAGTGAAAGAGATGCAACATTGCGGCATGTAGAAAGAGATTGTAGGGAAGAAGTGAGTTGGTGAGACGTAATGCCTTGGGCTCTACTCTTTTGAGAAGTGTGGTATGGGTGGAGCCTCCCCATACATGCGAACAATACTCAATACAGGGGCGCACTGTGCCCCGATTCAGAGCAAGAAGCTGTGCGGGAGTGAAGAACCCACGGAGACAATTTAGCACACCCAATATTTGGGAAGCTGTTTTAGCAAGAGTGGTAATATGATCTTCCAAGAAAAGTTGGATGAAAAAGATACACCAAGAATATAGAGAGAAGATGAAGAATAGTTGATAGTCTTGTGGAAGATTGCGATGGAGAGATAGAAATAGAAACTGGATATTGGAGGCGTTGAAAGTAACCAGATTTTCTCTGCCCCAATCAAAAATAATTGATAGATCAGAAGATAGGCATTCTATGGCCTCGTTAAATTTGTTTTGGAGTGATTGCATGCTGGTTTGATGTGAAAAACTAGTTGAATAGTGTAAGGTAGAGTCGTCAGCATATGAGTGGATAGGACTAGAGGTACAGTTGAGTAGATCATTAATGAATATTAGAAAGTGAATTGGAGATAGGACAGAACCCGGAGAAACACCGGAGTTGATAGGTTGAGGGAGTGAGCGATGGCCGTCCACAACTGCAGCAATGGAGCAGTCTGAAAGGAAATTAGAGACAAAGGAACAGATGGAGGGATAGAAACCGAAGGAGGGTAGCTTGGAAATTAGAGATTTGTGCCAGACTCTATTGAAGGCTTTCCATATGTCTAGCGCAATAGAGAAAGTCTGGCAGAAGTCCCGAAAGAGGGATGACCAAGAGTTAGTAAACTAAGCAAGAAGATCACCAGTAAGGAAACCATACTGATGATCTGAAAGTAGATTATGGGAAGATAAATGCTTAAGAAATGTTGAGTTAAGAATAGTTTCATAAACTTTAGAGATACAAGAAATGAGAGCAATTGGACGATAGTTGGAGGGTTGGGAGTTGTCACCCTTCTTTTGGATAGGTTGAATAAGAGCAAACTTTCAGCTAGAAGGAAAGATGCTAGAGGAATGACAGAGACGAAAGAGTTTGCTTAGGAAGGGAATCAGGAAGGAAGAACAAATTTTGAGTACATCAGGAGGAACACCATCAGGTCCGTACACCTTCTTAGTATTAAGCCCAGAGAGGTCAGAAAGTACATCCTTAGATGAGATTATAATATTAGGCATAAGTAACTGAGAGGGGAGTGGAGAGGGAAGGAATAGCATCGGAATTATCCCCAGTGGAGTTTTTAATGAAAGTTTGAGCAAAGAGTTCATCTTTTACAGAGGAAGAAGTACAAAGGAGTACAAAGGAAATCAAGCAACAACATATATAGTAACCCTTCTAGGTTGCTTGTCCTCCAAAACACTGAGGATCAAGTGTCCAAATAGTGGTTTAGAGTGGGTAAGGAAACATTGGAAAGGGAATTACTGCCCTGGAACTAATGTCCGTGGCAGGATTAGGAAGTTAGTAGGGGACAGATGGGTTAGTAACTGAGGGGGGGATAAAATAAAGTTATTCATTTACAAACGCAGTCAGTCGCGGGTTTGATGCGAGATATTTGTCTACGCGGAGTTTAAATGAATCAACGGTGATGCAGTCTATAACGTTTCGGGGAAGCCCATTCCACAAGTTGACAACTCGATTGAAAAAGAAATTCTTAGATTCGTGTGAGTTAAAAGATTTACCAATAATTTTGCAACCGTTTCCCCGCGTGTAATTAGATTGGTCGATAGTGAAGTACTTACTACAGTTCATATTGTCGATGCCTTTGATGATTTTGAACACTTGAATTAAGTCACCTCTTAATCTGCGCTGGGTTAAAGGAAATAGATTTAATTCTCTAAGACGCTCTTCGTATGGTTTGTTCTTTAGGCTAGGTATCATTTTGGTAACTCTACGTTGAACTCGTTCTAGCTTGTTTATATCTTTTTGGTAATAAGGGCACCAGGATTGAACGCAGTATTCCAGAAGAGGGCGGACTAAGGAATTGTAAAGGGTTAGGATAACGTCTTTGGATTTATGCTCAAATGACCTGCCTATAAAGCCAATTATTTTGTTTGCCTTCTTAACAACTTCTGAACATTGTTGACTCGGTTTTAGGTTACTCGATATTGTTACTCCCAGATCGGTTTCTCTGTTTACATTCTTAAGCTGAGTGCCATTCATCGAATAGTTTGCTTTCTCATTTAGGTATCCGATATGTAGTACTTTACATTTATCCGCATTGAAACTCATTTGCCAAATTTGGGCCCAACATGACAATTTATCTAGATTGTGTTGCATGTCGTCAACTTGTTCTTTTGAGAGTACGCTATTTGCAATTTTTGTATCGTCAGCAAATTTTGAGATTGTGCAGGTGAGACCCTCATCTATGTCGTTGATGTAAATTAGAAAGATAATTGGTCCTAGTACCGATCCCTGGGGTAACCCGCTACTTACATTGGTCCATTTAGATGCCTTACCGTTTATGACTACTCTTTGCTTTCTGTCGCTGAGCCAATTTTCTATCCATTTCAACACACCGTCTTGTATTCCATGCGCTTTTAGTTTTAGCAGTAAACGTTTGTGGGGAACTTTGTCAAAGGCCTTTTGAAAATCAAGGTATATAATATCTACAGCTTTACTCTCATCGTAGAGGTTGAGGATATCGTGGAAGAAGTCTAAGAGGTTTGTTAAACAGGAACGTTTTTACGAAAGCCGTGTTGAGTATCTTTAAGTATGTTATTTTCCTCTAAGTGATTTACGAGTCTGTCTCGTATGACCGTTTCTAGCATTTTACACACAACTGAGGTTAAGCTAATTGGACGATAGTTACTGGGCAGGGATTTGCTGCCTTTTTTGAATATCGGTGTTACGTTGGCTAGCTTCCACTGATCAGGCATAGTTCCAGACTGCAAGGATTTATTGAATAGTAATGTCAGTGGTTTGGAGAGCTCATCCTTAGCTTCCTTTAGAACTCTAGGCGAGATTGTATCAGGTCCAGGCGTTTTATTTACCTTGAGTTTATCTAAACAATTCAATACTTCTCTCTCTGTAACGGTGATATTGCTTAAAACATCTGAATTATCAATCTGAATCGGCGATGGTGTAGGGATATCACTGAGGTCTTCTGTTGTGAAAACTGATGCAAAAAAGGTATTCAGGGCATTACTCATTTGTACTTCGTCTTTGGTGTATTCTCCATTTTCATCGACTAACGGTCCAACAGTTGAAGTAACTACTTTTTTCTTTCTGATATAACTACAGAATTATTTCGGGTTTGTTTTACTTCGATTCGCAATATGTAACTCTAAGGTCTTTTTACTTTGCTTAATTAACTTTTTGGCTTTGCGTCGTAGCTCTACAATTTTCACCCGTTCTTCGTCATTTTGTGAAGATTTTAATCTATCATTAGCAAATTTTTTAGCAAGCAGGCAGTTTGAAATATATTTATTCCACCATTTGGGCTTATTATTATGGCCTGGACGCCGTATTTTCGATGGTATGCAGTCTTGCACTGCATTTAGGTAAGTGGTTTCGAATAACTTCCAAGATGTATTTATGTCGTTATTGTTAATTAAAAAGCTCCAGTCAGTTTCTTTAAACATAGCTCTAAGTTTATGGAAGTTTGCTTTCTTGAAATTAGGGAATTTTTCGATGCTACTATTTGGTTCGTTACTAGTAAAATTTAAAGTGAAAGTTATCGTACGATGGTCGCTGTTACTGAATTCATCACCAACATTCAAATTCTCTATTAATTCTTCTTTTGTTGCAAGTACAATGTCAAGAACGTTATTACCACGGGTTGGCGTTCGAACAAATTGATAAAGCGAACTCTCTTGCAAGTTCGTATACAAGTCATGTCCGGAGTGTGAAGTAAGGGTATCGCACCACTCGGTCACAGGTAAATTAAAGTCGCCAAAAATTACGCTATCTTGTGAGTTACTTACATCTGCAATTTGTTCGTAAATTTCTCGGTCAGTTTGCACTGATTGAGCTGGAGGTCTGTATATTAATGCAAGTATTATTTTTGTACCTTTATTATTCTTTATTAGCACAAAAGATGCGTCGACGTTCACAATTTGAGGTTTTGACAAGAGGGTAGGGTTAAGACTTTCTTTGATATAAAGTAAAACGCCACCTCCATTTCGATTTATTCGGCTTTTCTCAAACATTACATAACCGGGAAGTGAATACTCTGCTAAAAAGTCTCTATCTTCTGTATTGAGCCAAAATTCTGTTATGCCAATCACATCATAATTTTCTGTAAACACTAGCTCCTCTAAATCTGAAAATTTATTGCGTATGCTACGAGCGTTTGCATAGAAAACCTATAAATTTGTTATTTTAGAACTCACGGAACGCTCTTTAATAATATTTTTGGTTCTTGTCGGATCTACATTTATGTTCATGGCTATCCTCGGTCCTCGCTGTCTTCGGTCCTTATCGCTGGTGGTCCTCGGTTGCCTCTGTTTTTTTCTTGGTGTTGGATGATTTATGTCACTGCTGCTTCTTCTCGGATGGCGGTAGTGCCGGTAGTGACGGTAGTGCCGTCAGACTGGAAAAGAAGAGGGAAAGATGAGGAGGTAAAATTGTTGGAGAGGTTCTTGGTTAGAAGCCAGAAAGCTTGAGAAGAGTTAGAATTCGAAAGTTCAGAACATTTATTATTGATGAATGAGTTTATGGCTAGTCCAAAAACAGATTTGGCTTGCTTCCAGGCAGAAACATATAAAGCACGAGTTTCTTGATTTTGAAGGCGATGGTACCATTTGAATGCTTCCTCCTTATTGCAGACTACAGTATAACAAGCATGAGTGAACCAAGATTTGTTTACCTTAGACTGAGAGAAAGAAAATGGAATGCATGCCTCCCTTCCCGAGAGGATTACCTCAGTTATGCGCACGGCACACTCCGAGGGTCCCAGGTCAAGGAAGCAAAAATAATTCAATGGGAAATCAAATTAGTACTGCCGAAGAGCCTCCCATTCGGCAGCCCCAAAGTGCCACAAGCGTTGTCGGCTGGGAGGATAGGTGGCCGTACTGGAGAGATAGGACAGGTAACAGAGATAAGGTTGTGATCGGAGGCGCCCGACGGAGAGAAAAGGTTTTCAGCGTAAGTAGAAGGATTAAAATTAGAAATAAGTAAAGAATGTTGGACCGATCTCCAATACGGTTAGGAATACGAGTAGGGTGCTGGACTAGGTGCTCTAGGTAATTTAGGATGGAAAAGATGTAGGCTTGTTCACCAGGTTGGTCAGTGAAGTGGGAGGAGAACCATTTGTGGTGGTGAACATTGAAATCTCCTTAAGATGGAGATCTTTGCGAAAGGAGAGATGGATAGAATGTGTTCCACTTTAGAAGTTAAATAGCCAAAGAATTTTGGATAGTCAGTAGAATTAGGGGAGAGATAAACAGTGCAGAAATATTTAGTTTGAGTGACACGAAAGCTTTAGCCAGAAAGTTAAGGATTCAGAAGAATCAAAGTTAGGAACACGAGAGAAAGCAAGATTGTTGCGCACATATACGCAACATCCACCTTTGGCTTGAAACTGAGGATAGAGATAGTAAGAGCATACAGTGATACAGAGAAGGGTTTGCTGTCAGTAGTCCCAGACAACTAGGTTTCGGTGAGAAAGAGGAGTTCAGGTTTGGCAGAGGAGAGGTGGTGTTCCACAGAGTGGAAGTTATAGGAAAGGCCAAGAATGTGGCAGAAATCTATAGTGAGAGTGGGAGGTCACGGTCCAGTGCATTTCGATGGGTCAGCATCAGAGGCCAAACCAATGAGGGAAAGGCGAACTAAAAATCCAGATGGCTCTGGGGGTCCGACTGGATTAGCTTCGTCAGTTTTACACCATTGAGGTGTTTTGAGGGCTTTCATGATTTAAGAGGTTTAATACAGTTCGCATACTAATCTATGACACATAGTTGTGTAGTATATTTTTACTAGATTCATAATATGATGGTTATATACTAATTAATGCAGTGAATATATAACGATTAACGTAATTTTATACATAAATATCAGCTTCCTGACCTAGAAATTTACTTTCATTCTAATGTGGTGTAATAGGCTGGGCGAAATGTTTAATACTCATTGAAGTATTGTATTTGCTTTCTTTTTAGTTACTAACAAATACATGTTTCAGTAGATATTGGCTGAACATACGGTATTTTATTCTTTAGTTTGTAGTATTTGGCAGGTTGAATTTCTGCGCATGCATGCGCACCAGTTTCTTTCTCACAAAACAAGTTCCCATGTGCTTTTAAGTTACCAATTTAATAATCCTCTCTCAAATCGGGCAGATAAATAGGTCACCGGCTAAATTTCTTATTAGACCAGAGACAGGAAATCAATCAATGTGTATCAGAATGTCATAGAACACAGTGGCAGCAAATTGAGTACGTGGAGATGCAAGAAATTCGAAAAAGATGACAACAAAGACTGAAAACACTGCCTCTTCCACGGGCGAGGGTTTTGGTGATCAGCTGACCGCGGCGTGATAAACGTACACAGTGTTAACAAAGTCTTCTTTTGTTCGCACCATTGGGCTAGTTTGGATTCGTTCATAAGCATAGATTTGTTAGATTGAGGGAAGGACATTCTCGAAAAGGGGCTCCATTCCTAACGATACTCTTGATTTGAAGTGTGATGGGGTTGATAGCCTCTGAAGTACTATCCTAACGAACTAAAAATTAGGAAAACTTTTCTTTGACACTCCTCACATGTATTTAATAGTCCAGGAGTAATAGCTTACTATATATTATTCAAGTTGCAGAGGTGTCGAGTTATCTCCGTCTCTATAGATAGGCTACATTTCATAATACAAACTTTCATCATGGCTTTCGGGGAACTATTTGCTGTTGGTTGTACTATACAGTCATGTATGGCATGTGGCGGTGACTGAATAATCAAAGTGATTGCTTGTGAGGGGGGATTGGGACATTGATGCAGATTTGATGTGTGCATGATTGTGATAATAATGTGGTTATTTAATTAATATTTACAGTATATGATGTGACACGTAGGCTACTACTCATATAATTATATGGGCGTATTCCTAGTGATATTTGGGGAACTCATAGTATCGTGCACGCATGGCTGTTAAAGATAAACATATCAGAAAGTGTGTGATGATAGGATTACAACAGCTGAAACTTTGTATGTTGTGCAATATTAGGTGATTGGGCTACTTTTGGGCGAGTTTTGAGATGCGTGGATGTGAGTTGGCAACCCTTAGAACACACACACACTCACACGCACGCACACAATCTATAACTATCCTTTTTACCTTCATTAAGGCTATAATCCACATTATATTAAGATTTCCATCCGTGAGAAAAAAATATCTACCATCATTACTGCTAATGTGCAGATATATATATACATAGAACATGTCAAATTTAACAAAGTAAGTCAAGTGGGGAAGAGATGTTGACTGCCCAAGTAGTTTTGTCTAATGACAATTATGGCTAGCGAACACTGGCACCAATTTATGATTGCTTATGCAATCATAATTGTATATTCTAATTTCCAGGAAAGTGGCTAATGCCGATTATTTTATACGTTCATCTCGAGTTTTTATACTTAGTATTATCATTTTTAGGACATGGATACCTATTTATTGAAATATTAACAGGATTACTTTTAGGACGCTTGCCATTTGTTTGTTGTAGGCCTAATAGAATCTCTTTTATTCATCATAACTACTTTGTATATTGGACATTGTACTGAATATATTTTGAGAGTAACATGTCTGTAACATTCATGACTATAGAAATCGAGTGATATTTTAATGACTGCGATTTATAGATTTTGAGTCACTCGATGGAAACAGATTTTGTTTGGGTGAGAAAGGAAAGCGCGATGAATAACAGACGATGTTTTGCCTGTCCCCCATTGGGACATTTAAAAACAAACAAACCGAGCACTGAATCCGTCAGACCAAGTACAAAATAGCTCCTCACTTCGGCAGCTTACGGCTCATATATATATATATATATATATATATATATATATATATATATATATATATATATATAAAGAGAGAGAGCAAGCGCGGGGCAAGGGGGGGGGGGGGGGAGGACTACTTGAAATGAGAGACCGGTGGTTGAGATACGGCTCAAAGAGTCTCGCAAAAGATCTCTTTCTCTCTCTCTTTTTCTCTCTTTTTTATCATATTTTTTTTTACATGCAGAAATAGGAAACCAAAGGCTGAATGCGCGTTTCTATTTTGAGGAGGCGAAGAGAGAGGCTGAGAGGTATCGGTTAAAGGAATTATGTCTCTCTCTCTCTCACTCTCTCTCTCTCTTACTGATATATTTGGGCAAAAATGAAATATAGAGATTTTGGGATAAGTTGTTTAGGAGAATTTCGACATACCGCCGGCGCCACACCAGTAAATGTATCGGCTACATGTAACGGAGCCTTAAATCCGATACAAACTATCATATTATTTTGATTGATGTTGCTGTTTATTCGTTTATTAAATTGTACTCTAGGAAATAAAATACAGTCATAAATAAAGCGAAATTGTTCGAGAGTAGACTCAATTTTAGCTACTTTGAGAGCTAATGGGGTTAAGCATGAGGGAGAAGGGGGTTCAGAAAAAGAAAATATCCTCCTTTAATCCCTCAAGTTAATATTTGAGAAGAAAGTGCCCGACCAAATCTCGAAACGGTATTGGATAACTAAAAGGAAGGTTAACCCGTACAGTACCAGTGACGGTCTTTTCATTATAGTAGGGCAACTCCTAGATGATTGTATTCAGCTTAGGAAGGACCTCTAACAAGTAAAAGGCCACATACTATATCAATTAATCCTCTTAGCTACCACAGATCCTTCTAAGCTGAATAATATCACCCAATAGTTGCCAGAACATAATGAAAAGGACGTCACCGATACTGAATGGGTTGTGGGGAAGTTGGAGAGTAGAACTAGGTATGCGATTTCTTCCTTAACCCTTTCAGAATTCCAGGACGCATTTTCGCTTTATTATGGCTAACATTAGACGATTTTAGTCAGTCTTAGAAGGTCGTAGAGGAATTTAACCTATTAAACGTAAAAATACCCTAGGGGCAAGGGAACTTATTTGTGAATTTCTAGCCTTGGATTCTGACATAATTCGTTATATTTACTATAATAGAGCATTATTTGTTTTCAATATACTTTTATTTTACATATATGATGTATATATGAACTTTCAAGAGTGCTAAAATAAGTTGGAAAATCATTTGGGTGGTGAAAAACGTAAATATTCGCCACCCGGTCATAATCTCAGGCGAGAGTGAGCCAGGCGCAACCCTCCCCTCTAGCTGTCTGTGAGGTAACTGAGGTGAGCGGGGGTGGGGGGGTGTGGGGGAGGGGGGGGGTGTTTGTGTCTCGTGTTATATAAAGATCTTTTATGCAACCCACTTGTGCTACATTATTGCGTGAGAGAAAAACAACCGATGCATGATGAAAATAAGAGGAACAATAGGTGATAATTATATAGGGGAAGGGGGGGGGGGGATATATGGATGAGTACTAGAGGGGATTTATCTCACCTAGAGACAAATTCCTTTGTTTTGAGAGCCCCTGGGGTGTTTTGGAAGGTTTTTTTATGGTCTTGCTTATGTGAGGCCTATCGCATTCGCTATGGTGACCCTTCTGTGGGGCCTATCGCGCTTCATGGGTTAAAGGAAAAAGTGCATTAATTATCTATATATATATGTATGTATGAATCTATCTAACTATATATATATATATATATATATGTATATATATATATATATATATATATATATATATATATTATATATATATATATATACTGTATATATAATCGGAAATTAGTATAGCCAGGTAGTATATTTTCTTGAAGGCATGTGAGATTAAAAAATACAGCATATTTTGCATTTAGTGTATATATTTTTTTATTCAGGGATTCAATATCTCTCGCAATGTTACGTTGTTGATCATTACGTAGATGTAGGAGAGTACCGTTGTTATCAAAGGGTTCTTGGGTTGTTGGTGGTTGTAACGTTTTGACTATTACATTAGTCATGATCACACAGTTGATTAAGGTTAGCGTAAATGTAGAGGGGGTTTATATAGGGGGTTTCCTGGATCTTGCGTCGCTTGTTCTGCACAGGTGGGCGGGGCTAGTAGGTGATCTGCGTTCGTTCGTAGTTGGCTGGCTGCTGGAAGCCGCGCACTGCGTCTGTTGATTGGCTAGCTGGACACTCGGGCATCTTCAGTTGGGCGTTGGCTAGGGGGTGCGGAGTGCTCGCTGTAGGTGTGGTAATTTTTTTCTTGGTGTCTGTGGGGGTAGGATCTCCTCGCTGTGGGGAGAATTTGTAGGTCCAAGGTCTGGTTGTTTAGTGTAGGGTTGAGTCTGTATGTAGATTGCTTCAAGGATGGGGAGGCGTCTATAGGTCGGGTTCATGTCTAGGAAGGGTAGTTTCCCTTCAATAGTTTCTTCATCTGGCTCTATCGAAAATCATTACAACAGCCCAGGCCACACCAAACTAACTCGCAAAGACCTACAAACCAGCACCTTCATAGTAGATAATTAACCCGACACTAGACGCCTCCCCATCCTTGAAGCAATTCTACATACAGACCCTCAACCCTACACAAAACAACCAGACCTTGGACCTACAAATTCTCCCCACAGCGAAGAGATCCTACCCCCACAGACACCAAGAAAATAATGACCACACCTACAACGAGCACTCCGCACCCCCTAGCCAACGCCCAACTGAAGATGCCCGAGTGTCCAGCTAGCCAATCAACAGACGCAGTGCGCGGCTACCAGCAGCCAGCCAACTACGAACGAACGCAGATCACCTACTAGCCCCGCCCACCTGTGCAGAACAAGCGACGCAAGATCCAGGAAACCCCCTATATAAGCCCCCTCTACATTTACGCTAACCTTAATCAACTGTGTGATCATGACTAATGTAATAGTCAAAACGTTACAACCACCAACAACCCAAGAACCCTTTGATAACAACGGTACTCTCCTACATCTACGTAATGATCAACAACGTAACATTGCGAGAGATATTGAATCCCTGAATACAAAAATATATAAATGCAAAATATGCTGTATTATTTAATCTCACATGCCTTCAAGAAAATATATATATATATATATATATATATATATATATATATATATATACTCACACAAGCACACACAGATACACACGAACAACCAAACATACATGAAGAGGTGAAGGGGGGTTTAAAACTTTGGGCCCTAGTTTACACAAGGGAAAGGGGGCAGAGAGAGAGAGAGAGAGAGAGAGAGAGAGAGAGAGAGAGAGAGAGAGAGAGAGAGAGAGAGGGGGGGGGGGGGGGGTGATGCATATAATAGGATACCAAAACATATTACATTGATTAACATAAACTATTCAGATAAACACTTCCTGAAGAAGTTCCCAGCCCACCACAAAACCGGTTTCACATAAGCGCTCTTTATGGCAATTTTCGATGAACAATTTATTTCTCGTAATATTTTGAGGCTCTGTCACATTGAAATCGGAAACTAGACTCTATGTGGATTATATTTAGGGGAGGTGTGGCAGAGTGGTCTTGCCACTGGACTGGTAATCCAATGGACCCGGGTTCGAATCCCAATATGTCAATGGGGAGATATTATTGGGATGGAATTTGTGCTGTCCCTAGCATCAGTGCATTACCACAGCACACCGAAATGCCAAACAAAATACCCTCATTGTTCCCTGATTAAATTGCATTGTATGAATATTCCCATATTCAAAAATATGCTACAGGGGGGCAATGCCTAGTGAGTTAATTGCTCAATAGGTGGCGTTCTGAGAGTGAGGGTCCGAGTCTCTGGGAGTGAGACTGTGAAGCACAGAGGCGAGGCAGTTTCAGAGATGGAGTTGCTTCGAGCCGTGAAGCTTCGCATGTCTCACTCCCTAGACTGGAGCAAGATCTCACGGGCCTCACCGTGTTGAGCGGTTGAGTGTAAAGGTTATCAGCCTATGCCCGAGAGGGAGTAGTTGGAATATAGAAAAAAAAAAAAAAAAATATTAGTTAGTAGATTTCTGATCAAACTTAAATTTCCAAGATGCCAGACTACAATTGCTCGAAAAAATTTACGGAAAATGACCTCATGTGACATCGCCTTAACATCAGGTCAGGTCCCTGGGTCACTTTAATACCAAACAAACAAGACTAAAGGTGGTGTCACACGAGCGCGTTTTCCGGCAATTTTTGATGGGCAAGTTTGTTCTCGTACTCTGTTGAGGCTCTTTTACATTATAATTGGAAAGTAGATCTAAGGTAGATTATGTTGGGTAGTTTAATTGTCATGAAACGTAAAGATATAATCTGTCAGACGACAATAGCTCGTAGAAATTGATGGTGAACATGGACTAGGTGAGTGCTTTTTTTACCACTATCCTTCCTTTTTCATCTACTATGATAGATTTAGCCAATAAACAAAACATGGTAAATTGGCTGGCATTGGGGGTGACACATGGTCGATGATCCTCTGGCACTTGAGGGGTTAACCTTGCTCCAGCGAAGGGGCAATGAAGAACGCAATTATTATAAACGAATGAAAGTAGATGAAATTAGGTACCAAGCTCTCTTATAATATCCACACTCCTTTCCTTAGTTTTTGCCTAATAAAATCATCCTTGCCACACATTTAAGAATTTGGGCTTGTGTCTGGACTACCTGGCAGGGACCGCAGAGTGTGTGCAGTCCGAGTATCTATGTAATTTTACTGTAATTACCGGAGATATAAGATAGGTTTATCACCATGACAACATCTCACCCGGTCCCCCGTGACCATAAACCCTCATTAACTACCATAATTGGTCTTTACCATGGTAATTCCTCGGACTAGTGCCGTCTTAAGGTGGGTCACCTGCTTTTTTTATCTTTCTCTCCTTTTCTCTCTTTCTCTGGCTTGTATCCATTCGGCCCTATTCAACCAACTGTTTTAAGACGTTTATCCCCTTCTAGGTGTTGATTGTTTCGTGGCGAGCGATAGCGAGCCAGAATTTTATGAAGAAATCCGGCTTCGCATGAGAAATTTTTCTATCGAAAAATGTACACATTTAGCTTGCTGTCTAAACAAAAATACATATATGCTGGCTCTTTACCGCTCGCTGGGAAAATATTGACACCTAGATGAGGGTAAATGCCTTAAAACAGTAAGCTGAATGGGGCCGAATGGATACAAGCCAAAGAGAGAGAGAGAGAAAGAGATTAAAAGCGAGGTGGGCTCCCTTAAAAATTACAGCATCATATTCTTTACAGTAGCTGCCATCTTCACTACTATCAATCAATGGGGGCCTACGCTGTAACAGCACGTAGCTGCATTCAACCTCCGACTTCACTCCCGGAGGTATTAATCTTGGTCCACCCTAGCAGTTTCCAACAGGCCATTTACTCTTCTCATAACGGGTTACGACTGGGGTTTAAATATATCAGGGCTCTTATTCATTGGACTAGTAATGGCATAAATGCTACAACGGAAAGCGCTAGATCCAACCTCTGATGTATATTCCCAGTGAACAAAGAACACAAATACTCTATAGAGTTCTATATGCAATAATAGGCTATCAAACTCTCAATAAATGTGAGTCTACTCTAGGCTTAATGTTATGTGAAAATAGCCTATTACTACCTATAACCGAAGGTGCTTGGTTATGGTATGCAAAGTAAGGTGATAAGAGACGTTACAGTTTACGTTACTTTAATCAATAAATGTCAGGCACTCCTGCATGAAAGAAAGTGCACTAAAGTCCTTCAACACTAACAAGGAATCTTCTTTAAATGTTAGATGCTATAAAGATGCTCGTATCGGAAATGGAACCCACAAAGGCAGGCAGCGGAACAATGCTCGTGCAGGCTATGCACACAAAAAGGCAGAATATATAATGCCGTCGGAGCCAAGAATATCCTAAACACTACAACAATAATAATCGCCACGACAAAGCAGTATTCCTATCAACAAAAAGAGCCTAAGTCGTTTGTGTCTCCATACATCAAACTAGGCTGCGAAATGCTTGTGTAATAATAAATGGGTATGCATAAAAAGAGTAATTGGTTTAATATACTTAATGTCTACTATGATTGATGAAGTCTAGCTAGAGTCAATGATACGAGATACTGGTGCGCATGGCATGCCGCATAGCCTAGTGCAAATATCAAGTCTGTGCGTCAAATATTATGTTATAGGGAAGGGTAGCTCTCTTGAGAAACCTTAATACCGAAGTATTAAGCGTTCTCCTGGCGTACCTCAAAGACAAACAACGAGCTTAGAACAGTGCAGAATGGTATAGGCAAAAAGCCCTCATTCGTGCATGCTCTACTCTCAATGGCACACAGACTAGAATTTACTCAATCAACTCCAGTTCTCAGGTATGTCGTGCAGCTTTTAACTAAAGCCAGCACTCATAGGAAACAATACCTTATAATATCAGACTCCTAGTCTAGCATTATCTAATGCAGCAGAACACTAATAATTATAGGAAGCGGCAATATGAAAGCCAACCAATGCTTCGTGATCCACTTATCTTAACAACTAACATACATGGGTTATATCAGACCTTAACGCACAATACAACTGGCCAGCATGAAGCTGATTTTGCAGAGTTAACCAGAGGGGGTATAATATTAATAAAAAGGTAGTGAAAGATATGAAAAAAGAGAGAGGTAGGCAGAGGAAAAGATTCTCAGGTGCGGAGCGGAGGTCAGGTAGCTAGGGAAAAAGATGGATGCGTTCTAGAAACCAGATCTGAGGGAGAGAGTGGCGAGGAACTGTATATATACTCGCACTAGCTCGAGGCGCGTGGGAAAAAAGCGGTTACAAGTCCTCTAGCCACTAGCAAGGGAGCTAGCAGCATGGTAAGGACCTCTCTTAACCAACCCCCACGAGGCAGCCAGCCGTGACGTCATCGAGCGGGACAAAAACACTACGCGCTCCCTCTCACTCTGTTCTACTCTCTCTCTCTCTCCCAGATCATATGATAAATGATAAAACATATACTTTACAATTAAATATATAAAGCCTTGACATGGGTGAAAACAAAGAGCCTTTCTGGACTGCCCATGACACAAGCTTTCATATGCAATAAAGCACACTCTAATACATAAACTGTAGCCCCATCCACTGCCCTGGCGATCCTAGCGAGTCACTGTAAGACAAGCTATGCAGTTCTAACGGAGTGGTTAACGTCACACCCCCCCAAAAAAAATTCTCACAGGCCCCAAGGCTCACACAAATCTGATGGTTAGAACCCATGCTATATCTCCACTTCCCATCACCCAGCGGCAGTAAAATATCTGGCACAGTTCTTCAACAAAACATTTTTCAAAATTATAACCCTCCCCAACACCATAGGTTAAATTATATGTAGTTATGCTCCTCAAGAGCGAGCTTCTCTAGCCCAGCATTCTGAGAGGAATGCAACTCAGAATTACTGCTATAACATACTAAAAAAATTCAACTATCAAAGAAAGAGTTTTTATATGATTTTTATGTTTATAATTTGTTTATTTCGGCTGCACTATAGGGGCAAGCCTAGTTTTTTCTTCTATACCAAACGCTCAACTCCTGCTTTACGACCCAATACGCTGGGCTACAACCGCAAGCCAACAAGCACCAAGCGCAAAATACTATTCAAACTAAAGCAGGAGGCTACCCGTGTGTCAATCTACCCAGGATCACATACCCTTGAACGACCATCTGCAACCACGTTGTCACAACCGGCAATATGGCGTATGCCCAGGTTATATACCAATAACCTTAGTGACCACCTGGTCAGCCTCATATTCCGATTGTGAAACTGGTCCAAGAACTTGAGAGGGTGATGATCTGGGTAAACTACAACGACCGGACCATAGGCTGGAACACAGACCTCGAAATGCCTCAGAGCAAGTACAACCGCCAGCAGCTCCTCCTCGACAACAGAGCAGCTCCCCTGGGCCGAATTGTACTTCTCCGAGCAGAAACTAACAGGGTGCTCCAGCCCATCATCGTCCTTTTCCACAAGGACGGCACCAGCCCCCATACCACTAGCCTCCGTTGCTAGTTGGAAAAGTAGGCTAAAGTCAGGGGCCCTGAGGATCGGGTGAGTGCACAACAGGTGTTTTACTTCCCTAAACACCTTCTCACACTCAGGCGCCCATTTGAACTTCTTATCCTTCCAGTTATCCTCCACCTGAGCTTGACTGTCCCGTTCTCCTTCTCCACCTTGACTGCTAAACGTCATCACAGGCACAGTGAGAGGCTCAGGGGGGTGCCTCCCATACTCCTTCATGGGATTAACATGACATAACTGATTGCACTTCCGTCTGTCTGGAGTGGCTACCAAGTAATCCAGGTCTGATAGCTCCTCCACCACCCTATAAGGACCAGCGTACTTCGCGGATAAGGGGTGACCTACAAGGGGCAGTAAAATCAACACCTCCTGACCCACGTGCAACTCCCTGAGTTCAACCTTGAGGTCGTACCTGTCCTTCCTGAGGGCCTGAGAGCTAGTCAAATTACGGCCAGCCAACTCCAGACTGCGCAACATCCGTTCTCGACTGTTGAGGACACACTTGAGCATAGAACAAGATTTTTCTGCGCTCTCCCATACTTCTTCAACCATATGGAGAGGCCCTCTGACACGGTGTCCAAGACGAGCTCATTAGGGCTGAATCCCAAACTCTCCCCAGGTACCTCCCACACAGCAAACAAAACACATGGCAGGCCAAGATCCCAATCCCTCCCACTCTCAAAGCAACAACAACGAAGCACAGATTTCAAGGCTGAGTGCCATCGCTCTAACACACCCTGGCTCTCCGGATGATACGCAGATGACACAACCCCAACAATCTCATGCTGCGGCATTGCTTGAACAAAGAGGCTAGAAGTGAAGTTGGGTCCCTGGACTGACTGAATTCCCTGCGGGTAACCATACCGGGAAAAATACACTAGCAAGCTTCGGACCACCGTCTTCGCCGACCCATTTCTCATAGGGTACGCGTCAGGGTACCTTGTTGCCACATCTCCCGACTGTGCATCACTGTCCTCCTTCAACTCTTTCGTCTTTTTAAGCCCATCCTCTGCCTTTTCCACAACAGTTACTGGGTCTTCTTCAGACTCGATATGTGGTCCTAATACTGAGTCCCCGAGAAGGGCCGTTGATACTAAACTCTCAACCGCATCAACTTCCAACCCCTTCTCGGTACCCTTCCTCCGCTGATCTAAAGATTGTTGACCAGAATGTGACTCCCTGGATGCAGGATCTCCGGTGACAACACACGTCATAGGTTGCACCGGACACTTCTCAACCCACTCCTGCTCCTCCCTACTCACGTCGGCCGGCTTCTCGGCAACGACCAAGGGTGGAGCCTCAGAAGTAGGTCCCGCAAAGTCGTTGCCGAGAAGGAGGTCGACGCCCCCAACAGGTAACTTCTCCACAATTCCTACATCCAGGTCCCGAGTCACACCATCAACTTCCACCTTCATTCTTACAAGCGGGTATGACCTTGTCGCATTAACTCCCTGAACCACAACCACCCGCGCCGTATTGACAGGTTTACCAGTAAAATTTCTCAACAGTGTTTGCGATGCCCCAGTGTCACGCAAAATTCTCACCTCATGTCTTCTACCCCCCCACTCCACACAACCGAGTCCCCTGTGGTCACTAAAGGCATCACGGACAGGGAATGAGCCTTCCGGATCCTTCTGCACTGGCAGTGGATTTACCTCGGAAGAAATGCCTCTAACAAACTCCGATGTCCTCTTGAACACTCCAATGCCGTGAGCAAAAGACACGGCTGCCGGAGGAGGTCGACTAGGGCACTCATTTGCCTTATGACCCTCCTGGTGGCACCTAAAACACATAAATTTCGGTTTCGGCTTATACTGTATGTAAAAGGCCCCTGACTTTGCACATACGGTGTTGTGTAAGGTTTGGATTCAGTTTTAGTTTCATGGCTCTTCTGTTTAAATGTGTCATTGTTACGGGGAGGGGGAGGATATCGGTCCTTAGCACTTACATTGTACTTCTGTGAGGACCGGCAACCCCGAATCAACGACAGCCGTCGATCAGCCATTTCTGCTGCTTCGACTAGAGTTCTTGGGTTTTTCTCCTTTAAGTTCAAAGTTAGATCACCGCCCGTGCTCTTAAAGAACTGCTCCAACATCATTAACTGCTTAATTTCATCAAATGTTGTGACCTTCTCAGATCGGAGCCAGTTCCCCATAGCATCGGACAAGTCCCGGGCGTGTTCCAAAAAGGTGCTATCTCTTCCCTTAGTTACACCCCGGGACTTCAAACGATACGTTTCTGGTTGCAGTTCGTAAGCCCTCAGGACAGCCTCCTTGAGATCCTCATACACAATACATAACTCCAAAGGTAACGCATTGTAGGCTTTAAGACCCTTGCCTATTAATCTAGAGGATACAAGTGCTGCCCATTTATTCTCTGGCCACTGGTGTTCCTGGCACTTCTTCTCAAAGCGTGTGAAAATTTTTGTTACACCACTCTCATCAAACACCGGAACCAGTTTCAATAAGTGCGAGAGAGACTGCTCAAGAACACGGTTACCAGCCCCAAGTCGCTGTCCCGTTGTCTCTACTCGCTGTGACGCTCCTGCATAGTAGCCATGTGCGGGCATGCGCGAGTGTCGGCTGCCCAGCCGTTTAGAAACCGGCTGGCGGCAGCTGGCTGGCCAGCTTTTCCTTAGTATATATCCTACGACAATGTAACTAATGTCTGGGATATTCTTATGTTGTTTCACAGCTTGAAGCTGCCCTTATTCTTAACCAACACATCTTAGTATATTTTATTCTCGATAGTTGATTGTTTCATTATTATATATAAGATGCAAGTCTAGTGAGAGTGGGAGGAGACGAGCGGGAGAGAGAGAGCGAGCGAGCAGGGTGGGGGAGGTGAGTGTTGCTTTTCCTCCTCCTCCCTCCTCCCTCCCGGAGGAGTTGCTCGCCCGCGTGGCCTTTTCTCTCGGTTTTGATTGGCTGGTGGTTCCTGGCGCCTTCTGCAGGCCTGCTGCCGGGTGACGTAGCGGCCTGTGATTGGCTGACCACCGTGCCTTTGTGTGGGATCTTGGAGGGGTCCAGAGGAGCTATTCTCCTCAGAGCTCACCTCACTGTCGTACCCTTCGGACCCCCTTGATATCTATCCCTCTCAACCCCACTTAGAAACTTTCTCTCTTACTTTGTATACCTTCTTTCCACTACTTCACCAGTCTATTTAATTACCCCATCCCCTTGATAGACCTTATATCTATCATTGTATTAACGACGAGCTCTCAGATAACTAGATAGGATTTTGGGCCTTATGCAGAGATATAATTGTTAATGAGACCTAGGAAGCTTTTTTGTTGTCTCATATTTGGTGGTTTCATGATTGCTAGTGTGTTCTTGTGGCAGGTGAGCAGGGGCTAGACCGGAGGGGAGGCTTTTTGCAATCCTTTAAGTAAAGTCTGCTGGTGCGAGTCCTGTGGACCTGCACGACTTTACTAGGATACCCGTGGGAGTCTGGGGGCATTTTCTTGTCTGTGTGGTTGTGTGTCTAGTGTTGTGTTGTGTGAGGGCCCTTGCCTAGTCCACTCAGTACTGCGCTAGCACGTCTTGCTTTTGTTTTAGGGTCGCCAGGAGAGAGTCAGATACTTGGGATCTGAGTCTCTCAAGAGAGCACCCTTTCAATTAGAGTAATTTGGCGCACAGACTTGGGAACGTCCCTAGGCTAGAGCAGGTGGCTCAGCCCGAGTATCCGAAGCCTATATCCTTCCGGCTAGACCTCTGCCACCTGGCAGATTAACAGCTAGCGGTTTATTATATCTGTATGCTTGTTATTGTGCCACAGTTTACCGTCTTTGTGAGCATTGTGAGTCAGGGTGTGGCTTAGAGACTCTGTCCGAGCAGGCTTGCCTGACTAAGAGTGAGAAGCACACCTGTATGTGGTTATGTTGCGAGTTGCTGCCTTTATTTAATTATACCTATGCCATTATACACTGTATGGCTTATCACTAGTATTTATTCCTGCTTATGAGTTAAGAGTTCTCTAAATCCGTAACTTATTTTCTTTGCTAAGCATCAGATCCTACAGTAGCCGCATACAGTTTAGAAACCTGCATCTTGTCTACCTGTACGATGTTTTGAGGACTGTTTGCTTTCACCTTCTTTCACGCAGGGGTGATTAGTTGTATTAATTAACGTAACGTTAAATGTAATTTCTTCTAGTTTGTTATTAACCCCTCCAGCCCCGGCTAGTTTTGTAATGTTTGTTCACCAGAACCCGGCCGGTTTTCAAAAAATGGTTTTATTCCAGAAACAATAGCGAATGGGTTAGGAATGAAGGAAAAACCACGAAAACCCGCTCAAAAAGCTTAAAGAATGGTCCTACAGAGCCCCCGAAAACGTATTTTACAAGTGTAAAAAATTGAAGGCAATTATCCCAAAAAAACAGGTTATTGCACGCTCACGCGCACGCACGTGGACTTTGAGAGTTTTCAACCATCGGCACGGTTGCGTGGGATACGTACACAGTTCCCATACAAATCTGAGCCCTCTTGAGTGGCTACACCTGAGGTTACGGTCGGCGCAATTAGGGTGACGCGCCAGGCGCGTCTCTGGGGCTGTGCGTTACATACATCGCCGACGCGTCAGGCGCGTCGCTGGGGCTGTACTGGTTAAATTGTTTCTGCAATTTAATTCCGTTATCTATCTTTTCCTTGAAGCCTTAAGTCAAATTAATTTTGTGATCTTTTATATAGCCTGCTTGACTATCAGCAGTCTATAGTGCGTGCACCCTGTAACCGAGTCATAGGATACCTTGTTGTCCAGGCAGGACTCTTGACGGTTTAGGGTGGTTTGTTGCCTGGGTTTATAGATAAGGGTGGGATCTAGCGTTTTCCGTTGTTGCTTGTTGCCGCATACCTAGTCCAATAGAAAGAGCCTAGTGTTTATATATCCCAGGACGTAACATTGCGACTTCTCTACGTCCATGTCGGCACAGTACCTAGTCGACTCTAAATCAGCTTGGATTTTTGCTAGCTTGGCTCTATCTTCTATCTTGGCTAAGTCTAATTGCTGCTGAAGCTCACCTGCCCTGCTAGCCTTTCTCTCTTCGATCTTAGCTGATTCTATTTGCTGCTGATGCTGAAGCTTAGCTAATTCGAGCTTAAACAATAATTGTGGAGATAACCCTTGAGGAGGTGAAGGTGCTACAATGTTTGAAATTACCGGTGGTCCCCCCAGGGGCAACCCACCCTGCCAGTCACCACCCAACTGCGGAAGCGTACCCGGGGTCGGCAAACTACTGGGATGGCTGGGAGTCAAGTGTAGGGGAAGCATGGCCGAAGGGCTCTGAGCATTCAACCCATCTCGCTCACCAGTCACCCTGCCCAGTACACACGTTATCAAGTTATCCTTGGTCATGCTGCTAGTAACCGCATGACCGATAGCTGTGGCCAGGCATTGAAGACCGTACCGATCCATACCCTCCAACCGCTCGGCAGTAACAGGCCATTGCAAAAATATCCTAGCATCCTCCTCACAGTTCACCCGATTAACCCTTTCATCATGCTGCTGTTCCTCAGCTTCGACATTACGTACTGTGTCTCCATTCTCCTCTGATCCGGTATAAGACATGATGCTCACAAAAATTTACCACCTCAATATTCAGAAAAGAAGTACCCCAAACTCTTATACCTCAATATACACACAAAAATTCTCGGAAATACTCAAGGGCTATACTATGTTGCAAACAAAAAATATTCTTGCTGATCCCCGCAAAATATTCTCCAAAACAACAAATGTTCCCTGCTAATAAATGTAGGTTCACCAAATCCTAGGTAAGGTCGCCATTTGTTACGACTGGGGTTTAAATATATCAGGGCTCTTATTCATTGGACTAGTAATGGCATAAATGCTACAACGGAAAGCGCTAGATCCAACCTCTGATGTATATTCCCAGTGAACAAAGAACACAAATACTCTACAGAGTTCTATATGCAATAATAGGCCATCAAACTCTCAATAAATGTGCGTCTACTTAATGTTATGTGAAAACAGCTTATTACTACCTATAACCGAAGGTGCTTGGTTATGGTATGCAAAGTAAGGTGGTAATTAAGTTACAGTTTACGTTACTTTAATCAATAAATGTCAGGCACTCCTGCATGAAAGAAAGTGCACTAAAGTCCTTCAACACTAACAAGGAATCTTCTTTAAATGTTAGATGCTATAAAGATGCTCGTATCGGAAATGGAACCCACAAAGGCAGGCAGCGGAACAATGCTCGTGCAGGCTATGCACACAAAAAGGCAGAATATATAATGCCGTCGGAGCCAAGAATATCCTAAACACTACAACAATAATAATCGCCATGACAATGCAGTATTCCTATCAACAAAAAGAGCCTAAGTCGTTTGTGTCTCCATACATCAAACTAGGCTGCGAAATGCTTGTGTAATAATAAATGGGTATGCATAAAAAAAGTAATTGGTTTAACACTTATTTAGCGGCGAGCAACATAAGTCGAGTTAAATAAAGCTGGACTATGTGGCGGCGCTCGACATAACTCGAGTGGCAATTTCAGCACGTAATGTGGCTGAGAGAGAGAGACAAGTGGTGGCAGGAGACTAGCGAGCGTATGACTGCTCCAGACCACCGCGGCGAACCTACTGACACAAATTTCAGCTCCCTCCTCCCTCTATCACTCGCTACATACTCAATTATGTACCGAAAGTACCGAATTACCTGCTTTTTGCACTCGCGTTGCACGGTTATTGCAAGAAAACTATCCATCATACAAGGATCGTTATGGTGTCATTCGAAAGCTCTGTTTATGCCCTTTCAGGGATAGGTACTTGTTTTACGTTCTGGGTCTTATTTAGGCATGAAAATGATCACGTAAACAGCCCTATTTTGGCTAAAAACACCCCGCTGTGCGGTACACATAAATAAACCGCATAGGCCGCTCGTAAGGTGTTAATATACTTAATGTCTACTATGATTGATGAAGTCTAGCTAGAGTCAATGATACGAGATACTGGTGCGCATGGCATGCCGCATAGCCTAGTGCAAATCTCAAGTCTGTGCGTCAAATATTACGTTATAGGGAAGGGTAGCTCTCTTGAGAAACCTTAATACCGAAGTATTAAGCGTTCTCCTGGCGTACCTCAAAGACAAACAACGAGCTTAGAACAGTGCAGAATGGTATAGGCAAAAAGCCCTCATTCGTGCATGCTCTACTCTCAATGGCACACAGACTAGAATTTACTCAATCAACTCCAGTTCTCAAGTATGTCGTGCAGCTTTTAACTAAAGCCAGCACTCATAGGAAACAATACCTTATAATATCAGACTCCTAGTCTAGCATTATCTAATCCAGCAGAACACTAATAATTATAGGAAGCGGCAATATGAAAGCCAACCAATGCTTCGTGATCCACTTATCTTAACAACTAACATACATGGGTTATATCAGACCTTAACGCACAATACAACTGGCCAGCATGAAGCTGATTTTGCAGAGTTAACCAGAGGGCGTATAATATTAATAAAAAGGTGGTGAAAGATATGAAAAAAGAGAGGTAGGCAGAGGAAAAGATTCTCAGGTGCGGAGCGGAGGACAGGTAGCAAGGGAAAAAGATGGATGCGTTCTAGAAACCAGATCTGAGGGAGAGAGTGGCGAGGAACTGTATATATACTCGCACTAGCTCGAGGCGCGTGGGAAAAAAGCGGTTACAAGTCCTCTAGCCACTAGCAAGGGAGCTAGCAGCATGGTAAGGACCTCTCTTAACCAACCCCCACGAGGCAGCCAGCCGTGACGTCATCGAGCGGGACAAAAACACTGCGCGCTCCCTCTCACTCTGTTCTACTCTCTCTCTCTCTCCCAGATCCCATCATTACTAGTTAATGATAAAACATATACTTTACAATTAAATATATAAAGCCTTGACATGGGTGAAAACAAAGAGCCTTTCTGGACTGCCCACGACACGAGCTTTCATATGCAATAAAGCACACTCTAATACATAAACTGTAGCCCCATCCACTGCCCTGGCGATCCTAGCGAGTCACTGTAGGAAAAGCCATGCGGTACTAACGGAGTGGTTAACGTCACACTTGGTCCACCCTAGCAGTTTCCAACAGGCCATTTACTCTTCCCAAAGTCGCCTACACTTGACAACCAATTTCCATAAACGTCATTCACTTCAAGTATTGGTTATAGGTCATTTAAATATCTATTCCATGTGGTGTGTCGTGTTTCGTGATTTATGCCATGATAAATGTAATTACAACAGTGGGATGCAGACATAACGCAGCGTGAGGTATACAACATGAAGGCAATAATAACAAGGAAGATATAACTGTTTCCATAGAACGATCTACTCATAGCCCGGCGCCAAAGGTACCCATATTTCCCCCCCCCCCCCTCCCCCCTAGCATCGTCGTCAGGTATAATGTGAGAAATATGAAGGTAATGCCAGGATAAAGGAAGGGAGAGGCAGGAAGTAACTAAGGTGTAATGTGATATACTGGGGGTTTTATAGTCTGGACCATAAAAGGAAGGCTTGTACGAGATGCCTCAAACTATATATGAGAATAATATATGGTGCTTTGTGAAATATTGGACATTAGGCATCGTAAGTTTGTTCATAATGAGAGAAATATATAGCCTAAATTGCTAACTGAATAAATATAATTATTGTTATTATTACTACCTCTTATATTTAAACCAAAGTGCAGTTCCTTCTCCTCTGAATCACACATATTCTGTATGTACTGTACAGTATATATATATTTATATATATATATATATATATATATATATATATATATATATATATATATATATATACTGTATATATATATATATATATATATATATATATATGTATATACATATAATATATACAGTATATATATATATATATTTTTTTTTTTTTTTCTACCTATGTTAGGGACGTTGTTTTTCTACATAAGTACGCTTCATTCAGTTTTACGAAGGACAAATCTCACTCTCACTATTCCACACACACACTCTCTCTCTCTCTCAATTTCCGTCGTGCAAATTTTGAAGTTCTTTAGGGGAAGCTTATCCCAGATCAGACTTGAGGGTGAGGATGTGAATGCAATTTGGTGCTCATTCAAAGAGCAGTTTATAGATCGACAAGCTGCATTCGTTTCTACTAAACTTACCAAATCAGGCTCAACTCAACCAAAATGGTGCACAAGTGACAGCTTCAGCAATTATAAAGAGAAATGTTGCATACATAAAGGCCAAAAGAAGTAAAGACCAAAGAGATTTAGATTCCTTCAAAAATATGTGTAGGAAAGTGAAATCTCTTATAAACCAAGCAAAGCGGAATGAAGAACTCAGGGTTGGAGCCCTCTGCAAAAGAGAGTCCTAAAGAGTTCTTCAGCTATGTGAACAGCAGGAATCCATTCAAAAGTAGCATAGGAACTCTAAAGGATCCAGTAGTTCAACTACAAACCTCTGAAACTGATATAGCTAAATCCCTAAACGACTATTTTGCCCAGGTATTTACAAGGGAAAATACCAGTAACTTGCCAAGTTCAGGATTAGTGTAGGAGGGTGAAGTTCTTAGCAGAATTAGATGTAGCCTACCCCAGAGGAGGTAGCAAAAAGAATAGATAAGTTAACTAAGTTCAAGTCATCCGGCCCAGATAGCTTTCTTCTCCGAGTTGCATGAGAAGTGCAAGATGAAATCGCATGTTTCTTGGCAGAAATCTTCAATAAATCATTAGAAAATGGAGAGGTCCCTGAAGACTGGAAACTGGCCAATATGACCCCAATCTTTAAGAAGGTGGATCATTAGTGTCCCAAGAATTATCAGCCAATAAGCTTGACTTCTATCATAGTAAAACTCTTAGAAGGGATACTAGTAGACAAGATAGTTGAATACCTGGAAATCAACAATTTAATTACAGATTCCAACATGGATTCAGGCGACACCGTTCATATCTTGCCAATTTGCTGGAATTTGTCCACAACATGCTGAGTGAGTATGACAAAAGTAGAGCCATAGACATCCTTTACTTAGATTTTCAAATAGCTTTTGATAAAGTGCCTTATTACAGACTAATGTCAAAAATGAGAGGCTAGGTATCAATTCAGAAGTCACAAATTGGACAGAAAATTGGCTAACAAGTAAACAACAATGAGTGGTAATATATGGTGATTACTCTGAGTGGACTCCAGTCACTTCTGGAGTTCATCAGGGATTTGTCCTTGGTCCACTTCTGTTTATCCTGTATGTCAATGACATTGATATTTGTCTGTTGAGTGTGATCTCCAAGTTTGCAGATGACATAAAGCTTGGAATGAATGAGAAGGACCCAAAGGGGTTGAACAGCTCCGGATGGACCTTAACAGACTGGGTGAATGATCGAAGACATGGCAGATGCCTTTAAACTTGGAAAAGTGCAAGGTGATGCATATCGGCCAAGCAAACCCCAAGTCAGGCTATTCGCTATTGGGAATGCCTCTGGAAGTGACTTACTTGGAAAATGATATGGGTGTTCTGATTAGCAGTGACCTAAAGTTTTCCAAGCAGTGCATTGAAGTAGAGAAGAAAGCTTAGAAATTATTGGGCTATATTAACCCCATCTGTACCGGCGACATCTTTTTATATTCAATTCTAGCTATATTTAGACGATTTTGTGTAGTTTAAGAAGGATGTGTGGTAGTATAAACAGTCAAGTGAGATATCTCGAAACCTGTCAATTACTAGAGCCCCCTTTTAAACTGAATACAATCGTTTAATAGTAGCTAGAATAAAGTTAAAAAGACGTCGCTGATACTCAATGGGTTAAGAGGCAATTTCAGTATAGAAATAAGGAAATAGTCCTTACACTTTACAACGTTCTGAGTGTTACAAGCGGGCGGGTGCCCAACCCCGAAAGGGATTGAAATAGGGGAGCTATCCCCCCGCCAAAGGCAGCTTTCTAGGGCCTTTCCTAGCTGATGCTGAGAAGATTGGGTTCTAGTCATGTGGTGATGGGCTGGTCTATCAGAGTGAGAGCTGAGCAATCTCTGCCATACCCATAGCTTACTCTGACTTTTCCTTTAACTTATATATTTTCTAGATCTCAAGTGACGGCGTCTCTTCCGTGGATTGACCTCCCAATCTACCAAGATTGGAAGCCAAAGCGTCACATTTTTCCCTTGCCCCTCAACTTTCTCTTCATAATTGCTGAGGGGCACAGGGCCCTGGGTGGGGCTTTGGTTTCCCGGGCGTTTCCGCACCCTCCTCAGCCCCCCGCCATGGAGTGGCTTCGGTCACACAGGCTTTATTGTGGTCGGCGGGGAGGGTTCTGTGGGGGCACTCGGTTATGGCCTTGGAATTGCTCGGGGCCTTGGGGCTGTTCGGCCAGGCAGCTTGGGGAAGAACAACAACAACAACTACAACGTTCTGATACGGCCTCTACTGGAGAATGCTGTTCAATTCTGGTCTCCAGCACTCAGGAAAGATATAGAGCGACTGGAAAGATACAAGCTAGGGCTACAAAACTTATTCCATCGATTAGAAGAATGAGCTATGATGACCGGTTGAGAGCTCTTAATCTCCTTCCGTTGGAGACTCGCAGACTACGAGATCAGCTCATTGAAGTTTTTAAAATAATTAATGGGTTTGACAATGTGGAGTATAGCAAAATGTTTAGCCTCAATACGAATACAACACGCAACCATGGCTGGAAATTAGAATTGAAAAGGTTCAGCACTAGTATTTGTGAACACTTTTTCACATACAAGATCCGTTCTAACTGGAAGAAACTGCCCTCAGAAGTTGTAAACAGGTCTTCAGTAGAGCAGGTCAAGAAGAGAGTATATATTATTGTGCACACTGTAATGAGTGTAGTGTACTAAACAGTCTCTCTCCTTCCTTACCTTTGGATACCTTTGGATGTGTTCGCCGCTCCTCTAGCGGCACCAAGGAGCGCGACACCCCTCGTTATGGGTGGTGATTTGGTGCAGTAGACTGTTTGAAGCGACAGCTCGCTCCCTTGCGAGGATGGGCTCGTCTGGCACTTTTTGCAGTTCGACATCTAGGGCTCTCTTGAAGTTGTCTAACGAGATGTCCCTCATGTCTCTTACTCGCCGTGGGAGTTTGTTGAAGAGACGTGGGCTTCTGTGTGATAACCAGCCCTCTCGCAGAGAGCCCATAGCACCCCTGTTATTCATCCGGGGGATTTCGCATTCCCAGCGTCTCCTATCACTGAATTTCATGACTATCGGAGTATGTAGGTTTGGTACTAAACCCTCTGCGATTTTCCATGTATATATTATTAGGTAACGTTCTCTTCTACATTCCAGTGAGTACAGATTCAGTGCTCTTAAACGCTCCCAATAGTGTAGATGTTTTATCGAACTTATATGCGAAGTGAAATTTCTTTGTACACTCTCTACGTCATTTATTTCACCTGCTTTGTATGGGGATGTTAATACGCTACAGTATTCAAACCGCGGTAGCACTAGAGATTTGAAGAGCGTTATCATAGGTAATTCACCGCGTGTTTTAAAAGTACGCAGAATCCAACCCGTTAGACGTTTCGCAGCCGCCACTTTGACCTGGTTATGTACTTTGAAACCAATATTTTCAGACATTAATACCCCAAGGTCTTTCACACTGTCTTTCCGTTCTATTATGTGGTTAGATTCTGTTAAGTAATTTGTAATTTCTTTAACACCATTATTATCTCCGTACCGTATTAATTGGAATTTTTCCTCATTGAATTGCATGTTGTTTTCCCTGGTCCACTGGAACACTACATTCATGTCTTCCTACAGTCGGCCCGTGTCCTCTTGTGTGTTTACTATCTTACTTAATTTTGTGTCATCAGCAAAAGACGACACCGTACTGTGTCTGGTGTTGGTATCTATGTCGCAAATTAGTATGAGGAACAGAAGGGGCGCTAGCACTGTTCCTTGGGGCACTGAGCTTTTGACATCCGAAGGCTCAGAAGTGACTTGGTTTACTGCTACCGATTGTTTTCGGTTTACGAGGAAATTGTATATCCACCGACCGATTTTCCCAGTTATACCTTTTGCTTTCAGTTTGTGGGCTATTATACCATGGTCACATTTATCAAATGCCTTAGCAAAATCGGTGTAAATGACATCCACGTTTTTCTTTTCTTCTAGCGCTTTAAGAATTTTGTCATAGTGTTCCAAAAGTTGTGAGAGACATGATCTTCCCGCTCTAAACCCATGTTGACCGGTGTTGTGTAGTTCATTTGCCTCCATGAATGTTGAAATTTTGCTTCGCAGGACTCGCTCGAAAACTTTAATGATGTGAGAGGTTAGAGCTACCGGGCGGTAGTTTTTTGGTAGTGCTTTACTCCCTCCTTTATGCAGTGGGGCAATTATTGCATTTTTCAAGCTATCTGGTATGTCACCAGTGTCTAGACTCCTTCTCCACATTATAGCCAGAGGTTTTGAGAGGTTTTCCTTATATTTTCATTAGGATCGAATTCCATGAGTCCGGGCCTGGTGCCGAGTGGGATGGCATGTTGGAAATGGCCTCTTCTATGTCTTTTGGACGGAAATCAATATCCAGCATCTGAGGGGTTTCCGTGGGGGAGGTTTCCATGAAAAATATATTTTGGTCTCTGATGACTTTTGTTTCATCAGGCTCACTGAATGCCATTTCATACTGCCTGCTTAAGAGTTCGCTCATTTCCTTTTTGTCCCCTGTGAAAGAGCCGTCCCCTTTGCTCAGTGGGCCGATGTTTGATGTTGTTTTAGCCTTTTGTTTGGCGTATGAAAAGAAGTATTTTGAATTTTCCTTTATGCCTGCAATAGCTTTCCTCTCCTCTTCCATATGTTGTAGTTCATATGATATTCTTAGCCTTTGTTCAATTTCCACAATTTCTCTATCTATTTCGACCTTTTGCCTATCCTGTAGATTTTGATGTGTGCATCTTTGTGTGAGTAATTGTCTTCTTCTGTACAGCCTCCTCCTTTCCCGATCTTGTTTGCTTCTTCGTTTTGTTTGTCTTGCAGGTATATGGTGGCTACAGATTTGGGTCATGGTTTCTGTTATTAAGACTAGACATTCTGCTGGTGTCAGGTTATCCATTAAATCTTACCAGTCTATTTCCTCCATTTCTTGATTTACCTCTTCCCACCTAATGTTTTTGTTATTGAAGTTAAATTTACTGAAGGGGCCGGTTTTTGTTCTCGATTCTGAGGTTGTCTGTACACTTTCTAAGGTTGTTTTGATCTCAATTAATTTATGATCTGAGTATGTTGTGTCCTATATGTTAATGCTGTGTACTAGAGAGTCGTTGTTAGTGAAGACCAGGTCTAAGATATTGTTTTCCCGTGTGGGTTCAGCAATATGTTGGGTAAGACTAAAAAAATCACAAAGTTCAAAAGCTCTCTCGTATTAGTATTTGCTTCTCCGGTGTTATTTGCCACTAACTGGTTTTCTAGTTGTCTCCATTTAATGTTTGGTAGGTTAAAGTCTCCTAGCCATATAATATTTGGTGTTGGGTTCCCCAGGGTTTCCTTCCACTTCAAGTATCTCCCCAGAATGGAGGGAAAGGTCTCTGAGATACTAACTATTCCTTGAAACTCATTCTCTCTCTGTCTCTCTCAGCTCACCTCATTATTTGCGCCACTCACGCCCCAAATCTTCTTTCGGGATATGCTGCGGTGTTTCTCCTTCATTTTCCTGTTTCTCGTCGTGTCTATCTATCTGTCTATGTCTGCCTCTTATCTGACCACTTATGCCCCTTTCACACATACAGGACTCGGGTGCCGCATGCAGCAGAGTAGCTAGTCGTGGCGTTTTTTTTCCCCGACTTGGTGGAGCTGGCTCGGTATGCCGCATCCAAAGGACTTCACCAGACTACAGCCGCATACAGCCGACGTTGTCGTCTTGACTCCGGAGAAGTCTTGAGACTCGAACCGACAATGGAAATAACGTCATTTGTACATGCCGACTACACCCGCATCTATAAGATTAACTACTATTATTACCCCTGCATGTAAACTATATTTTATCTAATCAATGTCTGTCTAATAATCTATCCCGCTCCCCTCTCTGTCACCCTAACTGTGTCTCCCAAATATGTCCCTTCTCCCTCAACTCCATCAGATACATTATATATGATCTAATATTATCACACACACACACACACACACACACAGAGAGAGAGAGAGAGAGAGAGAGAGAGAGAGAGAGAGAGAGAGAGTACAAAGGAGTACAAAGGAAATCAAGCAACAACAGATCTAGTGACCCTTCTAGGCTGCTTGTCCTCCAAAACACTGAGGATCAAGTGTCCAAACAGTGGTTTAGAGTGGGTAAGGGAACATTGGAAAGGGAACTACTGCCCACTAACGTGGCAGGACTAGGAAGTTAGTAGGGGACATAAGGGTTAGTAACTGAGGGGAGGATAAAGTTATTCATTTACAAACGCAGTCAGTCGCGGGTTTGATGCGAGATATTTGTCTAGGCGGAATTTAAATGAATCAACGGTGCTGCAGTCTATAACGTCTCGGGGAAGCCCATTCCACAAGTTGACAACTCGATTGAAGAAGAAATTCTTAGATTCGTGCGAGTTAAAAGATTTACCAATAATTTTGCAACCGTTTCCCGCGTGTAATTAGATTGGTCGATAGTGAAGTACTTACTACAGTTCATATTGTCGATGCCTTTGATGATTTTGAACACTTGAATTAAGTCGCCTCTTAATCTGCGCTGGGTTAAAGGAAATAGATTTAATTCTCTAAGACGCTCTTCGTATGGTTTGTTCTTTAGGCTAGGTATCATTTTGGTAACTCTACGTTGAACTCGTTCTAGCTTGTTTATATCTTTTTGGTAATAAGGGCACCAGGATTGAACGCAGTATTCCAGAAGAGGGCGGACTAAGGAATTGTAAAGGGTTAGGATAACTTCTTTGGATTTATGCTCAAATGACCTGCCTATAAAGCCAATTATTTTGTTTGCCTTCTTAATAACTTCTGAACATTGTTGACTCGGTTTTAGGTTACTCGATATTGTTACTCCCAGATCAGTTTCTCTGTTTACATTCTTAAGCTGAGTGCCATTCATCGAATAGTTTGCTTTCTCATTTAGGTATCCGACATGTAGTACTTTACATTTATCCGCATTGAAACTCATTTGCCAAATTTGGGCCCAACATGAAAATTTATCTAGATTGTGTTGCATATCGTCAACTTGTTCTTTTGAGAGTACGCTATTTGCAATTTTTGTATCGTCAGCAAATTTTGAGATTGTGTAGGTGAGACCCTCATCTATGTCGTTGATGTAAATTAGAAAGAGAATTGGTCCTAGTACCGATCCCTGGGGTACCCCGCTACTTACATTGGTCCATTTAGATGCCTTACCGTTTATGACTACCCTTTGCTTTCTGTTGCTGAGCCAATTTTCTATCCATTTCAACACACCGTCTTGTATTCCATGCGCTTTTTGTTTTAGCAGTAAACGTTTGTGGGGAACTTTGTCAAAGGCCTTTTGAAAATCAAGGTATATAATATCTACAGCTTTACTCTCATCGTAGAGGTTGAGGATATCGTGGAAGAAGTCTAAGAGGTTTGTTAAACAGGAACGTTTTTTACGAAAGCCGTGTTGAGTATCTTTAAGTATGTTATTTTCCTCTAAGTGATTTACGAGTCTGTCTCGTATGACCGTTTCTAGCATTTTACATACAACTGAGGTTAAGCTAATTGGACGATAGTTACTGGGTAGGGATTTGCTGCCTTTTTTGAATATCGGTGTTACGTTGGCTAGCTTCCACTGATCAGGCATAGTTCCAGACTGCAAGGATTTATTGAATAGTAATGTCAGTGGTTTGGAGAGCTCATTCTTAGCTTCCTTTAGAACTCTAGGCGAGATTGTATCAGGTCCTGGCGTTTTATTTACCTTGAGTTTATCTAAACAATTCAATACTTCTCTCTCTGTAACGGTGATATTGCTTAGGACATCTGAATTATCAATCTGAATCGGCGATGGTGTAGGGATATCACTGAGGTCTTCTGTTGTAAAAACTGATGCAAAGAAGGTATTGAGGGCATTACTCATTTGTACTTCGTCTTTGGTGTATTCTCCTTTTTCATCGACTAACGGTCCAACAGTTGAAGTAACTACTTTTTTCTTTCTGATATAACTATAGAATTCTTTCGGGTTTGTTTTACTTTGATTCACAATATGTAACTCTAAGGTCTTTTTACTTTGCTTAATTAACTTTTTGGCTTTGCGTCGTAGCTAGAGAGAGAGAGAGAGAGAGAGAGAGAGAGAGAGAGAGAGAGAGAGAGACAAATAACAAAATATCAATAATACATAATTAATATGTGATATGATGAATAATTGAATAAATATACAGGGTTTCCATAAAGTCTTTAACTGATTAATAAAATGTATAACTTTAAAAGTATGGTAGATAGGAACATAAGAATGTGGCATTATGTTGATCAATTACTAAATTTTTGTTTGTTTTCTTAGTCCATCGTAACAGAAATGCTGACTTTGCAGTAGAAAACTCAGTGTGTGTTATGGTACCATGAAACAAGATCACCAATTGCAGTTCAGCGCAAGTTTAGAAATGAGTATGGGCGAGATCCACCACATGTTAATAGCATCAAAAACTGGTATGAACAGTTCAAAGAGACTGAAAGTGTTGCACACCGTAAGAAAAGGGGTAGACCCAGTGTAAGTGACGAGAATACCTGGCGTGAGATAGAGTATCACTTAGATATATTCCGGGCAACAAACGGAGCACATGTTGAAATTCTTGAGTGATGTAAAAAACACTTTAGTAATTAAGGTTGAAATTGCAGAAGACCATATATCTGTACCTATCATAGTCTTTGTGTAATATTGGTTTAAAATCAGTTAAAGACTTTATGGACACCCTGTAATTGCTCCTAATTTCCAAATTTTCCATCTTGAACAAAATTACAAATTAAATAAATACAGTATACTGTATATACAGTATATATATATATATATATATATATATATATATATATATATATATATATATATATATATATATATATTTCGACATTTAATTATCTATCCCAAATATTATTGCCCCCGAACCATCTGATATATTATAAATTACCTCAAATATAACCCACGCATATTTTACTACAACAACGTGTCGGGTACTACAGAACATCCATAGCATTGTATCTTTTATATCTGTTAATCTATCTTAATCTACAAATATTCAACTATGTCTTATCTTAACATGAAAAGTGTAATACAGTATATCTTTTCATGCTTTTATTGTCGTCAACTTGATTATCTATCCATTAAACAAAAATTAAAATTAAATAAATAAGAATTAATAATTAAAAAGTTAGCCTTCTTTCTAAACGTTAATCTCATCACCAATAATATGTAATTTGTGTCATTCTGGTTATCATTAGACGATTTTATATAGTTTATAATCTACCTGTGTGACTCAAATGGGTAAATATAATCTCAGTAAATCCTGATTTTTTTTTTTTTTTTTTTTCTATGTGATTGAGGGAGGCAAAAGGCATTACTGCCTATAGCGAATGCCTCCCCCATAGTTGAAAGAGTGACAGGGCCAAAATCAAGGGACGTTCGAGGCAAAATGCCTGGACACACAGAGTTTGAAGCAATTTAAGTCATAGGAAGAGGGAAAGACTGATTCTGGGAGAGAGTTCCAGAGCTCAGCTGTTGAGTAGAAGAAAGTTTGAGAGTAACGTTTCACTCTTGGGTTGGAGAGTTGCACAGAGTAGGGGTGGGATTGAGTTGCAAGACGGGTACCACGTGCCCTACGTAAAGGAGGTGGTATGCACTGGGATAGCTCTGAGGAACACTGATTATTATAGTAGCGATAGAATAGCGAGAGAGTTGCAACATTGCGGCGGAGAGAGAGAGATTGCAGAGAGTTGGTGAGTGGACGGGAGTTAATGATACGAAAGGCCTTCCTTTCAACTTTGTCTAGGAGAGCGGTGTGAGAGGAACCTCCCCACACATGTGAACAATACTCAATACAAGGGCGCACTATGCCCCTGTACAGAGCAAGAAGCTGTGCTGGGGAAAAGAACCCCCTAAGGCGGTTGAGCACACCCAGCTTCTGGGAGGCTGCCTTAGCAAGACTGGTAATATGGTCCTTCCAAATGAGAGCAGAAGAAAAAGAGACACCAAGAATATTGAGAGAAGATGAAGGGTTGATTTTTGTATTGTTGAAGAATAAGGGATAGTCCGCTGGGAGATCCTGACGGGTAGAAAGATGGAAATTGGGTTTTGGAAGCATTAAAGTTAACAAGGTTTTCTCTGCCCCAATTGGAAATAGTTTTTAGATCAGAATTTAAGAGTTCTATGGCTTCATTACGTTTGTCGTTGAGGAATTGCTGGCTGGGGCGTTCTGAAAAACTAATGGAGTAGTGTAAGGTTGAGTCGTCTGCGTATGAATGGATGGGAATTAAGGTACAGTTAAGGAGATCATTTATAAAAATTAGAAAGAGAATAGGAGATAGGACAGAGCCCTGAGGAACACCGGAGTTTATAGGGTGAGGAAGTGAACAATGGCCGTCCACAACCGCGGCTATGGAACGGCCGGAAAGGAAATTAGAGACAAAGGCACAGATGGAGGGATAGAAACCGAAGGAGGGTAGTTTAGACTTCACGACTTCAGCAGACCTATGCGGCTGTACTCGTGTCTGTCGGCTGTACTCGGGTGTATGCGCCTGTATGCGGCTGTAGTCTTTATGCTACACATGACACGCAATTTGCTACGCTATACTCAAGGACTACAGCCGCATAGAGTAGACTAGTGACGACTAGCGCCGACTAGCGCAGACTACTCCCCGCATCCACCAGACAAATGTAAAGTCTGGACAAAATTTTGAAACTCACCAAAACTTTGTTCTGGGGCCACGATTTGACACGCATTGCCAGGACTTCACCAGACTACAGACGACTACAGCCGCATTGTCAGGACTAGGTGCCGACTCGGGTGCCGCATGCAGCAGAGTAGCTACTCTTCTGCATGCGGCACCCTAGTCCTGTATGTGTGAAAGGGGCATTACTCTCACTCCCTGGGCATACATTACTAAGTTTTCTATCATGCAGCTTCCATTTATCTCTCTCTCTCTCTCTCGCTCTCGCTCTCTCTCTCTCTCTCTCGCTCTCTCTCTCTCTCTCGGTCTCGCTCTCTCTCTCTCTCTCTCTCATGCAGCCTGACTTACTGATATTATTTTCTCATGCAACCTCCTTTTTTCCATTTTCTGTCATGTAATATTGTTGTTCTTTTTTCAATTTTCTTTCATACAACCTCAATTCTTTTTTTTTCTCTCTCATGCAACCTCAATTTCTTTCTTTTTTCTAATGGTTGTTCAGTCAACCAGGGAAATTCTTAAACCCCTCACGTTTTTAGTTATGCAAAACTATGAATGGAAAGTGATTATAGAGTAAAGTAATTATAGACTAATTCCCATCTTAATTTCTTAGCTACTACACAATTGGTATGGCCAAATGTGGTGTTAATTGCGAAAACTGTCTATAATATGATGCAGGGACGTAGCAGTTCCCTCTTTTTCCATTAAGTATTGAGAAATCAACTGCTAGAGGATTAAACTTTCCGCTAGGTTTAAATATAAATCGAGTATAATTAATGTATTTTTTATAGCACACACTCTGCGTACATATACCTTGTCGATATATAGGAACATGCACTGAGTGTTACACCAAACCCAACCTCACTAAAACTGTTAAGGCAAGAGGCATACAATATGACACATGAAAAAAAACATAAATAGTGGAGCTCCCCAGTACAAATCTACACATTTCCCCCTGGTGAAAGCTACAGTGGGTGCTGATGGTAGCGAGAGCTGCAGGGGGTACTGGTGGTGGTGAGAGCTACAGAGGGTGCTGGTGATAGCGAGAGCTGCAGGGGCTACTGGTGGTGGTGAGAGCTACAGGGGGTACTGGTGGTGGTGAGAGCTACAGGGGGTACTGGTGGTGGTGAGAGCTACAGGGGGTACTGGTGGTGATGAGAGCTGCAGGGGGTACTGGTGGTGGTGAAAGCTACAGGAGGGTACTGGTGGTGGTAAGAGCTACAGGGGGTACTGGTGGTGGTGAGAGCTACAGGGGAGTACTGATGGTGGTGAGAGCTACAGGGGGTACTGGTGATGGTGAGAGCTACAGGGGGTACTGGTGGTGGTGAGAGCTACAGGGGGTACTGGTGGTGGTGAGAGCTGCAGGGGGTACTGGTGGTGGTGAGAGCTACAGGGGGTACTGGTGGTAGTGAGAGCTACAGAGGGTACTCAATTCAATTCAATTCTTCTTTATTTCGTAAAACATATACTTTGTACATATACATGAGTTACATATTTACAAAAAAGGCTATCTATTTACAATTATTGAATTAAGATAATCCAAGCAAACGCCTGATTAATTTGTAGTAAATTAACTCTTATATACAGAATTAAATGTTTAAAATGGTCTTCCATCTGTTTCAGACTTAATTTACATGTAAATATTAATATTAATCATATATACAGTATAATCCCAATGAAGGCTATGGAGGCAATTACCAACTTGAATATAAAAGTAAATTACTTAATGATAAAATAACATGGGAAAGGTGAAGCTGAAGAAAACTTATGCCCCCAAATATGTAAGAAACATGAAGCTCATCAATATGTAAATCAAATGAAAGACTTTTTTATTTGCAAATATATAGAATTTAATACAAATATTAAATCAAGATTTATATAAGAAGCGCATACAAAACAAAAACATAATAACAAATTGGCTTTAAGCAAAACAAATCTGACTGGTGAGAGTTAACCCGGGAGCTGCTGGGAGACTCATAAGAGTTCCCCCGGCGCACTGCGGGGAGACTCTTATGAGTGAGTGAAAAAAAAAATCAACTTTTGACATCGACATTTTTTTTTTTTTTTTTTTTTTTTTTTTTTGGCCCCTGGGCCATGCAAAATCTCAGTCCTCTACCTCCCCTCCTTCCCCACTTTCCTCCTCTCCTTCAGTTATCACCTATTTTCCCTGTTATTCCCTTATTCTGAGGTATATTTTCGTGCTAACTTTAGCGAGTTGCAAGCAGGGTGTTGTCATCACTGATGGCAAGCGAGTGCAAGAGAGAGAGAGAGAGTATCGATCGACTGTGTCTCAGTGGCCTTGGGGGAAATTGGCGGGAAAGCAGATTGCCTCACCCATACAACTCGCGGGCTATATCTCCGATTTTGACCATCCAAACGCTGTTTTCACTCGTTTTAGTGTTGTTTCAGGTTAATAACTTTATAATCAACCCATAATAGGCGCATATGGATAAGTATTAATGCTATTAATGGCACAATGAATATTTTAGTGACGGAAACACCGCAAATACGTCAGCACAGGGGGACGTTTCCAATTACCCCCATTCGCACTTCAGAGGTTAATAACCATAATATATACAGGGCTCACGTCTGTCCTCATGCCTTTGAACCCATTGTATTCTAGCTGTTATAATATCCAGACTTTCTTCCAATATACTAACATTATAAGTACTTCGAAAGCACTTGATAGTGTGTTGCATAAATAGTCCGTCTAATCGTCCATAATAAAAGGAATATTACACTTTATCAAAAGTCATATCATGATTCCATAAATTAAGGCCATAGTCAGGTAAACAATAAGAGGTAAAAAGAAATAGCAGAGTTTGTTTGTCTACTGATTTAAAATTCATAAAAACACTATTAAATGAGGCATAACAACTGTTTAGTCTAAAATTTATATCATTATTGTTTTTAAAATTGAAGTTAATCATATGGCCAAGGTACTTGTAACCTTTCACTACCTGCAGCCTATCACCAGCAAGCTGATGTTTTGAGTCGGCTCATCAGTCTTATTGCTAAATATCATGAATTTGGATTTATTTCTATTGATGATCAATGAGTGTATATCAATGCCAGTTTTGAGTTTATCATACAGAACATTAATTTCCGAGACAGAGCTTGCTAGAAGCACCAAGTCGTCCGCGTATGCCAGGATATTGCATCTTGTTATTCCAAACTTACATCCAACATCATTGTTGAGAACAGCATTAATAATAGTCAATGTAATAGCTAAAAAGAAAAGGTGAGAATACACCACCCTGCCTAACACCCTTTTCAATAAAGGCATATAGACTGTATGATTCATTCCATTTAATGTTTGCTTTTTGATTTCTAGGATAATGCATGATTAAAAGTACAATATCCACTGGAACAGAACTGTCTAAAAGTTTATTTCCTAAATACAAGTGGTCTACTCTATCAAACACCTTGCTTAAATCGATAAATGTAGCAATGGAAGTTTTCTTGCAATTTGTATATTTTGTCATAATTTCTTTAAGTATACAACATGCTTCACTTGTTGAACAACCTGCTTTAAAACCTAAATGTCTGAAGTTAAAACTCAGCTTATCCGATAAAATATCTAAATTATACAGCTTAAATATTTTCAAAGGACATGAAGACTGCATAACAGGCCTGTAGTTTGAGGAATCAGCTATATTACCTTTGTTATCTTTAACTATCGGGGTAATAGTACATTTAAGCAGGTCACAGGGGAGGTAACAATGAACAGAGCAGATGTTAAAAAAATGAGACAAGTTCTCTAAAAACTCTCCAGAAGCATTCTTTAGAAATAAAGCATTAATCCCCTCAGACAGGATATATTAACTTACTTACGGGTTGGCAGACCGCCTGGTATTTCCCCCACAACAGTCTTTCTCACACTGAGGGACCATTAGGAGTCGGAGGAATATTGGGTTGCCATCAATCGACAGATTATGATCTAACTTACCTAACTTACTGAGCTCAAAATGATGCAGAAGCGTCATATAACTTATTATTGTGTTATTTCACTAGGCTCATATGACGCGGTAGCGACATTTGCTAGTTTTGGGCGGAACCATCATATGACGCGGTCGCGTCATATGAGACGGAGAGGGTTAACTGAATCGTGGCCTTGACCATTATTTAGTCTTGGAATAATTTTCTTCAAAGTGTCACTGGACATTTTCAAGAAATTTTTTCTACTTTCTGGCCACATTCGCTTGAGGTCATCAATAACAGATTGTTCCGAGTGTGGATCATTAGCAGACTGATTTAGAAGAGATTTTTCATAAAATACAGTATTAATATTAGAATTACCACTGTGACCGTCTATGAAATTGAAGTGTTTTTTGTTAGCCCTATTTTTCTTAATATCCTTCCAGAACTCCCTCTTATCTTTAACCCTTAAAAAGCGGCTCACCACTTAAGTCGAGTTAAATAAAGCTGGACTATGTGGCGGCGCTCGACATAACTCGAGTGGCAATTTCAGCACGTAATGTGGCTGAGAGAGAGAGAGACAAGTGGTGGCAGGAGACTAGCGAGCGTATGACTGCTCCAGACCACCGCGGCGAACCTACTGACACAAATCTCAGCTCCCTCCTCCCTCTCTCACTCGCTACATACTCAATTATGTACCGAAAGTACCGAATTACCTGCTTTTTGCACTCGCGTTGCACGGTTATTGCAAGAAAACTATCCATCATACAAGGATCGTTATGGTGTCATTCGAAAGCTCTGTTTATGCCCTTTCAGGGATAGATACTTGTTTTACGTTCTGGGTCTTATTTAGGCATGAAAATGATCACGTAAACAGCCCTATTTTGGCTAAAAACACCCCGCTGGGCGGTACACATAAATAAACCGCATAGGCCGCTCGTAAGGTGTTAAAGCGAAATTTTTCCATTATCGATGAACATATTTCTCTTTTCTCATTAGATTTGCAGTCATTTAACACATCCTTAACACCTTACGAGCGGCCTATGCGGTTTATTTATATGTACCGCACAGCGGGGTGTTTTTAGCCAAAATAGGGCTGTTTACGTGATCATTTTCATGCCTAAATAAGACCCAGAACGTAAAACAAGTACCTATCCCTGAAAGGGCATAAACAGAGCTTTCGAATGACACCATAACGATCCTTGTATGATGGATAGTTTTCTTGCAATAACCGTGCAACGCGAGTGCAAAAAGCAGGTAATTCGGTACTTTCGGTACATAATTGAGTATGTAGCGAGTGAGAGAGGGAGGAGGGAGCTGAGATTTGTGTCAGTAGGTTCGCCGCGGTGGTCTGGAGCAGTCATACGCTCGCTAGTCTCCTGCCACCACTTGTCTCTCTCTCTCAGCCACATTACGTGCTGAAATTGCCACTCGACCTATGTCGAGCGCCGCCACATAGTCCAGCTTTTTTTAACTCGACTTATGTTGCTCGCCGCTAATTAAGGGTTAAATTGTTTCCTACTTGTCAACATTGCTTCGTGCTCAGTCGTCCGTCCCCCGTACTCTGCCTGCACCCACCCAAGTAAGGAATTTATCTCTGGCAAGCTATGCTTCTCTTTAAAACACCGATTCCATTCAGGAATTATTTTGAATTTATTTTTCTTGATACATTTACGCACATATCCTTGACTAGAGCTTCTTATACTGGTCATAAGTAACTCATAGAGATAATCCAACATCTTTATATGATCGGTGTCGCATCAACCTATTGTCTGGCAGTCATGTATAGGCAGTGAATAGAGAGCTACAGGGGGTACTGGTGGTGGTGAGAGCTACAGGGGGTATTGGTGGTGGTGAGAGCTGCAGGGGGTACTGGTGGTGGTGAGAGCTACAGTGGGTACTAGTGGTGGTGAGAGCTGCAGGGGGCACTGGTGGTGGTGAGAGCTACAGGGGGTACTGGTGGTGGTGAAAGCTGCAGGGGGTACTGGTGGTGGTGAGAGCTACAGGGGGTACTGGTGGTGGTGAGAGCTGCAGGGGGTACTGGTGGTGGTGAGAACTACAGGGGATACTGGTGGTGGTGAGAGCTGCAGGGGGTACTGGTGGTGGTGAGAGCTACAGGGGGTACTGGTGGTGGTGAGAGCTGCAGGGGTTACTGGTGGTGGTGAGAGCTACAGGGGGTACTGGTGGTGGTGAGAGCTGCAGGGGGTACTGGTGGTGGCGAGAGCTACAGGAGGTACTGGTGCTGGTGAGAGCTGCAGGGGGTACTGGTGGTGGTGAGAGCTACAGGGGGTACTGGTGGTGGTGAGAGCTACAGGGGGTACAAAGGAGTACAAAGGAAATCAAGCAACAACAGATCTAGTGACCCTTCTAGGTTGCTTGTCCTCCAAAACACTGAGGATCAAGTGTCCAAACAGTGGTTTAGAGTGGGTAAGGGAACATTGGAAAGGGAATTACTGCCCTGGAACTAATGTCCGTGACAGGATTAGGAAGTTAGTAGAGGACAGATGGGTTAGTAACTGAGGGGGGGGATAAATTCATTTACAAACGCAGTCAGTCGTGGGTTTGATGAGAGATATTTGTCTACGCGGAGTTTAAATGAATCAACGGTGATGCAGTCTATAACGTTTCGGGGAATCCCATTCCACAAGTTGACAATTCGATTGAAGAAGAAATTCTTAGATTCATGCGAGTTAAAAGATTTACCAATAATTTTGCAACCGTTTCCCCGTGTGTAATTAGATTGGTCGATAGTGAAGTACTTACTACAGTTCATATTGTCGATGCCTTTGATGATTTTGAACACTTGAATTAAGTCACCTCTTAATCTGCGCTGGGTTAAAGGAAATAGATTTAATTCTCTAAGACGCTCTTCGTATGGTTTGTTCTTTAGGCTAGGTATCATTTTGGTAACTCTACGTTGAACTCGTTCTAGCTTGTTTATATCTTTTTGGTAATAAGGGCACCAGGATTGAACGCAGTATTCCAGAAGAGGGCGGACTAAGGAATTGTAAAGGGTTAGGATAACTTCTTTGGATTTATGCTCAAATGACCTGCCTATAAAGCCAATTATTTTGTTTGCCTTCTTAACAACTTCTGAACATTGTTGACTCGGTTTTAGGTTACTCGATATTGTTACTCCCAGATCGTTTTCTTAGTTTACATTCTTAAGCTGAGTGCCATTCATCGAATAGTTTGCTTTCTCATTTAGGTATCCGACATGTAGTACTTTACATTTATCCGCATTGAAACTCATTTGCCAAATTTGGGCCCAACATGACAATTTATCTAGATTGTGTTGCATATCGTCAACTTGTTCTTTTGAGAGTACGCTATTTACAACTTTTGTATCGTCAGCAAATTTTGAGATTGTACAGGTGAGACCCTCATCTATGTCGTTGATGTAAATTAGAAAGAGAATTGGTCCTAGTACCGATCCCTGGGGTACCCCACTACTTACATTGGTCCATTTAGATGCCTTACCGTTTATGACTACCCTTTGATTTCTGTTGCTGAGCCAACTTTCTATCCATTTCAACACACCGTCTTGTATTCCATGCGCTTTTAGTTTTAGCAGTAAACGTTTGTGGGGAACTTTGTCAAAGGCCTTTTGAAAATCAAGGTATATAATATCTACAGCTTTACTCTCATCATAGAGGTTGAGGATATCGTGGAAGAAGTCAAAGAGGTGTGTTAAACAGGAACGTTTTTTACGAAAGCCGTGTTGAGTATCTTTAAGTATGTTATTTTCCTCTAAGTGATTTACGAGTCTGTCTCGTATGACCGTTTCTAGCATTTTACATACAACTGAGGTTAAGCTAATTGGACGATAGTTACTGGGTAGGGATTTGCTGCCTTTTTTTAATATCGGTGTTACGTTGGCCAGCTTCCACTGATCAGGCATAGTTCCAGACTGCAAGGATTTATTGAATAGTAATGTCAGTGGTTTGGAGAGCTCATCCTTGGCTTCCTTTAGAACTCTAGGCGAGATTGTATCAGGTCCAGGCGTATTATTTACCTTGAGTTTATCTAAACAATTCAATACTTCTCTCTCTGTAACGGTGATATTGCTTAGAACATCTGAATTATCAATCTGAATCGGCGATGGTGTAGGGATATCACTGAGGTCTTCTGTTGTAAAAACTGATGCAAAGAAGGTATTGAGGGCATTACTCATTTGTACTTCGTCTTTGGTGTATTCTCCATTTTCATCGACTAACGGTCCAACAGTTGAAGTAACTACTTTTTTCTTTCTGATATAACTATAGAATTCTTTCGGGTTTGTTTTACTTTGATTCACAATATGAAACTCTAAGGTCTTTTTACTTTGCTTAATTAACTTTTTGGCTTTGCGTCGTAGCTCTACAAATTTCACCCGTTCTTCGTCATTTTGTGAGGATTTTAATCTATCTTTAGCAAATTTTTTAGCTAGCAGGCCGTTTGAAATATCTTTATTCCACCATTTGGGCTTATTATTATGGCCTGGACGCCGTATTTTCAATGGTATGCAGTCTTGCACTGCTTTTAGGTAAGTGGTTTCGAATAACTTCCAAGATGTATTTATGTCATTATTGTTAATTAAAAAGCTCCAGTCAGTTTCTTTAAACATAGCTCAAAGTTTATGGAAGTTTGCTTTCTTGAAATTAGGGACTTTTTCGATGCTACTATTTGTTTCGTTTCTAGTAAACTTTAAAGTGAAAGTTATCGTACGATGGTCGCTGTTACTGAATTCATCACCAACATTCAAATTATCTATCAATTCTTCTTTTGTTGCAAGTACAATGTCAAGAACGTTATTACCACGGGTCGGTGTTCGAACAAATTGATAAAGCGAACTCTCTTGCAAGTTCGTATACAAGTCATATCCGGAGTGTGAAGTAAGAGTATCGCCCAACTTGGTCACAGGTAAATTAAAGTCGACAAAAATTAAGGTATCTTGTGAGTTACTTACATCGGCAATTTGTTCGTAAATTTCTCGGTCAGTTTGCACTGATTGAGCTGGAGGTCTGTATATTAACGCAAGTATTATTTTTGTACCTTTATTTTTCTTTATTAGCACAAAAGATGTGTCGACGTTCACAATTTGAGGTTTTGACACGAGGGTCGGGTTAAGACTTTCTTTGATATAAAATAAAACTCCACCTCCAGTTTTATTTATTCGGCTGTTCTCAAACATTACATAACCGGGAAGTGAATACTCTGCTAAAAAGTCTCTATCTTCTGTATTGAGCCAAGATTCTGTTATGCCAATCACATCATAATTGTCGGTAAACACTAGTTCCTCTAAATCTGAAAATTTATTGCGTATGCTACGAGCGTTTGCATAGAAAACCTTTTAAGTTGCTGTTTTAGAACTCACAGAACGTTCTTTCATCGAATTTTTGGTTCTGGTTGGATCTACATTTCCATTCATGGCTGTCCTCGGTCCTCGGTCGTTATCCCTGGCGGTTTTGAATTTGGGTCGTGTTGGTGGAGCTTTACCCAAATTCGCGGTTCTTGACGGATTAGTATTTAATTCCTTTGTAGGTTGCCGTCCTCGCTGTCTTCGGTCCTCCTTCCTGGTTGTCCTGTGCTGAGTCGATTTCTTCTCCGAAAATCCTTCACCGCATCGTTGAGAAGACGCCCAAAACGTGCTGCTCCCACCTGGTTCAGATGAACTCCATCGTCCGAAAACAAATAGTCATCGTAGTAGAAATTGTCCCAGGTGTCGACGAATCCCACGTTCTCCTTCCTGCAGAGGTTTGCTAGACAACGATTTGTGCTGGTGGCTATGTTGTAAAATCGGCTCTCTACACCGAGCCGGGAGACGATTCCTGAGACGATCATCCTTGATGACTTCTCCTTAACCCTTAATTAGCGGCGAGCAACATAAGTCGAGTTAAATAAAGCTGGACTATGTGGCGGCGCTCGACATAACTCGAGTGGCAATTTCAGCACGTAATGTGGCTGAGAGAGAGAGACAAGTGGTGGCAGGAGACTAGCGAGCGTATGACTGCTCCAGACCACCGCGGCGAACCTACTGACACAAATCTCAGCTCCCTCCTCCCTCTCTCACTCGCTACATACTCAATTATGTACCGAAAGTACCGAATTACCTGCTTTTTGCGCTCGCGTTGCACGGTTATTGCAAGAAAACTATCCATCATACAAGGATCGTTATGGTGTCATTCGAAAGCTCTGTTTATGCCCTTTCAGGGATAGATACTTGTTTTACGTTCTGGGTCTTATTTAGGCATGAAAATGATCACGTAAACAGCCCTATTTTGGCTAAAAACACCCCGCTGGGCGGTACACATAAATAAACCGCATAGGCCGCTCGTAAGGTGTTAAACGACTTGATCAGCTGCTGGTACTTTAAAAGCAAATCTTCCGACCGGGTTCGCTGTACATCGTTGGATCCAACGTGGATGACGTACATTGTATTAGCAGGGGCCAGCTTTGATACTTCGTCAACTGCTGCAACTACGTCGTCCACACCACCACCAGGGATACAAAAACGCTTCCTGGTCTTAGGTGCCCTGGCGCAAAACTCTGTGAGCTGACCACATATCATCGAGTCTCCCACAAGCCGGACTTCTTCTATTTCCTCTTCGTTATCTGAGTCTGTGAGTATCTGGAAACGGTTTTGACACTCTGTAATCGGTATGTGTTTCCTGGTCTTGGGGCAAACGTTGTTCCTCACGACACGGAAGTTGTCTTGAGGGGGAAGAGAGTCACTATTTGTATCTTGAGTATCGGAAACATCAGCTGAAGTGGCTACTGTAGGCGTTGAATTGTTGGCAGTTGACGTTGGGGCGTTGGTGGCTGCTGGAGTTGCGGTGACAATTGAAGTTTGTGGTACTCCAACGTTGAGTGTTACAAACTCTTGGAGTGATTCCAGTGGTACTGGTGGTGGTGAGAGCTGCAGGGAGTACTGGTGGTGGTAAGAGGTAAAGGGGGTACTGGTGGTGGTGAGAGCTGCAGGGGGTACTGGTGGTGGTGAGAGCTACAGGGGTACTGGTGGTGGTGAGAGCTGCAGGGGGTACTGGTGGTGGTGAGAGCTACAGGGGGTACTGGTGGTGGTGAGAGCTGTAAGGGGTACTGGTGGTGGTGAGAGCTACATGGGGTACTGGTGGTGGTGAGAGTTACAGGGGGTACTGGTGGTGAGAGCTATATGAGGTACTGGTGGTGGTGAGAGCTACAAGGGGTACTGGTGGTGGTTAGAGGTACAGGGGGTACTGGTGGTGGTGAGAGCTACAGGGGGTACTGGTGGTGGTGAGAGCTACAGGGGGTACTGGTGGTGGTGAGAGCTACATGGGGTACTGGTGATGGTGAGAGCAGCAGGGGCTACTGGTGGTGAGAGCTACAGGGGCTACTGGTGGTGGTGAGAGCTACAGGGGATACTGGTAGTGGTAAGAGCTACAAGGGGGGTACTGATTGTGAGAGCTACAGGGGGTACTGGTGGTGGTGAGAGCTACAGGGGGTACTGGTGGTGGTGAGAGCTACCGGGGGTACTGGTGGTGAGAGCTACAGGGGCTACTGGTGGTGGTGAGAGCTACAGGGGGTACTCAATCAATCAATCAATCAATATTCTTTATTTCATAATATACAGATAACCATATATTACATATCACCCCCACATATAAGTTAATAAAGTACAGTAGTTTGAAATCAGGGAGCACTGCATATTTTCAATCAGAATAGAAGACTATGAAAAATAGTAAATATTATTCCTTTAACCCGGCAAGTGCTGAAACACTAATAAGAGTTTTACCGCTGCGCTGCAGAACCCCTTATATAATCCCGGTTTTTGAACACGTACCAAAAACCGCGGTCTTACAGCCAGGCGGCTACAAATTGGTGCCAGTGTAGTACGACTTGGCACCTCTTGATACCACCACCCCACACGCTCGGCCCACACACAGTCAAGCGGTACACACGCACGCACGTACACACGCATTGGAGCCTCCACCACCCTCACGCTCTAGCCCTGATGACACAACCAGCCCTCCTTCTGGTGGTGTCAGCGGACGTGGAAGGCAGAGAATGGCTGCCAAAGACCCTAGCTACCATTACTACGGCACGAGTAGGTCCGAGGACAAGGAACCTGCACGTAAAGCACGTAAAACACGTGCAAGCAAGGGCAGTGCACAGAGTCAGTGTCTTTCTGGGACACCGCCACCACCACCCAGGCAACTGCTACCACCACTACCACCACCACTGCTACCACTACCACCGACGCAGGAGGCCGCCTTTGGGCTGCAGGACCTGTGGGGGCCACTGGGAAGACAGGGAAGGGCATGGGTAAAAAACTTTTACCTCTGCCACTATCACCTTGCCACCACCACAACCACCACCAGCAGCCCATGCCGCCTCTGCAGGCCCTTCTGCCCCTGCCCCTGCCCCAGGCCCTGCCAAAGGGAAGAAAGGGACGAAGGACAAGGTGACAACGGCGACAGGGACAACAATAATTGCACATACAACTGGCTGACCTTGGCTTGCCAGCGACTCGCGACTCACACACACAACTTCCCTCCCTCCCTCCCTCCCACCCACCAACCACACCTCTCCCATAACCTCTGTTCCCGCCTGTAAACTCTCTCATAATTCGCTTATATGTCGCATATTTGGTCTATATGCGGCATATTCCTTGGTATATGGGTGGCCTACATACGTACACATATTTATATATAGCACGACAGTGCTGAAAATACGATATATACATAATATTACAGCCAACAGACCCTGTACAACTTGGCAACTCTCGATACCACACCGCCACATGCTAAACCCGCACTCACTCAAGTGGTACACAAGCACTTGTCTCCCGCATAAACTCTCTCACCTCAGTTCCCGCCTCTAAACTCTCATAATTCGCTTATATGTCGCATATTTGGTCTATATGTGGCATATTCCTTGGTATATGGGTGGCCTACATACGTACACATACATACATATATGTACACAAGCACTTGTCTCCCGCGTAAACTCTCTCACCTCAGTTCCCGCCTCTAAACTCTCTCATAATTCGCATATATGTCGCATATTTGGTCTATATGCGGCATATTCCTTGGTATGTGGGTGGCCTACATACGTACACATACGTACATATATGTACACATACTCTACATAGCATAAACGTGCTCAAAATAGGATACATATGCGACATTACGCCCTAACCCGCCCTTCCCTCGCCGCGCAATGCCATTCGCTCCACTTTTTCAACTACGGACCGCCCCCCCCCCCCCAGACATTTTTTGTGGGGTCAAATATATATGGCTCGATGCGCGCGAACATTCCCTACACGTTGATGTACTTTTCATCGATATTTGCAAGGGTCGCCCAAATCGTCATACCTCCGCACAGGTGTGCCTGTATACTATAGGGGGTACGCAGCGGAGAGGTTAAAATGCAGTAGTAGAATTAAAATATTGCCTAATTTTAAAAGCACAAAAGGTGCCTGCTTAAAACTTATATTCATTATTTAAGATTTAATAATAAGTAAATAAGATATATTAGAACAATAATTAAGACAATGTAATTAAAACACAAGATGCAAAGTGGATTATTGGCCTGGTAACGTAAACCAAATACAAAGTAATATAGCCATAGCAAGTAATATAGATATGAATGGTTTGTAATAAAACAATACAACAAGAGTGATGTAAAGATGATTATAACTATTAAGCTAATTCTATCAATCTTACAAATCAATCTGTATAGAATAATTGCCCAAACTAAAATACATATATACAGGTAATTGATTAAACTCATGGAAATATCTTAAAAGTAAATGAATAAAACATACCACTAATGTCCATAATATAAACAAGGCCCTCTACGGTCTTCATGCCTCTAGACCCAATTGATTCTGGAGGTTAATATAACAAGGATTTCCATTGATAAATCAACATTGTATTCCTTGTACTGGTGGTGGTGAGAGCTACAGGGGGTACTGGTGGTGATGAGAGCTGCAGGGGGTACTGGTGTTGGTGAGAGCTACAGGGGGTACTGGTGGTGGTGAGAGCTGCAGGGGGGTACTGGTGGTGAGAGCTACATGGGGTACTGGTGGTGGTAAGAGCTACAGGTGGTTACTGGTGGTGAGAGCTACAGGCGGTACTGGTGGTGGTGAGAGCTGCAGGGGGTACTGGTGGTGATGAGAGCTGCAGGGGGTACTGGTGGTGGTAAGAGCTACAGGGGGTACTGGTGGTGGTGAGAGCTACAGGGGGTACTGGTGGTGGTGAGAGCTACAGGGGGTACTGGTGGTGGTGAGAGCTACATAGGGTACTGGTGGTGGTAAGAGCTACAGGGGGTACTGGTGGTGGTGAGAGCTGCAGGGGGATACTGGTGGTGAGAGCTACATGGGGATCTGGTGGTGGTAAGAGCTACAGGTGGTTACTGGTGATGAGAGCTACAGGGGGTACTGGTGGTGGTGAGAGCTACATAGGGTACTGGTGGTGGTGAGAGCTACAGGGGGTACTGGTGGTGGTAAGAGCTACAGGTGGGTATTGGTGGTGAGAGCTACAGGGGGTACTGGTGGTGGTGAGAGCTACAGGGGGTACTGGTGGTGGTGAGAGCTACAGGGGGTACTGGTGGTGGTGAGAGCTACAGGGGGTACTGGTGGTGGTAAGAGCTACAGGGGGCACTGGTGGTGGTGAGAGCTACAGGGGGTACTGGTGGTGGTGAGAGCTACAGGCGGTACTGGTGGTGGTATGAGCTACAGGTGGGTACTGGTGGTGGTGAGAGCTACAGGGGGTACTGGTGGTGGTAAAAGCTAGAATGGGTGATGGTGGTGGTGAAAGCTGCAGGGGGTACTGGTGGTGGTGAGAGCTGTAGGCGGTACTGGTGGTGGTGAGAGCTGCAGGGGGTACTGGTGGTGGTAAAAGCTGCAAGGGGTACTGGAGATGGTGAGAGCTGCAGGGGGTATTGGTGGTGGTGAGAACTGCAGGGGGTACTGGTGGTGGTGAGAGCTACAGGGGGTACTGGTGGTGGTGAGAGCTGCAAGGGGTACTGGTGGTGGTGAGAGCTACAGGGGGTACAGGTGGTGGTGAGAGCTACAGTGGGTACTGGTGGTGGTGAGAACTACAGGGGGTACTGGTGGTGGTGAGAGCTGCAGGGGGTACTGGTGGTGGTGAGAGCTACAGGGGGTACTGGTGGTGGTGAGAGCTGCAGGGGGGTGCTGGTTGTGGTGAGAGCTACAGGGGATACTGGTGATGGTGAGAGCTACAGGGAGGTGCTGGTGGTGGTGAGAGCTACAGGGGGTACTGGTGGTGGTGAGAGCTACAGGGGGTACTGGTGGTGGTGAGAGCTGCAGGGGGGTGCTGGTGGTGGTGAGAGCTGCAGGGGGGTGCTGGTGGTGGTGAGAGCTGCAGGGGGGTACTGGTGGTGGTGAGAGCGGCAGGGCTTAATAGTTGCCAGAGTATAATGAAAAGCATGTCAACGGTACTGAATAGGTTAATATTATACTAACCATTAAGCTTGTATACCTCATATTAGTCTATAGGTATCTCATTTTTATACACTATTCACAACTCTCTATCTATCTACAGTATGCATACTAATTTAAAAATAATGAACTACAAAGTGTGAAAAAGTAAAATTATGTTTAATTTCCGAGCTACTGGAAAGAGTACAAACTAGGGCTTCAAAGCATATTCCACCAGTTAGAAGACTGAGCTATTAGGACCGGTTAAGAGCTCTTGATCTCTTTTCGTTGGAAACACTCAAACTACGAAGGTAACTCATTAAAGATTTTCAAATGCTTAATTAGCTTAACAAATGTTTAGCTTCAGTATTAATACAAGAAACAACCATGGCTGGAAATTAGACTTAAAACAGTTCGGCACTAATATTTCTGGAAACTTTATCACATATAAGATCTGTTCTACCTGGAACAAACATCTCTCAGACGTTGTAAACAGTTCTTCAGTAGAGCAGTTAAGAGAATAAATATTTTGTGCACACTCTGTAGTGTACTACATAATCTCCCTCTTTCCACTTGGAGTATCTCCCTGGAATGGACTGCAAGGCCTTTGAGATACTAACTATTCCTTGTAGCTCATTGTAACACACACTCACTCACTCTCACACTCCCCCCCTGGTGGTGGGAGGGGAGAGAGCCTTTTGCTTTGCTATCCTTACCTTCCACTTAGTAGCACATTTTGTTAGAATTAAGTCCGGACTACCTAGTGGGGGCCGCAAGGTCTGTGCAGTCTTTGTATATATGTAACTCTATGTAGCACGCTCTCTCTCTCACATACACACACACACACACACACTCTCTCTCTCTCACCTACTGTGGTTCATTAGTATGGGTGTCGTAGTCTCTCTCTCTCTTACATTAACATCCGGTACCACATGAATATTTAAGCGGCAGATTTACTCAGGGTCACGCCAGGGGAATTACAATGATGGTGTGCAGTCAACATTGTTTTTGTTTTATCTCTTTTTCTGGCTTGTATCCATTCGGCCCCATTCAGCCTACTGTTTTGAGACGTTTATCCCCATCCAGGTGTCGATTTCTTCCTGGCGAGCAATAGTGAGCCAGTATTGAATGGAAAAATCCGGCTTTGCCGGAGACATTTTCCTATCGAAAAACTTACAAATTTAGCCTGCTGTCAAAAACATATATAGAATTTATGTTGGTTCGATACTGCTCACCATGAAAAAATCGACACTTGGATGGGGATAAACATCTTAAAACAGAAGGCAGAATGGGGCCGAATTAATACAACCCAGAGAGAGAGGGAGAGAAAAAAAAAACGTGGTGGACCCCCTTTACCCAATTTGGTCTGAGGGGGGTATTTCAAGACCTTCCCTGTTTCGTTCCTGTAGTTTGGAGATTGTAAGACGTTTCACTTCAATCGATTGGCGATAATAGGACGCTTTAACCCGTTCAGGTGTCAATTATTTTCTGGGCGAGCGATAGCAAGTCCAAAGGGATAACTTAGAAGGATTTCGGTATTAGGCTGGGATATTTTATTTGATCTAAAAGTGTACAAATTTAGCTTGCAGGAAGTTTGGGTGGGCATTGTTTTTAGTTTGAAGAGTCAGGGAAGGAGTTATTGTTAGGACTACAATACTTTGCTGGAAAATGGCAAAGACAAGCAAAATCTGCAATAATAATTAAAACAATTATCATAATAACCCACAAGACGTCGGACAAGATAGTGTTAAACCATGCCGGATGGAGTATAAGAGTGGGGAACAGCACACAACGGCCACACTCCTAAACGGCCACAGTCCTTGTTATGCCAGGGGTTTTACCGGGTTTGAATTGGTGTTTGGTAGGTTCTGCTCGACTGGAGAAGTTAAAATCATACAACACATGCATAAAAGCAGTAAAGGGTAAAATATAACACTGAGTACATCTATAGAACAACTTTAATTAATAGCTTAATACGTAACAACGAAAACACTTCTATACACTAGTACACTGGATAGCCTACATATATACATTGAGCCTAGCACGGGCGAGAATCCACGAGGGAACTAGGAATACACTTGACACTCTCTCTCTCTTAAATTATATATTAATGTACACCTTGAGGCACTGGTGTAGGATTATTAGTTTCACTTTGATTTTATACTTCTCTCTCTATCTCTTATTCGTGGAAGAGATACACCTACTGTAGGTTTCTTGGTATAATATTTGGTTATCACTTTGATAGTGTTCACATAAATAATTAAGATACTGTTAGGGATTTCTATTTCATTCAAGTGTCACTGGTTGTAATTGAGGTATTGTGCTTGTTATGGTGGGTACGATCTTTAATTATTGATGATTGAACATTGTATGCAATGTTATGAGCCCGGTATAATTAATTCGACCTGTAGACTGCTTAGTTTCATATAGGAAGATATTTTTGTTCAAGAGTGTACAGGAACGAGTGAGGTGAGGGAGGCTTCGTGCAGACTACCCCCCTTTCGTTCACATTCCATTCTAGCCCCTATCGTCCTACACTCTTAACCCTTCCACACTCTTCCACTTCTACACTCTTCCAACTCCCTTGTCTTCTTCGTTGCCTGACGTACGAATGATATTGATTATAACTAGGAAATAATGTATTTGGCTTTTCTAATCATAAGTAATGTTTACAAGATAATTATATCATAGAGTTCTTGGTAAAAGTAATACTTTAATTCAGCAAGTATATAATGAGTTGAGATTAATACAGTTAGAGAAGTTGGTATCAGAGCCAGGTGCGCTAAGGGTATATAAGCCGCTAGTACCGTAACAGCAGGTAGTGTATTCTCCACCACTATCTTAAGCTGACCTGTCCTGAGTTCGTTTGTAAAAGAATCACCATGAGTTGAATAAGTATCGCCTAGGATGTTTTCTATGTTTATTGATTGCTTTCACTTACTCTCTTGGAGGGTATTTATATAACTATGTATTATTTTTCTTAAGAGTTTCTTTATTATTTCACATCAATGTTTCTCAAATTTGATATTTTCACTAGAAGTACTTTTGTGTATAATTAATCATTTAAATAAATTATAATTATATTTTACATACTCTTTACATTTTACCTTTATATGCTAATATATTATTCTTTTGATTGTTGGGATAAATCTAAGTCAAAGTAACTAAAGATAACTAATTCTGAATGAGTGTTAAGAAAGGAATAACTTTGGGGTTTTTAGGCTAAAACAGCCATTTGATATCAACTGATATTTTATGAACTTGCCACATCTTTTCACCTACCAAGGTTTTAGTGACTACAAAGAGAGTTGCTAGTTTTTGTGGGAGTTGAACATACCACTTATTCTTAACTGAAACTGATAGTCTTATTTTCCACATTTTGTGAGGCTAAATAATAAGTCTTCGTTTTGTGGTTTTTAGTGGAATGTTTCTTTATGTTATGGGTTCGAACCCCGCTCGTAACGTAACATGGTGCCGTGACCAGGATTCCTTTCTTTCCCTCGTTTGGTAGTCAATGAGAACATTAGTGAAACATTAAGTCATTCGCTAGGACATCGCATACTCATTTCATCCATGTCATTTTGTTCTGTTTATGAGTTGAGAGAGCTGGGTCAGCCTCTACGTTCTGTAATGCCAATTATTCACGTTTATCACTCGTCTTAATTTGTCATACATTTTCTCGTTCATCCATTGTTCATAGCATTCAATCATGGAATTTAAAATTAGTGAATTTGTCGCTGACCCCTCCTTGAGCACCTTGTCTGTGTCGAAGCTCAGAAAAGTAGACTGGATTGCCTTTGCCACAGAGTATGATGCACCTTACAGAACTAGTATTACCAAAGGTGAGATTAGAAGGAGTGTGATTGAGAAATTGGTAACTACTGGTGTTTTGTCTGAGGCAGCATATCAGTTGTGTGCAGAGGAAGGAGGCAGTGAGGCATGGATGAGAGTGAAACTATTAGAGCTGGAGAATGCAAAAGCTGACAGGGAGCAGAGGGAGCATACGGCAATAAGAGAGTTGGAACAAAAACAGCGTGATATTGAACATGAGCGTGAACAAAGACAGTATGAGTTTAAACAAAGACAGTATGAGTTTGAACAAAAACAGCGTGAGATTGAACATGAGCGTGAACAAAAACAGCGTGAGCTTGAGGAGAAACAACGTGAGAGAGAGAGCATGATGAGCGCATGTTAAAGTATAAAGCTGAAGAAAACCGGAATCAAAGGGATTCGGTTGCAAATAAACCATTTTCTGATAAGGGTCATAGTTTGAAATTTGTCCCTAGTTTTGATGAGACTGACCCGGAGAATTTCTTCATCCTTTTTGAAAAGGCAGCCAACCAACTCAAGTGGCCAAATGATCAGTGGGCATTTCTAGCCCAGACTGTTTTCATAGGTAAAGCCAAGCAGGTTTACATCAATCTCCCCATTGATTCCTTGACCTATGACACTCTTAAAACTTCAGTCTTAGCAGTGTATAATCAGGTTCCTGAAACTCATCATCAGTGTTTCAGGGATATGAAGAAAGGTGAAAAACAAACCTATCTAGAATTTGTAAAGGAAAAAGAGCGAAAGTTTCTGAGTTGGTTGAGAGCCAGTAAAGTGACAACCTTTGAACAGTTGTGCCAGCTAGTTATGCTTGAAGAATTTCTCCGCAAAGTCCCCTACCCCTTAAAACTTTACCTCCAAGAGAGAGAGGTGCAATCTGTAGACAGGGCGGCTATTTTGGCTGAAAATTACCGATTAACTCATGGCGATTCTTATTTCAGGACAGGACAGAGAGGGCCTGGCAACCGACCACCGTCTGGTGCTGGTCCTCGTGATGGTGGTAGTTTCCAATCTACTGGTGGTAGGTCTGGTTATGGTGGTGTCTCCCAACCAGTTTCAAGGGTAGCTTCTGGGGGCAATGGATCTGATAAAAAGGAATTTAACAAAACTTCTCTTCCTTCCATTAAACCTCCTGTACCCTTAGTTTGTGCCTACTGTAAACAACCTGGACATTTTATCAGAGAGTGTCCCAAATTAAAATTAAAAGAGAAAACCTGTACACCAGAGAGTAGTGCTGTTCTAGCCTCTTCCCTTGTACTTCATCCAAATAGAGTAGCAGTATCCCCTCCTACTCCACCTGTGTTGAGTGCATGTTCTGACTCTGATGGCTCTCACAACCAGGTTTTCTCTAGTAGGCTATACCACCTGGCTGTTCTAACCAGTTCCAACTTTTTTTTCCACAGGATCAGTTTCCTCTACTGACGCTTCCACTGACTATCCCATTCATGTTTTGAGAGACACAGGAGCCTCTCATAGCCTCTTATTAAGAAGATTGGTGCCCAGTATTGAGGACTGTTTGCTGGGCCAGAGTATACTCATTCAGGGAGTCAGTGGGTGTCCTGTTGTTCCTTTGGCTAGGGTGTATCTAAAAACTGATTTAGCTAGTGGTTACTTTACTGTTGGGATTCAAGATTCCCTACCTGTAGAAGGAGTGAACTTTTTGATGGGCAACGATATCGCCGGTGGCAAAGTGATACCAGACCCCATAGTTACCTCCACTCCCTCCTCTGATAACAACACTAAGCAATTAGAAAGTCAGTATCCCAATTTGTTTCCCTCATGTGTAGTGACTAGGAGTGGGGCTGGTCACCACAGTAAGAAGGACAAAGTTGATCCTGATAGTGTTGACCTAGACACTTCCTCCCTATTTCCTGATGTAGCGTCAGAGGATATTAGCAAGATTCCCATTGATTCTGAAACTCTCAAAGAGGCTCAGAAGCAGGACCCTGAACTGGCAATATATTTTGATAGGGCTGTGGAAGAGTCAGATATAGGAAACTATCCTCAATGCTTCTATCTAAGTAATGGTACCCTGATGCGCAAGAATAGACCTCCCAATGTGCCAGCTGATGAGCCCTGGCAAGAAGTGCATCAAGTAGTTGTGCCACATAAGTTTAGAGTAGACATAATTTCCATTGCTCATGACCTTAGTGGTGGACATTTGGGTGTCAACAAGACTTATGACAAAATTCTCAATGATTTCTTTTGGCCGAGGATGAAACAATCGGTGAAGTCTTACTGTAAAACTTGTCATGTGTGTCAACTTGCTGGGAAACCCAACCAGCCCATCAAGCCTGCACCCTTAAATCCCATCCCTGTAACGGATGAACCGTTCAGTAAAATCATAATTGACTGTGTAGGACCTTTGCCAAGAACCCGTAGTGGGAATGAGTACTTGTTGACTGTCATGTGTTCCACCACTAGGTATCCAGAAGTGTTCCCCTTGAGGCGTATAACATCAAAGAATGTAGTAAAGGCGCTTAGTAAATTTTTCACCCAGTATGGAATACCCTGTGTGGTACAGTCTGATTTAGGAAGTAACTTTACCTCTCAGCTCTTCAAGCAAACCATGGAAGAGTTTGGAGTACACCAGTACCATTCCACTGCCAGTCACCCACAGTCCCAGGGGGCATTAGAAAGGTTCCATCAGACCCTCAAATCAATGCTCACTAAATATTGTGAAGAGAACATTGCCGACTGGGATGAGGGCATCCATTTTGTGTTGTATGCTGTAAGAAGCAGGGTACAAGATTCTCTAGGATTTTCACCATTTTCCCTAGTTTTTGGTCATGAGGTCAGAGGTCCCTTGAAAGTGCTAAAAGATACTTGGATCAATGCTAACTCTAATAAGCATCTTCTCACTTATGTGCATCAATTTAAATCTAGACTGAGATCTGCAGTAGAACTAGCTATGAACAATTTAGAGAAATCTCAAGATAAAATGAAAGTGCAGTATGATAAGACTACAGTTGTCAGAGAATTTCAGCCAGGATATCTAGTGCTTGACTTTCTGCCTATACCTAAAAAGCCGCTACAAAGCAAGTACCATGGTCCAAATGTTGTGCTTAAGAAAACAAGTAATGTGAATTATGTTTTAAAAACTCCTGATCGTAGGAAGTCGGAAAGACTAGTACATGTTAACCTGCTGAAAGCCTATCACTGCAGAGATCCAGATAAGGTATTAAACTTTGAATCAGTAGCACAGTTTGAAGGTGAACTAGAGGATCTAAAGATCAAGGAGCATAATGACATCCAGTTGCCTCTTGATAACAAATTGCAAAACTCGGACTTCTTGACTAACCCCCATTTAAAATTCCAGCACTTGTTGTCTGACCAAGGTGAAGACTTGGAGTACCTTCTTTCCGAATTTCCACAGCTGTTTGGTGACGTTCCCCAGCAGTGTCCCCTGGTGGAAAATGATGTGGTCCCATCAAACAACATCCCTACCGCGCCAATCCAGAGAAGCGTGCGGCACCTCAACAGGAAGTGGACTTCCTACTCGCCCATGGATTGGTGGAACGGAGCGACAGCGAGTGGGCCTCTCCATGCCTACTCGTGGACAAACCTGATGGCACATTTAGGATGTGTACGGATTATCGCCGGATAAACCAACTCACCCGCCAGGACTGCTACCCTCTACCACGGATCGACGACCTGTTGGACCGTTTGGGAGGAACGAAGTACATCTCCAAGATTGACCTGCTGAAGGGTTACTACCAGATAAAACTATCGGAGAGGGCCAAGAGAGTGTCTGCATTTGTCACCCCGGACGGGCTATTCCAATACACCGTCATGCCTTTTGGTATGGTGAATGCGCCCGCCACCTTCCAGCGACTAATCCACCGGGTGACAGATGGCCTCTCGGGCGTGCAATCCTACCTCGACGATATTGTGGTCTACAGCGAATCCTGGCAGGAGCATCTTCACCAGCTACAGAGTCTCTTCTCCAACTTGGCCAGGGCGGGACTCACTGTCAACCTTGCCAAGAGTGAGTTCGGCCATGCCAAACTAATCTTTCTGGGTCACGTGGTAGGAGAAGGGGAAGTTAGCCCTATTTCTTCCAAAGTCGAAGCCATTTCAACACTGCCTATTCCCCAGGACCGCAAGGCAGTAATGCGCTTTTTGGGTATGGCTGGGTACTATCGGAGATTTGTACCCAACTTCGTTGACCTCTCCGCCCCCCTAACAGACTTGATTAGTCCCAAGAGAAAATTTGTGTGGACCCCAGAATGCCAAACTTCATTCACAAAGATTCGTTGCCTATTAGTCAATGCACCTATTCTGAAGTCCCCTCAGTTTCATAAACCGTTCATAATTCAGGTGGATGCTAGTGATGTTGGTGTAGGAGCAGTTTTGTTACAGTACAGTGATGCTGAGATTTTGCATCCAGTTTGCTATGCATCCGATAAACTCAAACCTTATCAGAAACACTACAGCACTATTGAAAAAGAGTGTTTTGCCTTGCTCTTTGCAGTGGATAAGTTTAATGTGTATCTTAGTGGTTCACATTTTCCCGTGAAAGTGTTTACTGATCACAACCTCCTGAAATTCTTGTATAAAATGAAAAACTCGAATCAGCGGTTAATGAGATGGTGCTTGGCATTGCAACCATATAACCTTGAAATTCACCACATAAAGGGAAAGAACAATATTATCGCGGACATGTTGTCCCGGAACTGAATGAGAACAATTTTTGTTGTTAGAGCTACTTTGCCAGCAATAATTTGTAAGTTTGATAATGTGATTTTGGTTTTGATTTATGGTTTGGTGAATGGTATTAGGTTTAAAATTATTGTATTAGGGTTTAGATTTAGTTTCGCTTCTCTTATAAATCTCTTTGTGAGGGAGGTGTTAGGGATTTCTATTTCATTCAAGTGTCACTGGTTGTAATTGAGGTATTGTGCTTGTTATGGTGGGTACGATCTTTAATTATTTATGATTGAACATCGTATTCAATGTTATGAGCCCGGTATAATTAATTCGACCTGTAGACAGCTTCATTTCATATAGGAAGATATTTTTGTTCAAGAGTGTACAGGAACGAGTGAGGTGAGGGAGGCTTCGTGCAGACTACCCCCCTTTCGTTCACATTCCATTCTACCCCCTATCGTCCTACACTCTTAACCCTATTCATTCTCCCCCCTTTCTTCCAACCCCCTTGCTCTTCTTCGTTGCCTGACGTACGAATGATATTGATTATAACTAGGTAATAATGTATTTGGCTTTTCTAATCATAAGTAATGTTTACAAGATAATTATATCATAGAGTTCTTGGTAAAAGTAATACTTTAATTCAGCAAGTATATAATGAGTTAAGATTAATACAGTTAGAGAAGTTGGTATCAGAGCCAGGTGCGCTAAGGCTATATAAACCGCTAGTACCGTAACCACAGGTAGTGTATTCACCACCACCATCTTAAGCTGACCTGTCCTGAGTTCGTTTGTAAAAGAATCACCATGAGTTGAATAAGTATCGCCTAGGATTTTTTCTATGTGTATTGATTGCTTTTACTTACTCTCATGGAGGGTATTTATATAACTATGTATTATTTTTCTTAAGAGTTTCTTTATTATTTCACATCAATGTTTCTCAAATTTGATATTTTCACTAGAAGTAACTTTTGTGTATAATCATTTAAATAAATTATAATTATATTTTACATACTCTTTACATTTTACCTTTATATGCTAATATATTATTCTTTTGATTGTTGGGATAAATCTAAGTCAAAGTAACTAAAGATAACTAATTCTGAACGAGTGATAAGAAAGGAATAACTTTGGGGTTTTTAGGCTAAAACAGCCATTTGATATCAACTGATATTTTATGAACTTGCCACATCTTTTCACCTACCAAGGTTTTAGTGACTACAAAGAGAGTTGCTAGTTTTTGTGGAAGTTTAACATACCACTTATTCTTAACTGAAACTGATAGTCTTATTTTCCACATTTTGTGAGGCTAAATAATAAGTCTTCGTTTTGTGGTTTTTAGTGGAATGTTTCTTTATGTTATGGGTTCGAACCCCGCTCGTAACGTAACAATACACCTTGTCGCACTGTTGTAGGAATTAAACAGAGTTGTTCAGGTTACTCTATTATACCTAAGTATTACACCGGGGTCGCACTGGTGTAGGAATTAAACAGAGTTGTTCAGGTTACTCTATTATACTTAAGTATTACACCGGGGTCGAACTGTTGTAGGAATTAAACAGAGTTGTTCAGGATACTCTATTATACCTAAGTGTTACACCGGGGTCGCACTGGTGTAGGAATTAAACAGAGTTGTTTAGGTTACTCTATTATACTTAAGTATTACACCGGGGTCGAACTGTTGTAGGAATTAAACAGAGTTGTTCAGGATACTCTATTATACCTAAGTGTTACACCGGGGTTGCACTGGAGTAGGAATTAAACAGAGTTGTTCAGGTAACTCTATTATACTTAAGTATTACACCGGGGTCGAACTGGTGTAGGAATTAAACAGAGTTGTTCAGGTTACTCTATTATACCTAAGTATTACACCAGGATCGCACTGTTGTAGGAATTAAACAGAGTTGTTCAGGTTACTCAATTATACCTAAGTATTACACCGGGGTCGCACTGTTGTAGGAATTAAACAGAGTAGTTCAGGTTACTCTATTATACCTAAGTGTTACACCGGGGTCGCACTGGTGTAGGAATTAAAGAGTTGTTCAGGTTACTCTATTATACCTAAGTGTTACACCGGGGTCGCACTGGAGTAGGAATTAAACAGAGTTGTTCAGGTTACTCTATTATACTTAAGTATTACACCGGGGTCGAACTGGTCTAGGAATTAAACAGAGTTGTTCAGGTTACTCTATTATACCTAAGTATTACACCGGGGTCGCACTGTTGTAGGAATTAAACAGAGTTGTTCAGGTTACTCTATTATACCTAAGTATTACACCGGGGTCGAACTGGTGTAGAAGTTAAAGATACTATCAGTAGCACACCTAGTCTAACACTGTTGAGATCTGGAGCTGCAGGTACAGTATGGGTAGAGATGAGAGTTGCCAAGTCCTTTCATCTGTGTTCCGTCGAGCCGCTTAGGTGGTCCTGCCGTGTGGATGGGTTGGATAGGGATACAGATGGATTAGTTGGGTTTGGGTCTTGATTGGTAGTTCCTTAATGTCATAACATAGGGTGCATACCATCGGACTAACGCTAGCATGAACGAGGACATGTCCTGAGTTATGACTGCTCATCTATCCTGACCTTTATACTAATCGGTGATGAAGTTCTGTTTCGATACTCTTGACTTAGGTTCTTTAATACAGCGTCTCTCGTGTCATGACACTGCAACATGGTATCGGGCTAACGCGAGGAGATAGTAAGATCATGAACTTACTAATTTCACTCGATCTACCAATGACTGTTATAAGAGTGTTCAAAGAACCCAAGTTCGGTGGTTAAACCTTTTTACTGCATATGTCCTTGACCATGGTGTTGGACGGATACAGTATGGATTTATATATGCTAAATGCCGTTATCCAGACGGTATCTCGCAAAGCCTGAAACCACTAGAGTAACCTTACCATGGCAAGAAATACTTTAATAGTTTTTAGAGAGCGGTTTTGACAAAAAAAGTAAGGTGAGGACATGTCCTGCAGTGATACTTCTAATACCAAAGTTGCAGCCTAATAGATATCCTAATATCTAACACTATATCATGGTATGTGAAAATATTAGTTCACCTAATAGGGAAAAGAACTCCTCAGACCTTAAAGGATATCCACCATGGTTTCAATCACTTCCTGAATGGGAGGTTTAACTCTAGAACTCGAAATCTTACATGTAAGAAATTCAAACGCTAGAATTGCTTGCTTTACCTTGGTTCTCGAAAGGATAGTTACGACTTTGGCTGCTATGTCCCAGGGCAGGTGTTTGGAGGTCAGAAGGTCATAAGTACAGGGGCATATTCAGGGAGGGGATTAAGTCGACCCCCCTAAAAGTTTGCGGGCTGGTGGTGAGTCCTCTTCGCGGAAGAGCGGCGCAACTTTCCAGGAGATATTTGTTTATGTTGGTCTTTTGCTGCTTGACTATATAGAAAACAGAACAAAGCTGAAAGGGACAGACATTTACGTCAACGAGGATCTATGCCCCACCACCCTGGAAATCCGTCGAAGTCAGCTTGGTTCCATTAACGAAGAGAGGAGAAGCGGTAAAACAGCCTTTTTCAACTACCGAACACTCATTGTGAGAGAACCTCGTGGAGGGATAGGAGCCAGACGACAACACTACATCTCTCCCTGCCAAACCACCACCACCACTCCTCCACCCCATAGCCGGACCACCAATTCGACCCTCCTCCCAACGCTCTGCCGCCTCCCCAACACCACTTTGCCAATCCACCACTGTTTCACCCCACCACCAGCCCCTACCCACCTCACCCCTACCCTCTCCCAGGATCTCCAGCACCCCACAACCCAGTGAGCGACCACCTACCTCTAATCCAAGCAGAACTCCGCCCCCGAAAATCCGAGCCTCCACTGCCAGGTTACACCAGGAAGATGTCCTACGTGGTGCCGGCCCCCAGACCAGCACCGGGGGCTCGAGCTTCGACCTGCCTCAACGTCTACCGGGAGAGGTTGAACCTGAGCAGTTGGGGGAAGCTGACCACTCAACCCCCTCAGCACCTCAGCACCACCAGCGACATAGGAAACAACCAACTAGATTCCCAAACAAGAAATAATGATATAGTTTCACACATAGCTAACCTTTCAAGATGGACGACATCTTACCTTTTTCACATCTAAATGATGAAGATTTGTTATTACACATCAACTAAAATTTGTATAATCCCAACAGTGAAAATATCCCTTTAAACACACTAGACAAATTAATCTTTAACCCTTTTAGCTTCAATGATGACGCTTACAATGCCGATGTAGACTCCGACAACTATTTATTAAGTTCTCTAAATAATAAAAACCCATTATGCAATTATGTTTTCCCTCATAGCTTTGAAGAACAGTATCATAAAATTCCCAGATCTAACTTTTCTCTCCTAAGCTATAACATAAATAGTATACCACTGCATTTTGATGATTTCATTGAGCAGTGTCTGAACCCAATTTCGATTAAGTTTGATGTGATAGGCTTATGTGAAACGAAACTAACATCTGATATACAGCACTTATATGATATTCCTAATTACACAAGATTCAATAACAATTTCACACGAACCAGTGGGGGAGTGTCCTTGTACCTTAAAACAGGCTACAAATACATAGTAAGTGACGACTTAACAATTCAACATAATAGTATAGAGACATTATTTATTGAAATATGTAACACCAACTCGGACAACATAATAGTAGGCATAATATATAGAAGGCCACACACTGATTTCAGATATTTTCATGACAAATGTAATGACATAATCTCAGTAATAAGTGATGAGAGGAAAAAATGATACCTTACCGGGGACTTTAATCTTAACTTATTAAAATATAAAGATGACTACAAAGTAGCTGAATTTATCTCCACATGCTATTCTAAACTTTTGTTCAATACTATAAATAAGCCAACACGTGTAACTTCTACAACAACAACACAAATAGATCACATTTGGTCAAACAATTTCACGCAAAATGTGTTCAGTGGAATTATATACAATAAATGAACTGATCATTTTCCAATCTTCACCATTTATGAATCTCAGATATGCGCATCTAATAATAGGGAAGAACACCATACTTTTATAAGATATAGAAATTATAGAGAAAATAATCTAAATTAATTTAAGAAACCCATAGAAGATGCGTCCTGGGAACTAGTTTATTTTCCCAATGACCCTAATGTTGCATATAATAATTTTATGACAATATTTAATGCTTGTTTTAACAGATATTTTCCAATAATTACAAAACGAATAAATAACGCATACCTAGATAAGCAGTACATAACCCCAGAATTAAAAATCATGATTAAACAGAAAAATAAACTAGCTAGGAAATATGCTATTAGGCCCATCACATTTGGAGAGGAGTTCCGTAGACTACGTAACCAGGTAACAGAAGCTTTAAGATCAGCTAAAAGAAACTATTATAAATCTAAACTCCAAGAATCTGCTGGTAATGCTAAAAAGGTTTGGAACATAATTAATTCTGTTCTTGCAAGGAAAACTAAACACAAAATAAACAACACTTTAATTAATAATTAAACCGAGTTGACTAAACCTAATGATATTGTGGAACACTTTAACTCATATTTTATTAATGTCGGTAAAAAATTAGCAGAAAATATAGATACTTCAAATGTAGACTTTACATCCTACCTACAAAATAGACAAGTAACGCCTTTTTCCATGTCTCCCGTCACAAGCGATGAAATAATCAATACAGTAAAACAACTACGGGACTTCTCTCCTGGTTATGATGAAATACCAATGAAAGTTTTAAGGTTTGTTATTACAGCTTTGTCTCCAGTTATAGGATATCTTTGTAACATGTCATTTTCCAGTGGTGTTTTTCCCGATTGCCTTAAAAATGTAAAAGTTACCCCTATATATAAATCCGGAGATAGTTCAATCTTTAATAACTACCGTCCTGTGTCTGTACTCCCAGCTATGAGTAATTGAGTAATATGAGTAATTCCTAGACAAAAATATGCATACAAGGATTACAGAGTTTTGTTCAACCAACAATATTATTAATGAGGTTCAGCATGGGTTTAGAAAAGGATGTTCAACAGAGTCAGCTTTATCATCATTTACTAACGATATCCTCAAATCTTTTGATGACAAGCATTTTACAGTTGGTATATTTTTAGATCTATCCAAAGCATTCGATACTGTTGACCATCAAATCCTCCTAAAGAAACTCGAACATTATGGCATTAGAGGTACCATTAACAAATGGTTTCACTCTTATCTAACTAATCAAAATCAGTATGTACAATATAAGGACATTTCACCTAATATGCAAATAATATCCTACGGAGTACCACAAGGTTCTATACTTGGGCCATTGTTGTTAATTTTATTTATTAATGATGTTGTAAACTCAAGTATGTTATTTAAATATATATTATTTGCTGATGACAGTACTCTGTACGCCAGCCACCGGGATTGCGCTCTCTTATTGTTTCTATAAACAATGAACTTAAGAATGTACATAATTGGATAACTACCAATAAACTTACACCAAATATTAATAAAACTAACTTTGTAATCTTTCACAGAAACAAAAACGTTCCAAATGATATGCAACCAATAAATTTGGTAATCAATCAGTGAGAGAAGTGGAGAGCGTTAAGTTTCTGGGGATAACGGTGGACAGAAAACTGTCTTGGAACTTACACATAAAGGACGTAACAAATAAACTAAATAAACAATGTGGTATACTGTACTTAATACGCCAATGTCTAGACTTAAATGCCCTAAAACTTTTATATTATTCAGTAATTTATCCATTTCTCTTATACTGTCATACAGTATGGGGAGCGACGGGTAAAAGTAAATTAGAACCTGTTGAAGTTGCACAAACAAAAGTTATACGAACAATTACATTTAGATCCAAATATGCTCACACCAATGAACTATTTCGACAACTTAATCTCTTAAAATTTGAAGATATTAACATATTTTGCAGTGCTATCTTTGTATACAAAGCATTAAATGGCCATAACAATGTGGAATTATTTAGACATCGTGAAAATGAAAGGTATGCATTAAGAAACATAAATTCTTTAAATATTCCCCTAATGACCTCTAGACAATCCCAGACATCAATAAAATACCATGGTGTGAAAGTTTGGAATCAGTTGTCTCCTGACTTACAAAATAAACCCACTCTGCCTAGTTTCAAAATATCACTCAAATCTTCACTAATGTCTAAATATTAATCTTACTTAACATTTGACAATAAAACTGCCACAACCCTAAATTACAATCACCTTTATATCGGAAACAAATTAAGATACTGTTCTGGTGTTGATCAATATGTAGGTACCGTACTGTATATAAGGCTGGAGTCTGCTCTACCCACAGCGGTCTGGGTGGGGGGTGGTTCGGGGTGGTGGCTAGGTAATTATACCTAGCCACTGTTCCGAATCCCTTCTTGCTCTGGCTGCGGGGCTGGGGCTGTGCCTCATTAGCTGTAATTATATAATATGACATGTTTTAATAATCTTACTGTATGTAAAATAACCATCGAGTTGTATTCAAGGTGCCTTGAACCCTTAAGAGCGGCGCTCGACTTAAGTCGTGCACCAATTTGCAGCAAGTTAGGAGCATTATTAAGGCTTTTAAATTGTTAAAATCGAGTGCAAATGGCCAGGAGCGCAGCAGGCCACACGTCCGACACCCAGGGCTTACCGCCACCTACTGACTCACGCTCCCTCTGTTCTCGAGAGGACGGCAGTGTTACCATTAGTGAGCATAGTGGGAAAAAATATGCCGCTATACGCTAAACTCCCATGTTGGTGGCACCACTGCATGAGAACCATGAGTGCTACGTACCTCGTTCGGGTCTCATGTTGAAGCTTTAAACGCCTAGTTTTTTGCTGAATACATTTCTTTTCATGCAGATACTTGATTGATCATTCAGGAGGATCCTGAATATGCCCAAAATAGCCCAAAACACCCCGCTCGACAGGGGTTAAGAGAGATTGTTCTCAAAAGGCGCAGCCATGATATTATTTTATTGTAAAATTAACATATATTGTATTTTTGATTGGCAAAATAAAAAAATAAATACAAAAAATAAAAAATAAATACAAAAATAAAATAAATACAAATATATGATCTTTTTCTTCTGAGCTCCTTGATTGTTAAACGTTATCTTGATCGTCTTTCCTGGTGTGGGTGGTAGAGGAGGATTATAATGGTGGCAATTCTGGCGTCCCGGGTATTCTGGCGTAGTGGAGAACATTCGGATTCGGGGCGGCCATTTTGTAGTGAATTGGTCTTGGTTTTGTTCGTCTTGTGGATGTTTGGTATTGTTGTTGATTTCTTATGTGGTGGTGAATTTTCCTTCTCTGGTTGTGGCTTTCTTTTCTTGTTTCTGGTTTCTTCCTTGTTTGTTCGGTGTGTGTTGGCTTGTATTCCCTGGTTCTTCGTTCCTTCTATTTTAGTTTCTCCTTTGTTTGTTCTTCTTCGTTTTCCTTGTTGGGTTTGCTGCATTCTCTGGTTCTTTGCTTCTTCTGTTTTAGTTTCCCCTTCGTATATTCCTCTCCGTTTTTTCCTGTTGGGCTGGTATGGTGGTGATCTTTAATTTGGGTATTTTAGTCCTAAACGGCCACGTTCCTAAACAACCACAAACTTAAACATCCTATGTTTTCTTAGGTAATACAATAGGCTAAGCTTAGATAGGACAAGTAAATTTAGGTTAAGCTAGGTTAGGCAATGTTAAGTTTGGTTTGGTTAGATTAGGCTTCGTTAGTTTAGATAAATAAAAAGTTAGGTTAGGAAACTTTAGCTGTTCTTATTGTGGCCGTCTTGACTAGAGATAAAAAGTATATGCTGAAGTGGAGCAGACGAGGATTATAGATTTTCCCGGTAAGACTTAAGGGGAAATTCTTATGTGTATATATATATATATATATATATATATATATTAATTTATTAATTAAGTAATTTGTTTATTTGTTATTAATTGTTTATTTCCTCCTAGACCTAGATCAAGTTTTGATACACACCCCCAAGACCCTCCTTCGAGATCATTTTGTGCACTTTTCGGTGGAGAAATGACCGTGCTGCCAAAGGGCGATTCCTACTAAAATGCAGGCTCGCTTTCGCTCGCCAGAAAAAAATCGACACATAAATGGCATAAAAGGTCTTAAGATCACCAAACTAACTGACTAATTGATTGCTAAGCATGAGGAAGAAGGGGATTCAGTACCCCCCTCCCCCTCTTAAGAGATGAAAGTGAATAATAGAGGAAAGGGTATTGAGGCCAGGGACAAGAAAGATATCAGAGAACATGGAGAACTGTGGACGTGTACAAACAACTCCACACTCACACACACACACATACACTCACACACACACATACAAAAACACACACACTAATGTAGCGAAACTGGGGGAGGGGGGATTAAAAACACCCAAAGGGATACACTACTATTGCAGTAAACCCTCTGAGAACCACAAGACGTTCTTAAATGCATAAACTCGTCTAATGTTGGCCAGAATAAAAGGTTAAAAGGGTATCATCTTACGGAAGGGGTTAGCTCCTATTAGTTGACAGAATACAAGCACTACCGGTACCAATAAAGTGCTCCTTCTCAAATGGTGTAGTCAATGAAAGGTAAAACTTGCAAAACAAACAAATCAAAACCAGACACCACAGACTATAAACACAAAGTCATAAACATCACTGTGGAAGTAACATATGGAAGATTTACCAACACAACATTACTAAAAAAAGACAAAAAACACACTCTCACACACACAAGAATAAAAACAAAAAAAGACATGAAAAAAAAAAAAAAAATCTTCCGATTATCTTGGAACAGACCCAATGAGGAAGCGACCCCCTAAGAGATAAAAGAGGATATTAATGACCCCGAGCCCTGACCATGCGGGGGGGGGGAGGGGGGGGTGGGGGGGGGCGCAGAGTTCCCTATTGATTCTTTGTCAGGCCAAGACTTGAACCTGGTACAAGGCGAGGTACAGTTACAATGACTTTAACCTGGAACAAGGGGACATGCATAATTACGGGGAGATGCATGCATAATTTGCGAGTGTCGAGTTATAGGTTTTCTTCCTAGACCTCCTGCAAGCTATACAAAATTACCCCAAGATCCCCCTTCGAGACAAATTTCTGCATTTTTCGGTAGAAAACTGCCCCAGCCGAAGACCGGTTCCTCCTAAATTGCAGGTTCGATAAATGTCACGAAAGGTTTCAAAATCGCCTAAGTAATGGGGTGAACGTCTTAAAACCTCAACATTAATGGAGCTAAAGGTTAGGGAGAAGGGGGTCCAGAATCCCCCCCCGTCAAGTCCTCCAACTTGATGGAGGATCCAGCTGTTACACATCAAGTTTCCTGGTGAGTCGGGAAAACTTGTCCTTGAAAGTTATAATGAAGGTGTGTTAGACCAACCAGTAAATAGTATTGTGACCCTGTTATTGATCAGAGGAACACTAAAGCCGGAATAATGAAGGTGTGTTAGACCAACCAGTAAATAGTATTATGACCCTGTTATTGATCACAGGAACACTAAGGCCGGAATAATGAAGGTGTGTTAGACCAACCAGTAAATAGTATTATGACCCTGTTATTGATCACAGGAACACTAAGGCCGGAATAATGAAGGTGTGTTAGACCAACCAGTAAATGGTATTATGACCCTGTTATTGATCACAGGAACACTAAGGCCGGAATAATGAAGGTGTGTTAGACCAACCAGTAAATAGTATTGTGACCCTGTTATTGATCACAGGAACACTAAGGCCGGAATAATGAAGGTGTGTTAGACCAACCAGCAAATAGTATTATGACCCTGTTATTGATCACAGGAACACTATGGCCGGAATAATGAAGGTGTGTTAGACCAACCAGCAAATAGTATTATGACCCTGTTATTGATCACAGGAACACTAAGGCTGCAATAATGAAGTGTGTTAGACCAACCAGTAAATAGTATTATGACCCTGTTATTGATCACAGGAACACTAAGGCCGGAGTCACACGAAGCGATAATTTCCATCTTTTATAAACAAAAATATCCATAAATTCGTTTACGGCAATATACCTTCATAATTAGAAATAGGTGTGGTCCAGGAATTTTCATGAGAGACTGAACATACTATAGAGGGACAGAGTGATGTGGGGGACAATACTGATGGCACAGTTATTGGTCCTTTGTATCTCCTTCTTCACATATCTCTCTCTCTCTCTCTCTCTCTCTCTCTCTCTCTCTCTCTCTCTCTCTCTATCTCTGGTCCTTTGTATCTCCTTCTTCAACATCTCTCTCTGTTTACGTTTATGTGTGTGTGTGTTCTCTGTGTGAGTGTGTGTGTGAGTGAGTGCGTGCGCGGGTGTGTCATGTGTGTGTGTGTGTCAGGTTGAGTGGGATGTTTTTTTTTTTTTTTTTTTTTTTAAAGAGACAATGAACGGAGGAAGGAAAAACACAGATAAAACAAAAAAGGTCCATGTGCCTAAAGGCATCCTCCATTCATAAAATGTTTGTAACAACTGGATTTAAACTGTTGTAGATTGTAAGTTTGTGGAAAGCAACTCGAGGGAAGTGAATTCCAAAGAGTAGTAGTTCTGGGCATAAATTAATTTTGATAAGCAGAAGTTCTGCATTGTGGAGGAGAAAGTGTAAATTCATGGGCGCTTCTAGCTGCCCTAGTTCTACAGGGAAAGATGTGGAGAGGCGGCACAATTGAAGCAAGTTCCTCGTTACAATTGCTGTGAAAATATCTGTAGAATAATGCAAGGGATGCAACGTTTCTTCGTATGGATAATGTAGGAAGGTCCTGTATGATTGCAGGGTTATTGATTAATCTAATAGCTTTATTTTGAATTTTGTCCAACTGCCTCAATGCAACCACTCCACTTCCACTCCACAGAGGTGAACAGTAATCCATCTGAGAACGCACATGACTTTTATATATTACGGCCAACTGCTCGTCAGTGAAGAATTCTCGACCTCTGTACAGGAGTCCCAGTTGTATAGAGGCATACTTAGCAATGCTTCTAACATAATGTGTCCAGCTCAGGTTAGTAGTTAATGTTACACCGAGAATGTCAATACTAGGGGAAGTGGGAATATTTACATCATTAACAAATATATGGGAGTCAGTGAGATTCTGTCGGTTAGAAAATTGAATGTACTTGGAGATCTAAAGTGTTTATCACGTCACTTGCTAGATGCTCCTCCCTCTCTGTGTGTATGTGTGTGTGTGTGTGTGTGTGTGTGTGTGTGAGAGAGAGAGAGAGAGAGAGATCCGACCTCCTGTGGGTTATTATTATATAATGTTAAATTGTTATTATGGATTTTGCTTGCTTTTACCATTTCCGAGCAATATATTTTAGTTTGTCCCGTAGGTTAACAAAAACGCCTTCCCACAATTCCTTCAAACTTAATAATGTCCACCCGGACAAGTTACATTTGTACATTTCTCGATAGAGAAATATCCTGGCCGAAGGCCGATTTCGCTATCGCTCACCCAGAAACAAATAATCAACACATGAATGGGGTGAAGCGTCGTATTATCGCCTAATGTTTGGTGTGAAAAACCTTAAAATCTCCAATAGGGGAGGTGTGGCGGAGTGGTCTTGCCACTGGACTGGTAATCCAATGGACCCGGGTTCGAATCCCAATATGTCAATGGGAAGATATTATTGGGATGGAATTTGTGCTGTACCTAGTATCAGTGCATTACCGCAGCACACCGAAATGCCAAATAAATACCCTCATTGTATGAATTTTCCCATATTCACAAATATGCTAAAGGGGTGCAATGCCTAGTGAGTTAATTGCTCAATAGGTGGCGTTATGAGAGTGAGGGTCCGAGCCTGGGGGATGAGACTGTGAAGCACAGAGGCAAAGCAGCTTCAGAGGTGGAATTGCTTCGAGCCGTGAAGCTTCACATGTCTCACTCCCTAAACTGGAGCAAGACCTCACGGGCCTCACCGTGTTCAGCGGTGGAGTGTAAAGGCTATCAGCCTATACCCGAGAGGGAGTAGTTGGAATATATAAAAAAATAAAAAAAAATAATAATATAGCGAAACAGGGAAAAAAAATCCCCTTCGGACCATATAGGATTAATAAGACATTAATCTTCTTTTAATACTATAAATGAACCAAGAGTGTGGCAACACAATTACCTTTAACAGCTGTTTAACGGTCCTTCTTAATGAGATGGACGGAGGGGAACAGCAATGGAACACATTACATTTTAACTGCATCAATACGAATATACTAATACACACACTCTCTATTATGTTAATAATTAATTATAGTATATTATATACTGTATACTGTATATATTGTGACGTCTGGCAGAATCGCCTCTCGTTAGCCACTAGCGCTCGCCAGGGACATCGAAATGGGCTACAGTTATCCGAGAATGTTGTTCTTTCTTTCCTAGTAATCGCATTGTCACAGACAGTCCAGTGGTGGTGTTTGTTTTCGTCTGTGACAACGGATTATATTTTATATCAACAGTAGTGATAATAGTACCAGCGTGGGAATGAGAAAGACTTTCAGAGCGAGGAGGTAGTAAGTGTCTGAGTCACGGGTGCATTCCTGCCTCTCGCTCACCATTGGCCGGCGTATCCTGCTGTGTCACGTGACATCTGCTGTCTTGTGACGTATCGGCCCGTGATTGGTCGACCATCGCGCCTTTGTGGGCTTCTGTGTAACTTACCTCCTCCATGAGGGTCCCCAGGAGCTGTCCTCGTCAGGACAGGCTTGGCGCGCGTGCTTCTAACATCCCTTTGCATACTCTCTCCCGATCACCCCCTTTAACACTGTTTCTCTCACTCGATTCTCTCTTTCCATACTCTAACCTTTATTAACTGCACAACACTCCCCTTGGGTTCTGCATACGGTTTTCATAGCCGGCCCATTGTATTGCATGCGCCGTCCTCAGAGATATTTACATGTACTTAGAATAGGTTTGAGGGTTCTTAGTTAGTATAGGTTAAGAACTTTGTGTGCCTCCATTATTGATTTAGTGTTTCTCCTCTTTTATTTAATGCTAGACTGGGATAAGGTAACTGTAGTCGTTGTCTCCGATGTGTGTATGGTTTGCTTATACCTACACGACTTCGACCGGTCCTGTGGTAGCCTGGGTTGTCTTTTCGGTTGCGTCCTTTGCGAATGCAGCATTGTGTTGACTGAGGGTTTTGGCCTGTACCAGTTCCACACTTTGCTGCCTCTGTGCTTGTCTTTAGAGGGTCGCCAGGATAGAACCAGATACTTGTGATCTGGATCTATCGAGAGAGCCCCCTTGTCAATTAACGTAACTTAAAGGATGCAGTCTTAAGGACATCGCTAGTCTACGAGCCTGTCTTGCTCAACCCCAGTTCCTTACCTAGAGTATCCCAGTTAGACATTATTAATCGAGTAGACACGTGTTAGTATTTAATATAAGCTCTTTGATATGTGCGCATTATTATTCCCGGCATTTATTAGTCTAGGTTGTTGTTGAGTCGCACAACCATAGCAGACTGTTTCGTTGATGAGGAAGTACTTCTTTTAGTGTCAAGCATTGCTACCGTTGCGCATTTACAGTATTCTCGTGTCAGTTAACATTATATGTCCTATCTTTTAGTGTATTCGATTTACACGTGTTGTGTGCTGCCTCCTGCCTTTATATAGTTCTAAGATTAGTACGAGCATCTTATGAGCATCAGACTTTCTTCAGAAGTTTCCAGGTCTATGCTGTAGGACTAGACTTCACTTTCTTTCAGATAGGAGTGAAGAGTTTATTGTTGTTTAGAGTAACTGTATTGCAGCATCTTTTTATTGTATTAAATCTTGCAGTGATTTAATTGATCTTTCCATAGATTCCTTTTTATGCATTTTAACGTAACTTGCATCTTGTTTGTTATCAGGCTATACCAGTGTCGGTTAGCCTGAAGTAGAGTACATTTATGCCCAGTTAAGGATACCCCACTATCGCAGATTAACCCTGGAGGGTATAGGTGTTTTGTTCGCCGGCATATAAGTTCGAGGGTTTGGATCTAGCGTACCATTGTTGCATAGTGCCTATTAATAGTCCAATTATTAAGTGCCCTTGTTTTATTCGTAGTCCCGATCGTAACAATATATACAGTATATATATATATATATATATATATATACAGGTATATATATATATATATATATATATATATATATATATATATATATATATATATATATATATATATATACTGTATATATATATATATATATATATATATGCGGTCACGAAACATTTCTCCATACAGAATTCCTGTGTATTTGCAAGAAAGAGCTGAAGAATCTATTTTTATTGATTTCACTCCAACACCAAATGCCTCCCAAATAAATTAATGAAAGCAAGCATGTGATCCATCGGGATTCGAAACTGGGTTACCACATAGGCTACAGATGCAGATCAAATATATAGGAATACCCTATGGGCAATACACATGAATTCCCTATGGGGAAATGTTTCGCGACCGCTCTGTGTATACCATATATATGTACCGGTATATATATATATAAATATATATATATATATATATATATATATATATATATATATATATATACCCTGGGGGTATGGGATTAGAATATGCCCCACGTGCCTTCTGCATGTCGTAAGAGGCGACTAAAGAGGTTGAGTCGGTGGGCATGCGACCCCCATCCGGAGAAAAAATACATAGGAACGATGAACGATCAATCGGCCTCGGATGCGGACGGACCCTGTGTTGACGTACTCCGACCGACTATGGACAAGCCTACGGACATTCTGAGAATAGGGACATGGAATGTGAGTGGCATGAATGATGGCACAAAAAAGAGAGAGGTACTGGAAGTGTTAGTGAATGCCAGGCTGGATGTATGTGGAATGATGGAGACCAAATGGAAGGGTACAGATGTGAGAGAGTGGGAGTGTGGAATGGGTGTGTATGCTGGAGTGAGTGAGGGAGCAGCAAGAGAAGGTGCATATTTGTTTGTAAGTAACAAATGGAAGGAAAATGTAAGAGAACATGGGTCTGTGGGTTCAAGGATTGTGTGGGTGAGAATGAAAGTAGCAATACAAACGTGGGTGATTGTGTGTGTGTATGCTCCGACAGGATAAACTTGTAAGAGAGAAAGAGGAGTTCTGGGTGAATGTGGAGGCGTGCCTGGTTAAGTTTGACAAGAACGAAAGAATATTTCTTATTGGGGATATGAATGGTAAGGTGGGTGATAGGAAAGTTGATGGAGTGGTGGGAGGGTGGGGGGTACTGTCAGAGGTGAATGGGAATGGTAGTGCACTTGTGGACGTATGTGTGGGGAGGAGGTTGTGGATAGCCAACACCTTCTTCCGACACAGAATGATACACAGGTACACATGGAAAGTGGGGTGGACGATGAAGGATAAGACAGTGGTGGAACGAAAGTCACTGATTAATTATAAATGTGTGGATGACAGAATGAAGAAATCTGTGATGGTTGCTAGGGTGTATACGGGTGGAGTGAATATGGGCAAAACAATTTTGTTTTTGAATTTCACCTTGCTTGGGTGTTTAAAAGTTGTGAATACCATTATAAAACAACATATTAACATTTTATTAAATTTGAACAATGTTAAAGGTCATCCCAGCACATTTGAGTTATGTAATAATTCGCCTATTATTGCTGTATGTACGCATGCATCAGAATACTATAAAATGTCCAAAAACAAATGCACCATAGTATTTTCAACGAGTTTTGACAATATAAATATACTCAGTAAGATATCATGCACATTATCATTGCCTAAAGTCACGTTTAGACTCCAGTTTCGGCATCATTTGTCGTGACGCAACTTGGGTGTGGATAAATCCGTCGTGAGATTTCTCACCACACAGTCTAGCAGAGGCCGCAGTCACCTCCTTAACACACCGCTCCACTGATTGTGTGTGACAAGGAAACCTCGGAAAGAGAACCGCCGGAGTCACGTCAGCGACAATCAGTTCTTTCAGTTCATCATCAGTCATTGTCGTCATCACTGGCGATTCCGTCACCAACACCTCGCTCCAATCGATCAGATTGACATACGTAGCAACGTCGAAGTTCAGCTTTGGCACACGGAACTTTCGTATCACACCAATCTGTTCACAGGTCTTGAGCGATCTTGCTTTCATTATATCGTCGTAATCCCAGCTCACGAATGTGCGCCCTCTCGTCGGCAATCATCGCCAACAGCATGTTCTCTGGGTGTGCGAAGAAAGCGTTTCGCTGAAGAATGGGATCGATGATTTTCTTCATCTTTGCGCTTAGGTAGCGGGACTTCCAGACCATTTGGTGTAGATGACGGGCTCCGTCTTTGCAAGATGATTTTAGCTTGATCATAAACCACATGGGTGCATACACAAGCATGACGAATGTTACGAGTGTTGTCAGTTTGTACGATGGTTTGCATTGTCTGACATATAGCCGTAGAAGTTGATTTGCCGTACTCAGCCAACGTTAGTAGTTTAGTAATCCAGTGTTCCTCGTTGCGAGATCTAACGGGCAATCGCCAGAGTCCACGGCCTCGCACATCAGACGCAGGTACTGTTGGTCGGTGCTCAAGTCTCGTAATCGTACATTGACGTGCGGCAACAGTTCTGCTAGCTTGATAGGTTTGAAGCTATCAACAGGCTGTTCGGTACATGAGGCCAGAGCTTTTCCGATCGGTCCCGAGAATCCTTGTGGTCCCGTGGTCGAACCATCCAGGTGCTGGAACAGGTGTCTTAGTGGTAACTCGATGGCGTGCAGTAGGCATACGATCTATTGTAATGAGTGTTCAAATGTTTCTTCGAGCTGTCTTATCACTCCTTCGATGTAGCCCGTGTTAACCGCTGTTCCGTCACAACCGATCACCTTCACATCCTTCGTGCTCACATCATTCAGTTCTGGCTCCGCAACGATGCTGATGTGCTCCTCCTGTGCAGACTTTCGGTGGTATTTATTGTCGATATCGTGGACATGAGTCATCGTTTTATCTTTCCTTCCATCGAAGTACAATCCCTCAATAACAACTACATGCCATGCAGCAACCCACTGCAGGTGTCTGGGGGTGATAATCAAATGTGTAAACTTGTCAGCATCAGGGAAACTGACAATCCACAATCTTGTTTAAATGTTGCATAATAGCCAAACTTTAACGACCCGGGGATGGGATAATTAGTGGACACAAAATTTTGAAATTTTGCATGTAAGTTTCTATGGTCAATACACAACTTTTGCACACCCAAGCAAATGATATTTAAAAGTTTAATTTTTTCACTCCACGGTGACTGTATAGGGGTATTGGAGGGGGTCTGTCTGATCATTATGTAGTAGTAGCTAAGGTTAGGATACAAAAGAATTGGGTGAGGAGAGCTGGAGGGAGGCGAGAGGAAGGTGGAATGGTGAGGGGGTGGAGAGGCTGCAGGAGGAGGAAATCAGGGAAGAGTACAGGAGAGCAGTAGAAAGACGACTAGGTGGGTTCGACCTGGAAGATATGGAAGAAGTGGAGGAGATAAACAAGGTGTTTAAGGAAGAGGTCTGTGCAGTATGTGAGGAGGTGTGTGGAGTGAGGAGAAGAGGGAGGGGAGTGAAAGGTACAGCAAGGTGGACAGAAGAGGTAAAAATAGCTGTGGAAGATAAGAAGAAAGGATATAGAGAGTGGTTGGGTAGTAGCATGGACTTCTAGAATAGATGGACAGGAAACTCCCAAAAATGGGAAAAATTATTGGGGGCTTATGCACATTTTTTGACCTAGTGAAAAAACCGTAAGAGATAACCTCAAAATTCTTTTTGGATATTGGGGAGCAACTATTTCTGCTAACAACTGGGCCCAGGAAATATTGAAATCGCATAAGAGGGGTCCATAGGGGCCCTTGGGCCAAAAAGGGGCCCATTTTCCAATTTTATTTTTTTTTATTTCTAAGCTCTATTTTATCCGAAAGTAATGATATTGATGTCTAATATTATGTTTTTGGGGTCAAAAAATGCTATAGAACACATTTCAATAGTCACAAAGTTCAACTTCCTGTCCAAAATTAGAAAAAAAAAATGGCCTCCAGTATTTTTTTCATAATTTGACTCAAAATTAGTCGAATATCCAAAAGTAATGATATTGGTGTCTAATATTATGTTTTTGGGGCCAACAAATGCTATAGAACACATTTCAATAGTCACAAAGTTCAATTTCCTGTCTAAAAATAGAAAAAGTGACAATGGGCACAATATTTGTTTATAATTTGACTCAAAATTAAAAGAAAATCATTGTCTTGGTATTTATTTTGATTAATTTGAGGTTGACAAATGCAGTACAATTAATATCTATGGTAAAAAAAATCAACTTCCTGTACAAACATAACAAAATTCTAAATGGTCGTCTATAAAATAACCTGCATCAAAATTCAGGGCATTCAATCAGCCTAATTGTGCCAAGACTGATATAGATATTTCCAATGTATATACACTTCAGATTGGAACAGTTCTACGCCCACTTATCCGCCCTTGCTTTATGCCCTTAGTGTCTGCATGTTTTAGCTTGTCATTGATGTCTTTTGCAAATGCTTTGATAAAGCAATTGATGAATCTCCTGAGTTTGGTATGTACATTCGGAATTTCAAAACCTGAAGCTTCATAAATCAACTGATATGTATCCAGGAAGACTTGAGGGCAGCATTTTTTCTCTCTTGTTTTGAAAAATACATACAGATACTGTGAGAGGTCAAATAATTCAGCAGGCGGATGTCCAAGACCACCACGAGACACCCTATCTAAAAATTCTGAATTGTCATTAGGAATATCAGAAGCAGAGACAGAGCATCCTTCTTTGAAGGCAACATAGCCAGATATGTAATAAAGAACAGATTTTTCTATTTCTGTAAGTTGTGTTGATATTTGAAAACATGAATCAATAATTTCCTGATCATCTTCACTGTGTGCCACGCCCTTGCAGCACTCGCTGATCCCTGAGCTTTGAAGTTTGTCTGAAAGTTCTAATTGATTGAAGAGCTTGATTCTCTGTAGCTTCAATCCATTATACACTTGGTAAGTGGAGATGTAGAAATTCCCCCCACTTCTCTGGCGGTAGATTCCAAATTCACCCTCCAATCGATCACTTTGTATTTTTCCAGTGAGAACATACTTGAAGCCAGCATCTATTAAACATTTGCCAAGGGAAACTAATCCAGTCAAAGTTTGATGGAGCGCATTACTGGTTTCAGTGGTAAGCCCATGTTTCCAACTGCCTCTGATGGAACAATCCGCCAATTTTAATGTTGTTGCAACCTTTTCTATATATTCAAGTCTCTCATCACCTTTGTCATTGTAGGGCTTTCTGTCAGGATCATTTGTTCTATATCCTTTGTGTGGAGATTTGATGTTCAACATGTTCCATGTTCTTGTCACCATCTTCACAAAAATTGATGTACTGATCAAACCTCTCTTTTCTAAGAGAGATATGAGTGAAATTTCATATAAAGAAAATATGTAATTATATATAAATTTATAATTAGTTTGTATTTTGAGGTAAATCTAAGTTAATCTGGGGGATAGACAGCGGACTAGATGGAGGGGCGAGATCCGAAAGTTTGCTGGGTTGGGTTGGAACAGACTAACATCTGACCGGTCAGAGTGGAGAGGTTTGGGGGAGTGGACTAATCAGGGCTGTTGATGATGATGAAGTGCTCGTGAGCCACACAATATCAACTTGTAGGCCATCTTTCATCATCCTGTTTTATACCATTTATTTATTCTCTTGTATTTATACAGACACGTGGACAGGATCTCGTCCACCCACTTGTCCACCCCAAGACAGCCGTCTACCCCTCACTTAGTCTCGTCCACCATAAGGTGGACTGTCCACCCAGGTTGAATAGCACTGTCCTATAGTATGCTCCGTGCTAAAACTATTCACTAATCATTATCATGGACTTCTAAAATAGACGACCATTATGAATTTTGTTATGCTTGTACAGGAAGTTGATATATTTTACCATAAATATGAATTGTATTGCATTTGTCAACCTTAAAATAATCAAAATAAACACCAAGACAATGATTTTCGACTAATTTTGAGTCAAATTATAAAAAAAAAAATTGGGGCCATTTTGATTTTTTCAATTTTTAGAAAGGAAGTTGAACTTTGTGACTATTGAAATGTGTTCTATAGCATTTTTTGACCTCAAAAACATAATATTAGACACCAATATAATTCTTTCAGATTTTCGACAAAGTTTGAGTCAAATTATAACAAATATTGGGGCCATTTTGATTTTTTTTCAATTTTTAGACAAGAAGTTGAACTTTGTGACTATTGAAATGTGTTCTATAAATTTTTTTGACCTCAAAAACATAATATTAGACACCAATATCATTACTTTCGGATAAAATAGAGCTTAGAAATAAAACAAATGGTTTTTGGAAAATGGGCCCCTTTTTGGCCCAAGGGCCCCCATGGACCCCTCTTATGCGATTTCAATATTTCCTGGGCCCAGTTGTTAGCAGAAATAGTTGCTCCCCAATATCCAAAAAGAATTTTGAGGTTATCTCTTACGGTTTTTTCACTAGGTCAAAAAATGTGCATAAGCCCCCAATAATTTTTCCCATTTTTGGGAGTTTCCTGTCCATCTATTCTAGAAGTCTATGGAAGTAGAGGGAATGAAGATTTTGAGAGGCAGAAACGAGCGAGGTACGTGGAGAGAAAGAGAGTGGTGAAGAGAGGTGAAGGAAAGTAAGAGAAGAGTAGAGGAGGAATTTGGAAGGAATCTGAGTGTAAAATGGAGGGAGTGTAAGAAACTGTTCTGGAAAGAAGTCAAGAAAGTTAGGGAAGGTAGCAAGGGAAACAGTAAGAGTGTGAACGATAAGAATGGGAGAATGCTAGGTGAGAAGCAAGAGAGAGTCGAAAGATGGAGGGAGTACTTCAACAAGTTGCTAAATGTAAAGAATGAAGAGTCAGCAAACATAGTTGGATGGGGTATGGGAGGGAGAAGAGGAGAAGTAGTGGAGGAGGAGGTGGAGATCAGGAGGTCAGAAGTGTGGGAAGCCATGAAAAGAGTGGAGTTGGGGAAAGCACCAGGAACAGATGGAGTGTGTGGGGAAATGTTGAGGTATGGTGGTGAGATAGTGATCGAATGGGTATGGAAAATGTGCAAACTAGCATGGGAGAAAGGGAATGCACCTGATGACTGGAAGACTGGCATAATAGTCCCCCTATATAAGGGCAAAGGGGAAACAGGAGTGTGTGGTAACCACTGAGGAATATGTCTTTTAAGCGTAGTAGGGAAGGTGTACAGTAGGGTAGTGATTGAGAGAGTGATAGTGAGAACGGAGAAATGGATAGGCGACGAGCAGGGAAGTTTTAGGAAGGGAAGAGGATGAGTAGATCAGATTTTTACCCTGAATTGTGTTGTGGAGAAATATCTGGAGAAGAAACAAAAAGTGTATGTTGCCTTTATGGACTTAGAGAAGGCCTATGACAGAGTGGATAGAGAAGGCATGTGGAAAGTACTTAGAATATACGGAGTATATGGCAAGTTGTTGAAAGCAAAGAAGAGCATGTATGAGGGTGCAAAGACGGCAGTATGTGTGGAGAATGAGCAGAGCGAGTTCTTTGACCTAAGTGTTGGGTTGAAACAGTGGGTGTGTGATGTCCCCGTGGTTGTTTACTGTATATATGGATGGAGTCATGAAAGAAATACTAGGAAGAGCAGTGGATGTTGGTGTATCGCTGAAAAGGGAGGGAAATGAGTGGAAGCTGCCTATACTGCTGTTTGCGGATGATACAGTTCTAATGAGCGATAATGAATGGGAGTTGCAGGGTCTGGTAAATGAGTTTGGAACAGTGTGCGAAAAACGGAATTTGAAGGTAAATGCGGGGAAGAGCAAGGTTATGGTCTTCGAAAGGGGTGAAGTCACAGAGTGTGAGGTGAAGTTGAACGGTCAGGCTATGGAGATTGTCAGCTCTTTTAAGTATCTGGGCAGTGTGTTGAGTAAAGACTGGACTATGGATGAAGAAGTGCAGGAGAGGGTGCAACAGAGGAAGAGGGTTGTAAGAATGTTGAAAGCAGTAACAAGAAATTGAGTGGTCAGTATGGAAGTCAAGAAGTCCTTGCATGAGAGTGTGGTAATCCCGACACTAACTTACGGAAGCGAAGCATGGACGTTCGGGAAGAGACTCAGACCAAGAGTGAGAGCGGTGGAAATGAGTTACTTAAGAAGTGCATGTGGAGTTACATGGAGGGATAGACAGACGAATGAGGAAGTAAGAAGGAGGTGTGGTGTGGAGGTAGATGTGCTGGAAAGTGTGAAAAGGATCAACTTGAGATGGTTCGGCCATATGGAACGTATGGAAAGCGAGAGATTGACTAAGAGGGTGTACAAGCGCGAGGTGGAAGGACAGAGAGGGAGAGGTGCACCGAGGGAGAGGTGGAAGGATGGAGTGAGGAATTAATATGAATGAAGGCGGTGCTGGTTGGGAGGAGGGGCGTCGACTGACTGAGGACAGAGGTGCATGGGGGCGGTTCGATCGTGGCCACCCCTTCGGGGATCATGGCGTCAGGGTGTATTGAAACAACACTTACAGACTTCAAGTGCTAAGTACAGATTCAAAAAACAAGTTCACTTTATTCTATAATGAAAATAATCAAGCATTAATGATTTACAGGATATACAGTAAAATAATCAGTGTCGGCCAAGTATGAGCTATAAGCCGAACACTGGCATTGGTCTCCCCCTTCATCCCCCCCCCCCCCACCCCCCCATCCGCCCTTCCTCCCCCGCCCCCTTCCTCCCCCCAATCTCCTAGTTTATACACAGGAATGTTGAATTATAAGCATAATTAGTTTTTGGGTTGACATAATGTAATTTACGTTACCTTTATAAACCGTTTACAACTAAAATTATTTTCTGTTAATATCAAACATGTATGTATCTTTCTTTCAACATAAGAAACACCGAAGGTATCTTGGATGAAACAAATTACGATCTTCAAGTGGTCTGCAGATATTACTGTCATATGTTAGTAATTATTACCAATGTTGAATGATAAATAGAATCACAAAATGTGGGCATTACGAAGTTATTGCCCAATGTTATTTATTGCATTGTACAGTTGTGAACATTTATTAATATACAAACATATTCGAAGCGGTCTCGGGTTGAATTGAATCTCCTAACTAATTTATATTGGGTACTTGAATTTCAGAGATTCTTTCAATCAGTTCAACACTTCTAAATCGATCAGAATTTATTACCACTGCTGTATAGTCACGAGCATAAATGCTTCGACATCAACCAGATAACGTCAACTCCTTCATCACTAGGGGTTTATACTAAGCTGAATACAATTGTTTGACGGTAGCTAGAAAGAAATACAGAAATAATTGTGAGTTTGAATACAAAGTTTCGCAATATATTCAGGCAGATAGGTGAATCCATCATAAGAATTGTGGGTTTAGACGTACAAGCATGAAATTTGGCACAGTCATAGAAAATAATCAATTGAATAATCCCAGATATGGACCCACCTCGAAAACGTCCTATGGTAGCCGTGGCGGCCATTTTACAAAATGGCCGTTTTGACCGCGATTATTTTTAACCGGACGACACAAATGCTTCTTTATGTTCTAATGAAATGACTCTAGATACACATATATGCCATAATTGTATTCTCCAAATGACCACAATTTGCATTTGTGTTGCCAGCAATGTCAATTAACCCACCAGGGAGCGTAATAAGTGCTGACTCATCAAATTTCGGAACCTCTGCGTTCAGGAGTCAATGTTTCAGTGAAATTACAGGACCAAATACACTAGTTGACAGGTAAGTACATATTTATTTTAAGTAAACCTCTATTATCTATGACTGTGCCAAATTCCATGCTTGTACGTATAAACCCACAATTCTTATGATGGATACACCTATCTGCCTGACTTAAAATTAACAAATTTAGTAACTGAGCAAATTATTTGGTGGCTAAGATTGATTTAGCTTCCAAGATTGATTTAGCGAGAAATAGTGAAATAATAAATAGGCTCCCCGTATATAGATATGTCCCATCATCCCAACAATATATACCCAATATATATGAAATGACAACAAGTTGCTCTGAACATTGAAGATTAGTGATATTGACATTATTAAGCATGAGTAAAGCACTGTAACGGTAACTTACTAGATAGTTCCAGTTTGATCTTGTTTATACGTCACAATTTTCTCCACCACACTGGTACAAAGCGGTACATTTCAAACTAGCTTGTTTGCTCTTGCATCGTCCCTTCCAACCCTTTTTGCATTTACAACAAATCAGCTCCCTTGATGAAGTGCTGGCTTCAGGAAGCATGGACCACAGGGGTTTCCAGTTGTGGGGATCGATCCATCCCCAATCCCCAGGTGAGGGCATATCCATAACAACCTTGAGCATGTTTCCCCAGCAGTGGCCACCCGTGTACACAGTCCTCTTTATTTGTTGTACCAGGGCTCCTCTGGTAGGGGGAATAGCTTCCATGGCTCGTCCTTTCTTCGTGAAGAGTGCCTGTCGAGCTTCGTCTATGTTGACGAGATTGCTGGTGCGATCGTAGAGAAGAATGGTGAACCGCTCGAGCACTACCACAATGTCATCAGAGATGTCTGCTGTCCCCGTGGAGAGATGAACTAACGCTGGCGTCAATTCGTCAAGTACTTTCCAGGTATCCCAGGCTGTCTTCTTGCCCCGTGTATTAAATGACGAGACTGTGTCACACCCTGTGTATGCATGGAACATCGGGAGGGCCTGTGACTTATCTGGTCCGAGGAATGCTGCAATTTCATGTGCTGGAATATACCTGAAGTGCTGGCCTGTCCCAAAGGCCACCCAAAGCTCCTGGATTTTTAGTTTGGTTGTTGCTGCCACAGCCAATACCACTATATCTGTATCCACCGTACGCAGAAGAATTTTCTGAAATCCATCACGGACTGCATCCGCGAGATGTATCATCATTCGTGTATCAGCCTCCTCATGGTCACATGGGGCAAGATGACTGGTGTCGCATGCGGGAATGCACGTCACATCTGAACCATCCGTGGTGACTATCTGCTTATCTGATACAAGATGTGTGATGTGTTTTGTCAAGAAGGCAAACAGTTCTGTTTTGTTTGCATCAATTCTCAGGAATTGCTGCCAATTTCCTGGAAGAACAGTGGATCCGTCAACTCTCCTTCGAATGCCTTTCCCACGTTTGTCCCTGGCTTGAGATTTCAGGCTGTTGTCACGGTACTGGTCCCAGACTATGTCCACACGACAGGCTTTTTGCAAGTGACCTAGTATGTGTGGCAAGAATACTTTCAGCGCATAATCATCAAAGGTTTTGGCAGCAACTGGTTTCAGAACGTTCACCAACACTGCCCCGTCAAGGATAGTGACGTCAGTATCTGGTTTTGGAGCATCACCTCTGATGACGTTGTGGTCAATATTATCAACCGCTGCCGTTTTGAATAAGCCCTCGCGTAGATTGGGTGGACACACTACCTCATCTCGGTGATACTGCTCACACACTCTGTTTCCCATGGATGTGGAGATTGCCATCACTTTGTCATAGGAGATGGACAGTCAGAGATCAAACAGCATCTCAATGAGGTCACGTTTCCTAGTCCTTGTATGGACTGTGGGGCAATGGCAATGGGGTTTCTCTGTCTTTGTTGTGACGCACAGTAGTACTACCCACTCTGCGACGGATGGAGCTATTGTACAGCAACAACTGAGCTGTGCTGAGGGTTGCTTGGGTTACACCATCACCTGATTGAGACTTGATGTTGGGGCCGTCGAGGATCATAGCCACCAAAGTCAACAGTGACTGAGGTACTGATTTTACTTGGCAGTCCTCATCAAATGAACCTGTGAATGTAGCTGCAGTTTGGAACATTTCACTACGTACTATCTTCGCTGCCCTTGCGAGACATATGGCTTCGTCATCGTAGTCTTCTTTGCAGACTTTACGGAGGGCAGGTCCTACATCTTTATCAAATGCAAGTAGTATATCACGCCCTTCCTTATGAGCCGTAAGGTATGGGATTTGGGCCAGGATACGATTTTTTAACTCTGTGCTATGTTGTCTGACATGCTGCTCCACTCCAAATTGTTCTAGACGATTAGAATAAAGTTTGACGAGATCTGCAAGTTTAAAGACAGGGGCATGCTCTTCATCTATTCTTGTTTCATCGATAAATGACAGCAACTCGGCTAGTGCAATCCCATGGTTGACTTTATCAGTTGTGTCCATCTTCTGTTTATCTTGTAATGATTCAGTTTTGTTGTAAAGTGAAACAAGACCCCTTGGATGATATTTTGCATCTTGTGCGACCATGTCCCCAGCACTCAATTTTGCAAGTAGCCTCTCGTCCTGCAGGTCTACTGCACATCTTCGTACACAGGAGTCTAGACGAAAAGTTGATGCCTCACGGAGTGGTTCGGAAGTTGACACATCTTCGAATAAAACACAGACATCCGATGCTGCCACTTCATGATGAGCGACTTGACGAGTGTATTTCTTGGATATAGTAGCATCAGGGTCGCAACCCTGTGTGCATTTCCTTTTTTCTGCTCGTTGTAGTTTTATATTATTGAATTTTGTATGGCAGGATTTGTGCCACTTAGCATTGTTCTCCCGAAACGTAGCTTCAATGCCATTCCCGTCATAAAGGCGTCCTAATTCTAGTGGCATCGGTAATTCGTGAAGTTCATTGAAACGTCTGATGTTGAAGGCAATGGTAGAATAACCAACTCCAACATCGTGCCGTTTTGATTCTGCTGGGCATTGCAAATTTTCTGTGTGATTTTTTGGCACATAACGCACTTGTTCCAATCCGTCTGTACCTGCGCCTTTGATTGTCCAGGTTGCAGTGGATCCACTAGCTGAAAACTCTTAGACATTTCGCTGTTCGAAGCACCAACTGAAAAAAAAAGATATGATAATATATGAGGGCAAATAGGATACGATAACAAGTTGCAATAAATAAATAAAAACTTTATTATCACTCACTACATGGACACTAATAAATGTATTTCTAAAGGTTCATATGCAAAACTCTTTGGTGTAAACAAATCACTTTAAATGGTTTTATATAAATCCTTGTCACTCAAAACATAGGTCTAGACACCTTATTTGCTCAGTTATCTGCAATATTGGCCGAGATATAGGCGAATATAGAGTTTTTGGTAATGGCGGCACTAATTTGCATAAAAATGATACGTGGGAAATGTTTTCAACTATTTAACATAGCAAATAATTTTCTACACATTGTTTCCTATCTATAGACACCAATGAGAAGTATATTTCGGGGGGGGGGGGGGGGGGGGGGGGGGGCACGAGACCCCTATCTAGCCACTAGACTAAAAGCGGTCATTTTGTAAAATGGCCGCCACGGCTACCATAGGACGTTTTCGCTGTGGGTCCATATCTGGAATTATTCATTAGACTATTAACTATGACTGTGCCAAATTTCATGCTTGTACGTATAAACCCACAATTGTTATACCTATCTGCCTGACTAATACCTTTGGAGACGAAAGGGCGAAAATTATTTGGTTGGTGTCGCAGTATTTATGCTCGTGACTGTACATGGACATAACAGTGTAATAAGAAGATTAATTGAAACAAATACTGTATAATTCCTACCAAGTGATGTAATACAGTTTTGAAAAATTATTCGAGGCATTATATGAAGCTTCAGATCCCACTCTAATCTGCTCAAATATCGAATTATCGGCGTGGACAAGATATCATGCCTGTTTTCCAAATATCTAACCTATTATTTTTACACACCAATATTGTCAGTAATAGTCGATGACGCTCTAACTGACACAATGAGCAATGATTAAGGAAACTTCACACACACACACACACACACACGTCTCCCTTTGTCATGCTTATTTTATTTACCTTACATACTGTAAACATGGAAATGTGAGGTTTATGTGTGTGTATGTATGTACTATCATACAAAAAAGTATCCTTACTCTCGTGAACGTTGAGTTTTATAAAGTAGGGTACGATTCGAGCTCAAACAATAGTTTCCATATTACTTCGTCCATTGAGTCTAAATGGTGCGTGTCATTTTAGTAAGGATACTTTTTTGTATGATAGTACACTGTACAGTATGTCTATGTATGTCATTAATTTACTTATAACCTCACTCTTTTATAACATGAGTGTTTGGTCAGGTATGCGTGGTCACAATTGTACGGTATGTAACATTTGGCTCCTATAACTTTTCGTATTGCTCGATAACTCTTCATTCCTGAACATAACTGTACATGCAGTATACTATCTTCATTAAATGCGTAACAATTGCGCGAGAACGATCAGCCCCCAATAGAACTACACTTCATAAACGATTGAATTACCTGCTTCGTTCGGATACTCGACCCAAACTTGGGCATCAGCATTATGTCCCACGACCAGAGTTACAAATGTTACATATTTTGTTCACGCTAATAATAGTGCTAATAATTAGTATTTTTCTGCTAACCACATACTATCATCACCACATACTAAGATACTTTTATTTCGTAATTACTAATGTGTGAATAGGTAAACCCATGCTTTCCCTTTAGCTAAGTCAATGATATATACTGTAGGTTTATCATGTATTAATAATTTAGTGCTTTACTTGTAACCCTGTTTTGCTACATTTCTAAAAACGCATTTGTCTCTAAAATAACACATTTATGGGAAAAATGTGATACAACAATATATGTATATTTTCCATTTTACAATGTGTTAGTAATAGTCTGTAATAGTTGTTTCAATACACCCTATATTATATATATATATATATATATATATATATATATATATACACTGTATAATAACATATATATAGTCTCTCTGAAGTTCTGTGTTTCTCGTAATGTTAGATAATAATATACCGTACATATATATATATATATATATATATATATATATATATATATATATATATATATATACCGGTATATATATATATATACTGTATATTATTCTCTAACATTACGAGCCCACAGAACTTCAGAGAGACTAACACAGATTAGATGAGCTCTCAAATATATACAACTTGTGGAGATTCCTCTATGGCAACACAAACCAGTAGTGCCATATAGTCAGTATTTCTTTATCCTATTATCCTACTTAACCTTTCCATCCTTTGATCTTGGAGCTATATTTGCTACATTTACCGACCATCTGACAAAGCACTCCCTATGGTTGGTCACGTCTTTTGTAGTTATATAGCCTAGGCGGCTTCTAATGCTTTTCACATGTTCTTAATCAGACCTATTATTACTTACTTTGCTTGCTCTCATTTTGGTAGATGTTTGTGTCTATCTATATGTAGGACCAGGGAATTGGAAGTTCTGTGTCGTTTTACATTATTTTTAAATCTATTCTCTTCACCAAACCTCGTCCTGTTTCTTCTATGTACTCCTTCTTACAACTCTTACAATGTATATTTTATATTACACCTTTATTGTTGACAATCTGGATTTTCCTACTCTTTGTCAATTCACCTAATTTTTCACCACCCGATGTCGTTATTTTCATACCAGTTTCCATTAGGCTTGTATTGATTACAAAAGCATTGTTTAACTTTGGTACACATAAGTATCTCCTATTACCACTCCTATCATTCGTATTCTCTTTATTTGTATTTTCTTCCCTTTTCTGTTTATCATATTTACTACTTCATTTTTTAGTCTGAGTATAATTTGTTTTAGGGCAAAACAATTTCCTAAAATATATGTACTCTATTTCTTCCTATATAATTATATTCCTTGCTACATATTGTATAAGCCCTTAAGACAAAAAAGAAAAAAAAAATCACCACAGTTGACTATGGGCGGATAGGTAGTGAATTAAATCGTCTTTATTAGTGGGCTTCTTATACAGTATACCGAAAATTTCGCCTTTTCAGGTCCTCTCCCAATACCGTATCTAAGAACGGCAATCTTTAATCTTTTTCATCCTCAACAATAATCTGAATATGTTTACATTATTTAGCATTCTTAATTAGTTATTTGTATCTGTTCCTTTAGGAACTATGAACACAATTTGTCTACGAGTCTTAGCCATGTGGATCCTCTGTTGAGCATACTCCTCGTCTTTAAACGAGAAGGTACCAAACTTAACACACCGGGATACGAGTTTGATGTAGGATGAACTTGGCACTGGCATCTCTTCGTCCTCTATGTTTTCCAAAGCTCTTCTTACTACTTCTAACGCTCCTTCCACTGGCATATTGGTGAATAACGACTTCACGTCTAAGCTCGCCATTGTCTTGTCACGGAAATTCACTGTGTTAAGTTTTCCTATCAGCTGGGTGGAGTTACGCAAGTGAGCGTCGCTGATGGTGCCTGGTACGCCTGATAGGGGTTTCGCCAACCGATTACCAAGTCGGTGAGGTGTGCTTCCTATGCCTGATGCAGTGGGGCTTATTTCTTAGTCGGGGAATCAATGTTGTTATTCTTCGCTGTACTTTTTCAAGTTTTTCTATATCCTTTTGATTGTAAGGACAGGTGAACATAAACACTGAATCAGATGTTGCAAATGTTAACAGTTTATTAATGGTGTTCTTATCCAAGCTAAATTTATTTAGCATGTAATTTAGGAGGAATCAGCCTTCTGCCGGGAAATTTTCTACCAAAAAATGTACACATTTATCTCGAATTTATCTCGTGTCTGATTGATGGAGATCTAGGGAGAAAACTCCCCCCTCCCCCCTCCCTTGAGCATTTACATTGGACCAAGAGGTCTAATTTTAGTGACAGACATAAAAAAAACGACCACATAATCCACAAACACAACCACATTCACAAACAGTAAATACATACACCCACAAACACATTCACAAACAATAATACATACACCAACAAACACATTCACAAACAATAATACATACACCAACAACCACATTCACAAACAATAATACATACACCAACAACCACATTCACAAGCAATAATACATACACCAACAACCACATTCACAAACAATAATACATACACCAACAACCACATTCACAAACAATAATACATACACCAACAACCACATTCACAAACAATAATACATACACCAACAACCACATTCACGAACAATAATACATACACCATTTGACGCCTCCCGGCGTTACCAGAATGGTTGTGTGGGGCATTGCAGCTCGCTATCGCTCGCCAGGATGGGGGGATGGGCTACAGTTGTCCTAGAATGATCTGCTTTATTTAATTAGTGTCGTGTTGCCACAGACAGTCTAGAAATGGTCTTTGTTTTGGTCTGTGACCGCGCCTTATATTTTATATTCGCTATAATATAAATGTTGCTTGTGTGGGAGGCGAGCGAGAGAGGGTGAGGGAGTACACCTGGCAGCGGGGTGAGCTATGACGCGGCTCGCTTGGGGGCTGACGGCGTTGGCGGCCGGGTGGTCAACTAGTCCCTTCCCATCGCGGCCTCGTGTTCTTTACCAGCTCAGAGCTTGCCTGACACGCGTATCGCCTACATCCTTTGCAATTCTGTCCCCCATACTCGCCACTTTGCATACTATTTCTCTCTCTCGACTTCTCCTTTCTCATTCTCTAATCTTTATTAAACTCAACATCCCTTCTGGTTTCAGCATAGACGTTCACCGTCGACCAGTCGTATTGTACGCGAAGCTCTCAGATATTTCCATGTATTAGGTTAAGGAGGTATTATGCTTTATTGAGGTTAGAGAGACGGACTTTTCCGTATGTGTCCTCTCTCGGGAAGGTTGTAGACCAGTATATGTCTCCCTGGCAAGGTGTTGAGTGATTCTGCTTGGTTATCTAAAGCTAGACTAGGGGTAAGGTTACTGTGTCGTTGTCTCCGATGTGTGCAGTGTTAGCTAAGCCCTGCACGACATCGACAGGTACTGTGGGAGCCTAAGTAGTCTTCGGGTGGGTTTACTTTGCGAGCACAGCGCTGTGGTGTGAGAGGGCCATAGCCTATCCCTCACAACATAGTGCTGCCTCTTTGTGTTGACTTCTGAGGGATCGCCAGGATAGAGCTAGGTACTAGAGACCTAGATTTATCAAGAGAGCATCCCCGTCATATAATGTAATCTTCATTATACCACCTTCGGACAACGTTAGGCTACGAGCCGAATGCTCACCCATTGTTGCCCTGCCTTGATACCCCAGCTAGACTTTATTAACTGAGCAGACACTGGCTAGTGATAAGCCCCCATTATTATATGTATGCAACATTATTATTCAATGCACTTTTGAGCCGAGGTTGTTGTTGAGTTGCACAAACCTAGTAGGCTGTTGCGTTGTGTCACGAAGCATTTCTTTAGTTGTCGAGCATTACTACCTTTGCGAAATCTTTATTATTCGCCTGCCTATTATTACTATATGTCCTAGCATTTTTTGTGACCCGTATTCTGCATTATAATTGTTCAAGATTCTTTACGAACATCTTTCCAGCATCAGACTTATTTCAGAAGTTTCCAGTTGATGTTGCAGGACTAGCATTGCACTTTCTTTAATAAAGGAGTGCCAGTTATTTGAGTATCTACCGTAACGTTAATTAATCACGTTAACTATCTTTTCTTTGTGTAACATAATCGAGTAATCTTTTACTGTTTGAGAATAGGCTGTTTCATTGAGCGTCAGCCTAGTGTGTGTGCACGAGTTACCGAGTCATAGGACACCTCGTTGTCCAGGCACGACTCAGGGCGGTAATGGTGTTTTGTTTTCCAGTGTTTAAGGCAGGGGTTGGATCTAGTGTTACCGTTGTTGCGTTTTGCCATTATCTACTCCAATGTTGAAGAGCCCTGTGTCTTTGAGAACCTGGATCGTAACAACCAACAAACACATTCACAAACAATAATACATACACCAATAACCACATTCACAAACAATAATACATACACCAACAACCACATTCACAAACAATAAGTACATACACCAACAAACACATTCACAAACAATAATACATACACCAACAACCACATTCACACACAATAATACATACACCAACAACCACATTCACAAACAATAATACATACACCAACAACCACATTCACAAACAATAATACATAAACCAACATCCACATTCACAAACAATAATACATACACCAACAACCACATTCACAAACAATAATACATACACCAACAACCACATTCACAAACAATAATACATACACCAACAACCACATTCACAAACAATAATACATACACCAACAAACACATTCACAAACAATAATACATACACCAACAACCACATTCACAAACAATAATACATACACCAACAACCACATTCACAAACAATAAATACATACACCAACAAACACATTGTTACGACTGGGGTTCAAATATATCAGGGCTCTTATTCATTGGACTAGTAATGGCATAAATGTTACAACGGAAAGCGCTAGCTCCAACCTCTGATGTATATTCCCAGTGAACAAAGAACACAAATACTCTACAGAGTTCTATATGCAATAATAGGCTATCAAACTCTCAATAAATGTGCGTGTACTCTAGGCTTAATGTTATGTGAAAACAGCCTATTACTACCTATATCCGAAGGTGCTTGGTTATGGTATGCAAAGTAAGGTGGTAAGAGAAGTTACAGCTTACGTTACTTTAATCAATAAATGTCAGGCACTCCTGCATGAAAGAAAGTGCACTAAAGTCCTTCAACACTAACAAGGAATCTTCTTTAAATGTTAGATGCTATAAAGATGCTCGTATCGGAAATGGAACCCAAAAAGGCAGGCAGCGGAACAATGCTCGTGCAGGCTATGCACACAAAAAGGCAGAATATATAATGCCGTCGGAGCCAAGAATATCCTAAACACCACAACAATAATAATAATCGCCACGACAATGCAGTATTCCTATCAACAAAAAGAGCCTAAGTCGTTTGTGTCTCAATACATCAAACTAGGCTGCGAAATGCTTGTGTAATCATAAACGGGTATGCATAAAAAGAGTAATTAGGTTAATATACTTAATGTCTACTATGATTGATAAAGTCTAGCTAGAGTCAATGATACGAGATACTGGTGCGCATGGCATGCTGCATAACCTAGTGCAAATCTCAAGTCTGTGCGTCAAATATTACGTTATAGGGAAGGGTAGCTCTCTTGAGAAACCTTAATACCGAAGTATTAAGCGTTCTCCTGGCGTACCTCAAAGACAAACAATCGAGACCAGAACAGTGCAGAATGGTATAGGCAAAAAGCCCTCATTCGTGCATGCTCTACTCTCAATGGCACACAGACTAGAATTTACTCAATCAACTCCAGTTCTCAGGTATGTCGTGCAACTTTTAACTAAAGCCAGCACTCATAGGAAACAATACCTTATAATATCAGACTCCTAGTCTAGCATTATCTAATCCAGCAGAACACTAATAATTAAAGGATGCAGTACTTAAACAATATAAATGCCAACCAATGCTTCGTGATCCACTTATCTTAACAACTATCATACATGGGTTATATCAGACCATAACGCACAATACAACTGGCCAGCATGAAGCTGATTTTGCAGAGTTAACCAGAGGGGGTATAATATTAATAAAAGGTGGTGAAAGATATGGAAAATGAGAGAGATAGGCAGAGGAAAAGATTCTCAGGTGCGAGCGGGGTACAGGTAGCAAGGGAAAAAGATGGTTGCGTTCTAGAAACCAGATCTGAGGGAGAGAGTGGCGAGGAACTGTATATATACTCGCACCAGCTCGAGCCGCGTGGGAAAAAACGGTTACAAGTCCTCTAACCACTAGCAAGAGAGCTTGCAGCATGGTAAGGACCTCTCTCCACCAACCCCCGCGAACGAGGCAGCCAGCCGTTACGTCATCGAGCGGGACAAAAACACTACGCGCTCCTTCTCACTCTGTTCTACTCTCTCTCTCTCTCCCAGATCCCATCATTACTAGTTAATGATAATACATATACTTTACAATTAAATATATAAAGCCTTGACATGGGTGAAAACAAAGAGCCTTTCTGGACTGCCCATGACACAAGCTTTCACATGAAATAAAGCACACTCTAATACACAAACTGTAGCCCCATCCACTGCCCTGGCGATCCTAGCGGGTCACTGTAGGACAAGCCATGCGGTTCTAACGGAGTGGTTAACGTCACACCCCCCCAAGATTTTTCTCAGAGGCCCCAAGGCTCACAAAAATCTGATGGTTAGAACCCATGCTATATCTCCACTTCCCATCACCCAGCGGCAATAAAATATCTGGCACAGTTCTTCAACAAAACATTTTTCAAAATTATAACCCTCCCCAACACCATAGGTCAAATCATATGTAGTTATGCTCCTCAAGAGCGAGCTTCTCTAGCCCAGCATTCGGAGAGGAGTGCAACTCAGAATTACTGCTATAACATACTAAACAAAAATCAACTATCAAAGAAAGAGTTTTTATTTGATTTTTTTGTTTATAATTTGTTTATTTCGGCTGCACTATAGGGGCAAGCCAAGTTTTTTCTTCTATACCAAACGCTCAACTCCTGCTTTACGACCCAATACGCTGGGCTACAACCGCGAGCCAACAAGCACCAGCGCAAAATACTATTCAAACTAAAGCAGGAGGATACCCGTGTGTCAATCTACCCAGGATCATATACCCTTGAACGACCATCTGCAACCACGTTGTCACAACCGGCAATATGGCGTATGTCCAGGTTATATACCAGTAACCTTAGTGACCACCTGGTCAGCCTCATATTCCGATTGTGAAACTGGTCCAAGAACTTGAGAGGGTGATAATCTGGGTAAACTACAACGACCGGACCATAGGCTGGAACACAGACCTCGAAATGCCTCAGAGCAAGTACAACCGCCAGCACCTCCTCCTTGACAACAGAGCAGCTCCCCTGGGCCGAATTGTACTTCTCCGAGCAGAAACTAACAGGATGCTCCAGCCCATCATCGTCCTTTTCCACAAGGACGGCACCAGCCCCCACACCACTAGCCTCCGTTGCTAGTTGGAAAGGTAGGCTAAAGTCAGGGGCCCTGAGGATCGGGTGGGTGCACAACAGGTGTTTTACTTCTCTAAACACCTTCTCACACTCAGGCGCCCATTTGAACTTCTTATCCTTCCAGTTATCCTCCACCTGAGCTTGACTGTCCCGTTCTCCTTCTCCACCTTGACTGCTAAACGTCATCACAGGCACAGTGAGAGGCTCAGGGGGGTGCCTCCCATACTCCTTCACGGGATTATCATGACATAACTGATTGCGCTTCCGTCTGTCTGGAGTAAGTAAAGTCTGTCTACCAAGTAAACCAGGTCCGATAGCTCCTCCACCACCCTATAAGGACCAGCGTACTTCGCGGATAAGGGGTGACCTACAAGGGGCAGTAGAATCAACACCTCCTGACCCACGTGAAACTCCCTGAGTTCAACCTTGAGGTCGTACCTGTCCTTCCTGAGGGCCTGAGAGCTAGTCAAATTACGGCCAGCCAACTCCAGACTGCGCAACATCCGCTCTCGACTGTTGAGGACACACTTGAGCATAGAACAAGGTTTTTCAGCGCCCTCCCATACTTCTTCAACCATAAGGAGAGGCCCTCTGACACGGTGTCCAAAGACGAGCTCATTAGGGCTGAATCCCAAACTCTCCCCAGGTACCTCCCACACAGCAAACAAAACACATGGCAGGCCAAGATCCCAATCCCTCCCCCTCTCAAAGCAACAACAACGAAGCACAGATTTCAAAGGCTGAGTGCCATCGCTCTAACACACCCTGGCTCTCCGGATGATATGCAGATGACACAACCCCAACAATCCCATGCTGCGGCATTGCTTGTACAAAGAGGCTAGAAGTGAAGTTGGGTCCCCGGACTGACGGAATCCCCTGCGGGTAACCATACCGGGAAAAATACACTAGCAAGCTTCGGACCACCGTCTTCGCCGACCCATTTCTCATAGGGTACGCGTCAGGGTACCTTGTTGCTACATCTCCCGACTGTGCATCACTGTCCTCCTTCAACTCTTTCGTCTTTTTAAGCCCATCCTCTGCCCCTTCAGGAACAGTTACTGGGTCTTCTTCAGACTCGATATTTGGTCCTAATACTGAGTCCCCGAGAAGGGCCGTTGATACTAAACTCTCAACCGCATCAACTTCCAACCCCTTCTCGGTACCCTTCCTCCGCTGATCTAAAGATTGTTGACCAGAATGTGCCTCCCTGGATGCAGAATCTCCGGTGACAACACACTCCATAGGCTGCCCCGGACACTTCCCAACCCACTCCTGCTCCTCCCTACTCACGTCGGCCGGCTTCTCGACAACGACTAAGGGTGGAGCCTCAGAAGTAGGCCCCGCAAAGTCGTTGCCAAGAAGGAGGTCGACGCCCCCAACAGGTAACTTCTCCACAATTCCTACATCCAGGTCACGAGTCACACCATTAACTTCCACCTTCATTCTTACAAGCGGGTATGACCTTGTCGCATTAACTCCCTGAACCACAACCACCCGCGCCGTATTGACAGGTTTACCAGTGAAATTTCTCAACAGTGTTTGCGATGCCCCAGTGTCACGCAAAATTCTCACCTCATGTCTTCTACCCCCCCACTCCACACAACCGAGTCCCCTGTGGTCACTATAGGCATCACGGACAGGGAATAAGCCTTCCGGATCCTTCTGCACTGGCAGTGTATTTACCTCGGAAGAAATGCCTCTAACAAACTCCGATGTCCTCTTGAACACTCCAATGCCGTGAGCAAAAGACACGGCAGCCGGAGGAGGTCGACTAGGGCACTCATTTGCCTTATGACCCTCCTGGTGGCACCTAAAACACATAAATTTCGGTTTCGGCTTATACTGTGATGTAAAAGGCCCCTGACTTTTCACATACGGTGTGGTGGTAGGTTTGGCTTCAGTTTTAGTTTCATTGCTCTTTGGTTTAAATGTGTCATTGCTACGGGGAGGGGGAGGATAACGGTCCCTAGCACTTGCATCGTACTTCTGTGAGGATCCGCAACCCCGAATCAACGACAGCCGTAGATCAGCCATTTCTGCTGCTTCTACTAGAGTTCTTGGGTTTTTTCTCCTTTAAGTTCAAAGTTAGATCACCGCCCGTGCTCTTAAAGAACTGCTCCAACATCATTAACTGCTTAACTCCATCAAACGTTGTTACCTTCTCAGATCGGAGCCACTTCCCCATAGCATCGGACAAGTCCCGGGCGTGTTCCAAAAAGGTGCTATCTCTTCCCTTAGTTACACCCCGGAACTTCAAACGTTACGTTTCTGGTTGCAGTTCGTAAGCCCTCAGGACAGCCTCCTTGAGATCCTCGTACACAATACATAACTCCCAAGGTAATGCATCGTAGGCTTTAAGACCCTTGCCTATTAATCTAGAGGATACAAGTGCTGCCCATTTATTCTCTGGCCACTGGTGTTCCTGGCACTTCTTCTCAAGCGTGTGAAAAATTCTGTTACACCACTCTCATCAAACACCGGAACCAGTTTCAATAAGTGCGAGAGAGACTGCTCATGAACACGGTTACCAGCCCCAAGTCGCTGTCCCGTTGTCTCTACTCGCGACTTCTCTACATCCATGTCGGCACAGTACCTAGTCGACTCTAAGTCAGCTTGGATTCTATGTGCTGCTGACTGATAGTTTTCTCTCTTCTATCTTGGCTAATTCTAATTGCTGCTGAAGCTCACATGCCCTTTGTTGCTGTTGAACCTCAGATACCCTGATAGCCTTTCTCTCTTCGATCTTAGCTAATTCGAGCTGAAGCAATAACCAGGGGCAACCCACCCTGCCAGTCACCACCCAACTGCGGAAGCGTACCCGGGGTCGGCAAACTACTGGGATGGCTGGGAGTCGAGTGTAGGGGAAGCATGGCCGAAGGGCTCTGAGCACTCAACCCATCTCGCTCACCAGTCACCCTGCCCAGTACACACGTTATCAAGTTATCCTTGGTCATGCTGCTAGTAACCGCATGACCGATAGCTGTGGCCAGGCATTGAAGACCGTACCGATCCATACCCTCCAACCGCTCCGCAGTAACAGGCCATTGCAAAAATATCCTAGCATCCTCCTCACAGTTTACCCGATTAACCCTTTCATCATGCTGCTGTTCCTCAGTCTCGACATTACGTACTGTGTCTCCATTCTCCTCTGATCCGGTATAAGACATGATGCTCACAAAAATTTCCCACCTCAATATTCAGAAAAGAAGTACCCCAAACTCTTATACCTCAATATACACACAAAAATTCTCGGAAATACTCAAGGGCTATACTATGTTGCAAAAAAAAATATTATTCTTGCTGATCCCCGCAAAATATTCTCCAAAACAACAAATGTTCCCTGCTAATAAATGTAGGTTCACCAAATCCTAGATAAGGTCGCCATTTGTTACGACTGGGGTTCAAATATATCAGGGCTCTTATTCATTGGACTAGTAATGGCATAAATGTTACAACAGAAAGCGCTAGCTCCAACCTCTGATGTATATTCCCAGTGAACAAAGAACACAAATACTCTACAGAGTTCTATATGCAATAATAGGCTATCAAACTCTCAATAAATGTGCGTGTACTCTAGGCTTAATGTTATGTGAAAACAGCCTATTACTACCTATAACCGAAGGTGCTTGGTTATGGTATGCAAAGTAAGGTGGTAAGAGAAGTTACAGCTTACGTTACTTTAATCAATAAATGTCAGGCACTCCTGCATGAAAGAAAGTGCACTAAAGTCCTTCAACACTAACAAGGAATCTTCTTTAAATGTTAGATGCTATAAAGATGCTCGTATCGGAAATGGAACCCAAAAAGGCAGGCAGCGGAACAATGCTCGTGCAGGCTATGCACACAAAAAGGCAGAATATATATATAATGCCGTCGGAGCCAAGAATATCCTAAACACAACAACAATAATAATAATCGCCACGACAATGCAGTATTCCTATCAACAAAAAGAGCCTAAGTCGTTTGTGTCTCAATACATCAAACTAGGCTGCGAAATGCTTGTGTAATCATAAACGGGTATGCATAAAAAGAGTAATTAGGTTAATATACTTAATGTCTACTATGATTGATAAAGTCTAGCTAGAGTCAATGATACGAGATACTGGTGCGCATGGCATGCCGCATAGCCTAGTGCAAATCTCAAGTCTGTGCATCAAATATTACGTTATAGGGAAGGGTAGCTCTCTTGAGAAACCTTAATACCGAAGTATTAAGCGTTCTCCTGGCGTACCTCAAAGACAAACAATCGAGACCAGAACAGTGCAGAATGGTATAGGCAAAAAGCCCTCATTCGTGCATGCTCTACTCTCAATGGCACACAGACTAGAATTTACTCAATCAACTCCAGTTCTCAGGTATGTCGTGCAGCTTTTAACTAAAGCCAGCACTCATAGGAAACAATACCTTATAATATCAGACTCCTAGTCTAGCATTATCTAATCCAGCAGAACACTAATAATTAAAGGATGCAGTACTTAACCCTTAATTAGCGGCGAGCAACATAAGTCGAGTTAAATAAAGCTGGACTATGTGGCGGCGCTCGACATAGGTCGAGTGGCAATTTCAGCACGTAATGTGGCTGAGAGAGAGAGACAAGTGGTGGCAGGAGACTAGCGAGCGTATGACTGCTCCAGACCACCGCGGCGAACCTACTGACACAAAATCTCATCCCTCTCCCTCTCTCACTCGATACTCAATTATGTACCGAAACTACCGAATTACCTGCTTTTTGCACTCGCGTTGCAGGTATTGCAGAAAACTATCCATCATACAAGGATCGTTATGGTGTCATTCGAAAGCTCTGTTTATGCCCTTTCAGGGATAGGTACTTGTTTTACGTTCTGGTCTTATTTAGGCATGAAAATGATCACGTAAACAGCCCTATTTTGGCTAAAAACACCCCGCTGTGCGGTACATATAAATAAACCGCATAGGCCGCTCGTAAGGTGTTAAACAATATAAATGCCAACCAATGCTTCGTGATCCACTATCTTAACAACTACCATACATGGTTATAGACCTTAACACCTTACGAGCGGCCTATCGGTTTATTATATGTACGCACAGCGGGGTGTTTTTAGCAAAATAGGGCTGTTTACGTGATTCATTTTCATGCCTAAATAAGACCCAGAACGTACAAGTACCTATCCCTGAAAGGGCATAAACAGAGCTTTCGAATGACACCATAACGATCCTTGTATGATGTTCTTGCAATACCGTGCAACGCGAGTGCAAAAAGCAGGTAATTCGGTACTTTCGGTACATAATTGAGTATGTAGCGAGTGAGAGAGGGAGGAGGGAGCTGAGATTTGTGTCAGTAGGTTCGCCGCGGTGGTCTGGAGCAGTCATCGTAGGTCTCCACCACTTGTCTCTCTCTCTCAGCCACATTACGTGCTGAAATTGCCACTCGACCTATGTCGAGCGCCGCCACATAGTCCAGCTTTTTTTAACTCGACTTATGTTGCTCGCCGCTAATTAAGGGTTAATGCACAATACAACTGGCCAGCATGAAGCTGATTTTGCAGAGTTAACCAGAGGGGGTATAATATTAATAAAAGGTGGTGAAAGATATGGAAAATGAGAGAGATAGGCAGAGGAAAAGATTCTCAGGTGCGAGCGGGGTACAGGTAGCAAGGGAAAAAGATGGGTGCGTTCTAGAAACCAGATTTGAGGGAGAGAGTGGCGAGGAACTGTATATATACTCGCACCAGCTCGAGCCGCGTGGGAAAAAATTGGTTACAAGTCCTCTAACCACTAGCAAGAGAGCTTGCAGCATGGTAAGGACCTCTCTCCACCAACCCCCGCGAACGAGGCAGCCAGCCGTGACGTCATCGAGCAGGACAAAAACACTACGCGCTCCCTCTCACTCTGTTCTACTCTCTCTCTCTCTCCCAGATCCCATCATTACTAGTTAATGATAAAACATATACTTTACAATTAAATATATAAAGCCTTGACATGGGTGAAAACAAAGAGCCTTTCTGGACTGCCCATGACACAAGCTTTCACATGAAATAAAGCACACTCTAATACACAAACTGTAGCCCCATCCACTGCCCTGGCGATCCTAGCGGGTCACTGTAGGACAAGCCATGCGGTTCTAACGGAGTGGTTAACGTCACAACATTCACAAACAATACAACATACACCAACAACCACATTCACAAACAGTAAATACATACACCAACAACCACATTCACAAACAATAATACATACACCAACAACCACATTCACAAACAATAATACATACACCAACAAACACATTCACAAACAGTAAATACATACACCAACAACCACATTCACAAACAATAATACTTACACCAACACACACATTCACAAACAATAAATACATACACCAACAAACACATTCACAAACAATAATACATACACCAACAAACACATTCACAAACAGTAAATACATACACCAACAACCACATTCACACACAATAATGCATACACCAACAACTACATTCTCAAACAGTAATACATACATCAACAACCACATTCACAAACAATAATACATACACCAACAAGCACATTCACAAACAATAATACATACACCAACAACCACATTCACAAACAATAATACATACACCAACAACCACATTCACAAACAATAATACATACACCAACAACCACATTCACAAACAATAATACATACACCAACAACCACATTCACAAACAATAAATACATACACCAACAACCACATTCACAAACACTAATACATACACCAACAAACACATTCACAAACAATAATACATACACCAACAACCACATTCACAAACAATAATACATACACCAACAAACACATTCACAAACAATAATACATACACCAACAAATATATTCGTAAACAATAATACATACACCAACAACCACATTCACAAACAATAATACATATACCAACAACCACATTCACAAACAATAATACAGGGTGACCCCCAAAAAAACTCCCACATTTCAAAGGTAAATGAAACAAAAATGGTTAAAGATAATCAAAATATTAATTGCACACATGAAACTTCATTCAATACAGTTTGTATTCATCATGTTTTAAAGATGACATCCTCCAATTGGAGGCCGTCATTTTCTATACACGCTTGGAGGCGATTTCTGAAGGCTGCCATGGTTCGATGGGTCATGTTGGGTGGAACAGCGGCTATCTCCTGCTGAATAGCAACCTTAAGGGCTTCAAGAGTTTGGGGTCGATGAGTATACACTCGTGATATAAGGTAGCCCCACAGAAAAAAAATCACAAGGGTCGAGGTCAGGGGAACGGGCCAGCCACCCAACATCGCCATGCAAAGAGATCACCCGATCCGAAAACATTTCCCTAAGCACTTGCAATGATCGATGTGTGGTTTCAGCAACGGCACACACAGCTCGACAATCATTGCAAGTGCTCAGGGAAATATTTCCCTTAATCACGAGTGTATAGTTATCGACCCCAAACTCTTGAAGCCCTTAAGGTTGCTATTCAGCAGGAGATAGCCGCTGTTCCACCCGACATGACCTGTCGAGCCGTGGCAGCCTTCAGAAATTGCCTCCAAGCGTGTATAGAAAATGACGGCCACCATTTCGAGGATGTCATCTTTAAAACATGATGAATAAAAACTGTATTGAATGAAGTTTCATGTGTGCATATAATATTTTGAATATCTTTAACCATTTTTGTTTCAATTACCTTTGAAATGTGGAAGTTGTTTTTGGGTCACCCTGTACATACACCAACAAACACATTCACACACAATATATACATACATCAACAACCACATTCACAAACAATAATACATACACCAACAACCACATTCACAAACAATAATACATACACCAAAAAAACACATTCACACACAATAAATACATACACCAACAACCACATTCACAAACAATAATACATACACCAACAAACACATATACAAACAATAATACATACACCAACAACCACATTCACAAACAATAATACATACACCAACAACCACATTCACAAACAATAATACATACACCAACAACCACATTCACAAACAATAATACATACACCAACAACCAGATTCAATATACATACACCACAACCAGATTCACAACAATATACATACACCAACAACCACATTCACAAACAATAATACATACACCAACAAACACATTTACAAATAATAATACATACACCAACAGCCACATTCACAAACAATAATACTACCCTCCTTCGGTTTCTATCCCTCCATCTGTGCCTTTGTCTCTAATTTCCTTTCCGGTCGTTCCATAGCGGGGGTGGGACGGCCATTGTTCACTTCCTCACCCTATAAACTCCGGTGTTCCTCAGGGCTCTGTCCTATCTCCTATTCTCTTTCTAATTTTTATAAATGATATCCTTAACTGTACCTTAATTCCTCATTCATACGCAGACGACTCAACCTTACACTCCAGTGTTTTTCAGAACGCCCTGCCAGCAATCCCTCAACGACAAACGTAATGAAGCCATAGAACTCTTAATTCTGATCTAAATACTATTTCCAATTGGGGCAGAGAAAAATTTTAACTTTAATGCTTCCAAAACCCAATTTATCCATCTATCTACCCGTCAGGATCTCCCAGCGGACTATCGCTTATTCTTCACAATACAAAAATCAACCAGAATCTTCTATCAATATTCTTGGTGTCTCTTTTTCTTCTGCTCTCATTTGGAAGGACCATATTACTAGTCTTGCTAAGGCAGCCTCCCAGAAGCTGGGTGTGCTCAACCGCCTTAGGGGTTCTTTTCCCCTGCCGTTCTTGCTCTGTACAGGGGCATCGTGCGCCTTGTATTGAGTATTGTTCACATGTGTGGGGATGTTCCTCTCACACCGCTCTCCTAGACAAAGTTGAAAGGAAGGCCTTTCGTATCATTAACTCCCGTCCACTCACAACTCTCTGCAAACTCTCTCTCCGCCGCAATGTTGCATCTCTCTCGCTATTCTATCGCTACTATAATAATCAGTGTTCCTCAGAGCTATCCCAGTGCATACCACCTCCTTTACGTAGGCACGTGGTACCCGTCTTGCAACTCATCCCACCCCTACTCTCTGTGCAACTCTCCAACCCAAGAGTGAAACGTTACTCTCAAACTTTCTTCTACTCAACAGCTGAGTCTGGAACTCTTCCCAGATCAGTCTTCCCTTCCTATGACTTAAATTGCTTCAAACTCCGTGTGTCCAGGCATTTTGGCTCGAACGTCCCTTGATTTTGGCCCTGTCACTCTTTCAACTATGGGGGAGGCACTCGCTATAGGCAGTTATGCCTTTTGCCTCCCTCAATCACATAGAAATAAAAAATAAAATAAAAAAAAACAAAAAAACACAAACAACCACATTCACAAACAATAATACATACACCAACAACCACATTCACATACAATAATACATACACCAACAACCACATTCACAAACAATAATACATACACCATCAACCACATTCACAAACAATAATACATACACCAACCAACACATTTACAAACAATAATACATACACCAACAACCACATTCACAAACAATAATACATACACCAACAAACACATTCACAAACAATAATACATACACCAACAAACACATCCACAAACAATAATACATACACCAACAACCACATTCACAAACAATAATACATACACCAACAAACACATTTACAAACAATAATACATACACCAACAACCACATTCACAAACAATGATACATACACCAACAACCACATTCACAAATAATAATACATACACCAACAACCACATTCACAAACAATAATACATACACCAACAACCACATTCACATACAATAATACATACACCAACAACCACATTCACAAACAATAAATTCATAAACCAACAACCACATTCACAAACAATACTACATACACCAACAACCACATTCACAAACAATAAATACATACACCAACAACCACATTCACAAACAATAATACATACACCAACAAACACATTCACAAACAATAATACATACACCAACAACCACATTCACAAACAATAATACATACACCAACAACCACATTCACAAACAATAAATACATACACCAGAGCAAAACATTCATGAACATCAATGCAACATGCATCACCCCACCAACCACTTAATCTACACACACACACACACACACACACAATGAAAACAAAACTAACAATTTCTGCCCCCCCCCCCCCCCCCCCTCTCTCTCAATATCACACACACACACTCCAGCTTGTTAGTGAGCCAAACGAGGGTGGAGCAGGTGATGGTGGGGGCTTGTGCCCCCTCCCTCTTTCTCTCACTCAAACACACACACACATACACACACACACACACACTCTCTCTCTCTCCAGTGTGTTAACTTAGTGAACACAGCGAGAATGTAGCAGGGGGTGGTGGTGGCGAGCTACTGATAGTGACCATGTTACCCTCCATGGTGTAAATCTTCAAACTCCCTGCTTGTGGTCCCCTCCCCCCCACCCCCACACACACATGAACAAAGCAAGGAGGGTGGTGCAGGTGGTGGTGGTGGAGGCAAGAAAGGTTTGAAGGTGTTCTTGTCGTCTTCTAAGGTATAAATCTTCAAACTACGTTTTTTATGGTGGGAAGGAAGAGCACGGAGAAGTAATGGAAATGTGTGAGTTACACATAGTTATGCACATACTCAGACCACACAGACTGTGCGGTCCTTATTAGGTGTTCCGGCCTTAATACTACTAAACAGGGACAGTTTATAGTAGAAGAATGGGACAACATAATAGAAGGCTCTCTCACCACCCTCCGGCTAAAAAGCCGCACTGGAAAATATGAAGAAGTGTAACCTTATGAGTCAGTAAATGCCCACAAGGAAAGTTTTTTATAAAGTATAGCAAAACATTAATTTGAAAGGGAAATTAAACTTATACCTGCTTATTAATTTATATTAATCCAATCTCCATTAGATGATCGTCCAGTCTCTCCTTAAACGTATTAATTGAATTACTGTCGACCACCTCCCTTCGTAAACAGTGAGTACAAAGGAAGTCAAGCAACAACAGGCTAGCAACCCCTCGAGGTTACTTGCTCTCTAAATCACTGCTGATCAACGTGTCCAACAGTGGTTCAGAGTGGGTAAGGGACAATTGGAAAGGGAAGCACTGCCTTTAGACCAACGTCCTTGGCAGAGTTAGGAGATGTTAGTAGGGAACAATTTGGGTTAATAACATAACACGATGTATCTGAGAAAAAGGTAATTAATTTACAAATACAATCATTCGCGAGTATAAGGCGAGGTGCTTGTCTAGGCGATGCTTAAATGAATCAGCGGTGCTGCAGTCTATAACATCTCGAGGAAACCCATTCCACAAGTTCACAACTCGATTGAAGAAGAAGTTCTTAGACTCGTGAGAGATTTACCAATAATTTTGCAACCATTGTCCCATGTGCAGTCTGACTGGTCGATCGAAAAGTACTGATTACAGTTCATATTGTCAATGCCTTTGATGATTTTGAAGGCTTGGACCTCTTAATCTGCGCTGGTTTAACACCTTACGAGCGGCCTATGCGGTTTATTTATATGTACCGCACAGCGGGGTGTTTTTAGCCAAAATAGGGCTGTTTACGTGATCATTTTCATGCCTAAATAAGACCCAGAACGTAAAACAAGTAACTATCCCTGAAAGGGCATAAACAGAGCTTTCGAATGACACCATAACGATCCTTTTATGATGGCTAGTTTTCTTGCAATAACCGTGCAACGCGAGTGCAAAAAGCATGTAATTCGGTACTTTCCCCATATAATTCAGTATGTAGAGAGGGAGGAGGGAGCTGAGATTCGTGTCAGTAGGTTCGCCGCGGTGGTCTGGAGCAGTCATACGCTCGCTAGTTTCCTGCCACCACTTGTCTCTCTCTCTCAGCAACATTACGTGCTGAAATTGCCACTCGACCTATGTCGAGCGCCGCCACATAGTCCAGCTTTATTTAACTCGACTTATGTGGTGAGCCGCTAATTAAGGGTTAAAGGATATACACTTAATTCTCTAAGACGCTCCTTGTATGGTTTGTTTCTTATGGAATTTCGGTGTGAGTATCCTAGGTTCGAGTCCTTGGAGTGCCACATGTATTCTTTGATTTTCTTAATTGAGTTTATATGGAAAGTTGGTTGGTGAAAAAATATGAATTAGCTATCATTTTGGTAACTCTACATTGAACTCGTTCAAGTTTATAGATATATTATTTTGTAGTAGGGGCACCAGGATTGAACGCAATATTCCAAAAGAGGACAGACTAGGGAATTATAAAGTGTGAGGATTACATCTTTGGATTTATACTTGAATGACCTGCCTATAAAGCCAATTATTTTATTTGCCTTCTCAACAACTTCTGAACATTCTTGACTGGGTTTTAGGTTACTCTCAAATCAGTTTCTCTGTCTACACTCTTAAGCTGAGTCCCATTCATTGAATAGTTTCGGGTCCCGATATGGAGTACTATACATTTATCCTCATTAAAACTCATTTGCCAAATTTGAGCCCAACTTAACGGCTTATCTACTGTATGTTATTTTGCATATATTCTACATGTTCATTTGAGAGTACAGTATTTTCAATTTTTGTATTGTCTGCAAACTTTGAAATTGTTCAGGTGAGGTCCTCATTTATGTCATTTATATAATCTAGGAAGATAACTGGCCCTAGAACCGATCCCTGGGGTACCCTGCTAGTTACATTGGTCACTTTCGATGCTTTACCGTTTATGACTACCCTTTGCTTTCTTTCACCGAGCCAATTTTCCATCCATTTCAACACTCCCCCTTGTATTCCATGTGCTTTTAATTTGATCAATAAACGTTTGTGGGGTACTTTGTCAAAGGCCTTTTGAAAATCAAGGCATTTAATATGTACAGTTTACTCACGTCATATACTGTAGGTTGAGGATATGGTGGAAGAAGTCTAAGAGGTTCGTCAAGCAGGAACGTTTGTTACGGAAGCCATGCTGGGTATCTTTGTGTATGTTATTTTCCTCTAAGTGATTTACGAGTCTTTATCTTATGAGTGTTTCTAGCATTTTACAGACAGCTGACGTTAAGCTAATTGGACGATAGTTACTAGGTAAATATTGGCTGCCTTTTTTTTTATATCGGTGTTATGTTAGCGAGCTTCCACTCATCAGGCATAGTCCCAGACTGCAAGGATTTATTAAAAAGCAATGTTAGTGGTTTGGAGAGCTCACATTTAGCTTCTTTTAGAACTCTAGGTGATATTGTGTCGGGTCCAGGTGATTTGTTTAATTTAAGTTTCTCCAAACATTTCAGTACTTCTCTCTCTGTAATGTAAATATTGCTTAGAACATCAGAATTGTCTAACTGAACTGGCGGTGCTGAAGGAATAACACTAAGGTCTTCTGTTGTAGAACTGATGCAAAAAGGAATTGAGGACTTCACTCATCTGTTCTTCGTCTTTGGTGTAATCTCCGTTCACATCTACTAACGGTCCAATAGTTGAAGTGACTAACTATCTTCTTTCTGATGTAACTATTGAATTCTTTCGAGCTTGTTTTACTTTGATTCGCAACATGTAACTCCAGGGTCTTTATACTTTCCTTAATTAACTGTTTGGCTCTACGTCGTAGATCTATGAATAGTATTCGTTCTTCATAATTTTCCGAGGCTTTAAATCTTTCATGAGCAATTTTCTTCGCAAGCAAACAGTCTGCAATCTCTTTATTCCACCAATTAGGCTTATCATTATGGATTGAACGCCTGGTTTTCAATGGTATGCACGCTTGCACCTCTTTGAAGTAAATGGGAGAGAGATAAATAGAGAGAGAGAGAGAGAGAGAGAGAGAGAGGGAGAGAGAGAGAGAGAGAATATGATGGACAGTAACCGGCTGCCAAGTAACTCTCACAATAAATAACAACTTTGACTGATTTAACCCTGCTTTTTTTTCTTTGTTGGTTGTATCCATCCGGCCCCATTCAGCCTACTGCTGTAAGACATTTATCCCCATTCATGTGTCAATTTTTTCCTGGTGTGCGATAGCGAGCCAGCAGTTATATGGAGAAATCTGACCTCGCCGGAGACCTTTTTCTATCGAAAAATATAAAAATTTATTAGTGGCCCTTCCATCATTGACGATATGCCTATTAGTATAATAGTCCCCCTTCAAGCGCCTGCGGGTAGCCAGTTTGAATCGACCGCCGCGGGGAGAAGGAGTCCTACGTCATAAGGGCAACGCTAATTCTCTTATGGAATCGTCTTATGATTGGGTACTCACTATGAAATTTTTTGAAAAAATAAAAAGGAAAAAATAAACTTAAAATATGTTATATATAATGCTTTCCATCTCGGTGGATTTCTTGCATACTCTCTCCTTGACGCTGCTCCTTGAGCCGCCATGTTTCCTCCTTCCACTCCCCGCGGCCATACCGAGCGGTGGTGCGCAGCCTGTGCTCCTCTTTATTGTTCGTTCCCTCTCTTCTAGTGAGTCCTTGCTCATTTGTATATATCTGAGTTGTATTGAACAGGTTTTAGATTACCTAGCACAGGCTACCCAATGGTATGCCCGCAGGAAGTGTTAAAATAGGGTACTATTGTACAGACGCCACCATGTCCACCAGGATCAGCGTCTCATGTATTAATTTTTGTTTGTCTGTATGCGTCTTAGTTCTTGCTCTTACCTACTAGTTAGGAGGCTACTATACACACAAGATTATGCTTCAGGCCGTCTCTAAGAGGCAGTTGCATTATATTTTTTATAGCAGACGCACTAGTTCAAGGGTTGCCACACGTGGTGCGGAACCTTCTATTGTCCGAGTTCTGCGTCTTCCCTCTCTCGTGGGACCTTCACCAGGGGCGGTTGCTGTGTCTTCAGGGGGGTCCTTCACCTTGTGTGGCTGCTGTGTCTTCAGGAGGTAAGGTTACCAACCAAGATGATGATTACTACGAGCCTCGTGGCCAGCCTCAGTAGGGGTCTCCTTACTGGGCTAGGGGTAATATGTTATTATTAATATTATGTTACTATTGTAGGCCTAAGATGTATTCCTTGTGTTGCATGTAGTGATTATTTTACATGTTAACAAGGACCCAGGAGACGTCCTGTTGGTGTTGGGTTTTTGGGGGTGTCTGTCTTTCAATGATACGGCAACACCTTTGATAGTTTTGGTTGTTCTTTCCAGCGGACTATTCGGTGTAGTCGCAGTTACTCGCCGCGCAGGCGAGGAGAACGAACCAATGACCCCCAGAGTGGTGTGCTTTACCATTTACCTCCCGTCGGAAATGCTAATTCCTAAGGGAAGTATCTCGGCCCGACCGATAGCCTCACCGGCATGAGTTCTACGCACAGCGCAACAGTCTAGTGTGACAATACTATCTATCTAGTCCAAATAGTAAATAAGATAGTACAAGGCTACAGTTTTAATGGGCCAGTGACACTTAGTCACAGGTAAGCAGTTCCAACAAATTTAAATGGAAAAACTAAAGTTTTTCACTGTCAGGCCCGGCAGAAGATTAGAGTAGCAGTGGTTATAGCTAATTTTCCGGCGGACTTGTGGTAGGATGTGTAAAACCTCTCGGATTATCCTTATGAGCATTGATTTCTGGAAATTTCTATTTCCAGATCACGACACATAGTAGCAGCACAGGCAGCAGGTGAGGAGCCGATCACGGCGGGGAGGGTTTTGTCCTTATCCATCATTCTTTTTACTCTATGCGCTACTCCTACCTGCTCTCTTTTACTAGTAAATAGCACACAAACTATGCGTGAGATGTGTAAAATGCCTTGACAGATCAAGAGGCATCTGGGTGTCTAAAATATGCGCTGTGTGCTCAGAAATGCGTACGGCGCTATTTGAGAAGAGAGATCATTCATGCCTACTGGCATTAAAGGAGATTAAGAACTTGTAAAATGTTTACGCAGAAGACGTTGCCCATAAGGCCTTGCAATGTGATGACGAAGCGCTCTGGGATTATCTTGTAATCAAATCTCCAAATGTAAAATTAACTCCAGCTAAGTCCACTCCTAAACCGAAAGCTAAAACTAAAGTAATTTCTAAAGAGCTAATGAGTAGCAGTGAGAGTAGTGACGACAGCACTGCGGCAACCCCCCCGGCGGCCCGAAACGAAGACGTTCACCTTCACCCGGGACCCACTCGAGGTCCAGATCTAGGTCTCCACATAGACAGGCCCGTCATTCTTCCGTCGAGACAACTAGGTCACTTAAACGACGGAAAGAGGACTCAGTAACTTCAACTCCCAAATCAGGGACAGTACATTCTAGTGCCCGCACGGATGAGACGGTGTCGCGGCGCCAGCCTCAGCAGGAGCTGTGGCCACTTGCCTCTGCCTCTACCTCCACAGGGCCTAACGTCCAATCTGGCAACGCGGAGGTAGAGACAGAAGGGACTGAGTCGAGTCACAGGGATGTACCCAGGGAATCAATAAGTGAACCACAAGACTTTACGTTTGCCATCCCCAAACTGAAATTTAACGTACCTAGACAGGGGCCTCCAATAGTGTCACAGAGGGTATTAGCGGAACAGTACCGAGGTTGTTCAACTAGTACACAGGATTGCTATGATAATTCCCAGGCTAGTGAGGTAATACTGGACTCCCAACCACTCGCGAATCAAGGACGGGGGGTCTGGAGACAGTCAGAACCCTCACAGGTACAACCAATAGTTCAGGATCTGGATGCGGCGGAAAGACGTGATAATGTTGAAACAATCCCATCGTCGGTCCCAGACTAAGCGTGGCCTTTAAACTTACAAGCAGAACCACGGCAACAAACGCCGGAAATTTTAGAACTACCCGGTGAGATAGTTAAGGCTAATTTATCTTCGGCACAACCGAACTCTCATGAAGAAGACACGGAACGTTCAGGGTCTTCTAGAGACTCCCATAGTAAGTGTGTCACAACAGACTACCTCAATGAGTTATTACATAACGTGATGCGTCAGTATATCCCTTCGTCTCAGGTACCTTCTACTACATCGCCGGTGGCTTCCCCGGCAGAGTCAATTGTGCGGCCATACAACCAACTGGGGTTAGGCCTCCCAATAGCTCTTTCCCTATTAACGTCAACCCGGCGAATATCACGGCAAGTGGCACACCAGTGCCCGCCTCTTTGACTATCACAAACGTCCGGGTTATCACGGACGTTACCCCTCCCCCGCTAGATAGACTCCCACACAGGAGAGGCCCTATGCCTCTCTTGTACGGGCCAGATTGTTCATGGGTACCGGCTATGGCAAAAAACTCCCATTTGGCACAAACGACTGTATCGGGGGAGCTGCCGGTCCCTAGTGACTGGACCACAGAAGTAAGTAAGAGTAAAAAGCTTAGAGCTAAAGATGTGCAAGGGCAATTATTAGATGTTACAATTAAGGCTATACCTTCTGTGTACTCCTCTGACTTCTTTGTTTACTCTTCTACTCCGGCATTACCTCCTGCCTCAACTGCACGACTCTTTGCTGATTGGACACGATCTGACGGCGTGAATGATATCAAATCACTCAACTCACTAACGCCGGAATTGGATACAATTCCGGTGCTGGACAAGAGTCACAATCCAGTCCTGCAGGTGGGGCAGGTAGGTGTGGGCCCGCGGGGGGACTGGGAAGCTGAGGCGCAACAATTTGCGGCTACCATTACCTCAGGGCGGGTGCCCAACCCCGAAAAGGGTTGAAATAGGGGAGCTATCCCCCCGCCAAAGGCGGCTTTCTAGGGCCTTTCCTAGCAGATGCTGAGAGGATTGGGTTCTAGGCATGTGGTGATGGGCTGGTCTATCAGAGTGAGAACTGAGCAATCTCTGCCATACCCATAGCCTACTCTGACTGTTCCTTTTACTTATATATTTTCTAGATCTCAAGTGACGGCGTCTCTTCCGTGGATTGACCTCCCAATCTACCAAGATTGGAAGCCAAAGCGTCACATTTTCCCTTGCCCCTCAACTTTCTCTTCATAATTGCTGAGGGGCACAGGGCCCTGGGAGGGGCTTTGGTTTCCCGGGCGTTTCCGCACCCTCCTCAGCTCCCCGCCATGGAGTGGCTTCGGTCACCCAGGCTTTATTGTGGTCAGCGGGGAGGGTTCTGTGGGGGCGCTCGGTTATGGCCTTGGCCTTGCTCGGGGCCTTGGGGCTGTTCGGCCAGGCAGCTTGGGGAACAACAACAACAACAACAACCATTACCTCTAAATCCTACCACCAAATTCCTCAAGAAACCCACTCATGGTTTTCATTACCCATTAATAACGCAGGTGGGGTATCTCCTGCGCTGTTTGAATTCCTTTCGGCTCCCAAACTGTCTCTGTATGAACTACTGGACCCATTTTCTACCCCACTTCCAGCCCACTTAGACAGAGATTTCAAATTGCGTAATAAAGCGTATAGACTTTTTTCACAATTCATCTTAAATCGCCAAATTGCCCAGTCCCTCACTAGGACTATCTCAGCCATATCTGATCAGAATGTAAGGAAGACCACGGAACTGTCCCGGCGGCTGCTATTACAAATTTCCATACAGTCCCTAGGTGATATCAGAATAGCCATAATGGAGGCTGTCCGTGCACGCCAGGACTTAAGGGTGTACTTGGTAAAAAAGCTACCGGAAGACATTGGTCGCCGAGTAACTCTTTCCCCTGTATTAACTGCCTCATTACTAAACACAGACACATGGAGGGCAGTTTTCAATATGGTAGATAGCTTGAAGATGAGTACCTCCCAGCCGAAGAAGAAGCATTTCAAGAAACCATACTCCAAACCAAAGATTGGAGGTAAATCTCAATCTACCGGTGCTAAACTGTCCTTTCGGAACCCCAAGTCTCCCCAACAGCAGGGAGGTACTCAGAACAAGCACAACTAGGGTAAACCATCAGGCAAGTGGGATATCAAAAGTAGGTCACAACACAAGCCTCATCAGGGAACGGCCTCTGCCAAATATAGTCGGCCGTCTACCTTCGCCCAGACACCACCAAAAAACTAGTCAGTCACACTCTCTCTCTCCCGGGGCCTATCGAAGGCGAGTTGGATTCGAGAATAGTACTGCCGGACAAACCCAGTCAAAAGACTGGGTCATTCCAAGCATGTCGCTGGGCCTGGCCCCGGCGAACTTGGGCACGGACAGTGGTAAGCAAGGGAATCACCGGCGGTGGCTCCGGCGACCTCATTTACGTCAAACTCGAGCATTCAATCATGTTTCTTTAGATGTGGAGTCACTAGTCCAGGAAATGATCACCAAGCATGTTATTGTCCCGGTAGACCCAAATCGCCATGTTTTCACATCCAAACTTGTTTTAGTGCCAAAGAGGGACAGTGTGCAGATGCGACCAGCAGTAGATCTCTCGTATCTGAACATACTCATTCACAACTTACCATTCAAAATGCTCACAGTGAATCAAATCAGGCTCACACTCCCGCCGCAAAGCTGAATGTGCTCACTAGACCTGAAAGATGCCTACTGGCATGTTCCCATAAACAAACGGTTCCAAAGATTCCTCGCCTTGAGGATCAGGCAAGAGACTTATGTCTTTCAGAGATTACCATTCGGTTTGAACCTGGCACCAAGAATATTCACAAAATTAGTCCGGCAGGCCCTAATGCCAATGTTAGCTCAGGGAATCATGGTGTTGTGGTACCTAGACGACTGGCTAGTGGTGGCAGAGTCAGAGAGTTTATGTCAGATCCATGTCAAACATGTTATAAATCATGTACAAACCCTAGGGTCCAAGGTCAACATGGCAAAGTCGAACCATGTCCCCACACGGGTGGTTCAGTGGATAGGGCTGGTCTGGGACACAGCCAATCTTACTCTCAGTCAGAGTGTGGACAACCGCAACAGATTTCGGAGGAAACTGTTCCGATTTCTCCACAGTCTGAACACGACGAGAAGGACGTGGGAATCCCTGATCGATTCGCTCAACTGGATTCAACTAACTGTGAAGTTGGGCCGGTTGAAAGTGAAAAGATTAATCTTGGAAGGCAACAAATGTTTCCCACTCTTGCCGGAGGGAAAATTGTGGACCATTCCTCCATTAATTCACAACTTACTGTCGGTCTGGGCAAAGAACGAAACATTGCACTCAATAATGACGTGGGGTTTCTCCCCCACCTACGGTATGGATAGACACAGATGCTTCAGGGATAATAGGCTGGGGATATCAGTCGAACCTACGCCACCATGGTCAAGGCCTTGGGTCCCAAGACGAGAACTTTCATATCAACAAACAAGAACTTCTAGTCTCTTTGTTTTTCCTCCAAATTCACGGCTCTTCTTTACAGGGAAAGTCAATAGCTTTTCGGATGGACAATTTGAACGCGGTACATTGCATTCTAAAGCAAGGGTCAACGAGGTCTCGAGAGTTATTAGATTTGTCAGAACAGATTTTTGCTCTAGCCAAGAAGCTGAGCATTCATCTTCATGCATCTTACCTCCCAGGCGTGGCGAACGTCTGGGCAGATGCTCTGTCCCGGAGACAGAGCACACAAGTAGAATGGGCATTAAAGCAAAATGTCTTCAACAAGATGATTGCAGAGCCATACTGTCCACAAGTGGATCTATTTGTGTCAGAAGGAAACCACAGATTCTCTCTCTTCCTAGCCCGTCGGGAGCTAACCACGGCGGGGGGTCCGAACGCCTTGATGGAGGACTGGAACAAATGGAATTCCATCTATCTTTTTCCACCTCCAGATGCTTCACTCATGTGTCGAGTAGTTCACAAACTACGGGGTTACCGGGGCTTAGTCTCGATAATCGCACCACTTTGGCCGGCTCAAGTGTGGTACCACCAATTGAAAACGTGGTGCGAGAACCCGGTGTCACTCCCGGTCTCGTACTTCCACTTGGAGACAATTGGCAACTTAAAGACCTCGCTGACTTTTGCCTGCTAGATATTCAAAATGCCAAATGGTTAACTCAGTATGGGGAGAGTGTTACAAATAAATTTCTTAATCAATACACTATGTCTACCAGGAGACAATACCAATCTCATTGGAAAACGTTTACAACCTGGATAGTAGAAACGGCGCAAACAGACTTGTCAGTAGCTTTGATATTTAAATACTTAGATTATCTGTTTGAACAAAAGTGCTTTTCTGTAGTCACACTAAAAAAACACTTGTCTGCCATTAGAAACCCCTCTCACGACCTAACTGGTCTATCCATACCACAGGCAGAGGAGAAAGGGTTCATGAGGGCATGTTTCAAACTGCGCCCACCACCACGTCAGCTAATGCCTACCTGGTCGCTAGACAAAGCTTGGTCTTTACTTCACTCGCGCAAGTATAATCATGCGCCTGATTTTGACTCATTACTAAAGAAGGCTGTGTTCCTTATGGCTTTAGCAACAGGAAACAGGGTATATAAGGGCAAAGGGGAAAGAGGAGTGTGTGGTAACCACCGAGGAATATGTCTTCTAAGCGTAGTAGGGAAGGTATACAGTAGGGTAGTGATTGAGAGAGTGAGAGTGAGAACGGAGAAATGGATAGGCGACGAGCAGGGAGGTTTTAGGAAGGGAAGAGGATGTGTAGATCAGATTTTTACCCTGAATTGTGTTGTGGAGAAGTATCTGGAGAAGAAACAAAAGGTGTATGTTGCCTTTATGGACTTGGAGAAGGCCTATGACAGAGTGGATAGAGAAGGTTTGTGGAAAGTACTTAGAATATACGGAGTAGAGGGCAAGTTGCTGAAAGCAGTGAAGAGCATGTATGAGGGTGCAAAGGCGGCAGTACGTGTGGAGAGTGAGCAGAGCGAGTTCTTTGACCTGAATGTTGGTTTGAAACAGGGGTGTGTGATGTCCCCGTGGTTGTTTACTGTATATATGGATGGAGTTATGAAAGAAATACTATCAAGAGCAGTGGATGTTGGTGTATCGCTGAAAAGGGAGGGAATTGAGTGGAAGCTACCTATACTGCTGTTTGCGGATGATACAGTTCTGATGAGTGATAATGAATGGGAGTTGCAGGGTCTGGTAAATGAATTTGGAACAGTGTGCGAAAAACGGAATTTGAAGGTAAATACGGGGAAGAGCAAGGTTATGGTCTTCGAAAGGGGTGAAGTCACAGAGTGTGAGGTGAAGCTGAACGGTCAGGCTATGGAGATCGTCAACTCTTTTAAGTATCTGGGCAGTGTGTTGAGTAAAGATGGGACTATGGATGAAGAGGTGCGGGAGAGGGTACAACAGGGGAAGAGGGTTGTAGGAACGCTAAAAGCAGTAACAAGAAATAGGGTGGTCAGTATGGAAGTGAAGAAGTCCTTGCATGACAGTGTGGTAATCCCGACACTGACTTACGGAAGCGAAGCATGGACGTTGGTTGAGAGACTCAGAACAAGAGTGAGAGCAGTGGAAATGAATTACTTAAGGAGTGCGTGCGGAGTTACATGGAGGGATAGACAGACTAATGAGGAAGTAAGAAGGAGGTGTGGTGTGGAGGTAGATGTGTTGGAAAGTGTGAAAAGGAACAACTTGAGATGGTTCGGCCATATGGAACGTATGGAAAGTGAGAGAATGACTAAGAGGGTGTACGAGAGCGAGGTGGAGGGACAGAGGGGGAGAGGTAGACCGAATATGAGGTGGAAGGATGGAGTGAGGAACTACATGAACGAAGGCGGTGCTGGTTGGGGGGAGGGGCGTCGACTGACTGGGGACAGAGGTGCATGGGGGCGGTTCGTTCGTGGCCACCCCTTCGGGGATCGCGGCGTCAGGCAATAGATAGATAGATAGAAACAGGGTATCTGAGCTGGCGGCGATGAGCAACGAACCAAATTGCCTCAGGTTTGGGAGACTGAATGAACACTTACAAATTGCTCCGTCTCCTACATTTATAGCAAAGAATGAACATTGTAATCATGTTGTCGGGAATAGGGTAATGATCCCGACAGTTTTAGGTCCAATAGGACATTTGAATTTGGCGGTATCGTATCGCATGTACGATTTCGGCTGGTTCTTTGTGTATTGTAATTTATTCTTGAGTATAGGTTAAATATTAACTGTAATGTATAAATGTCTACATCAGCTCTAGATGTATTATGAAACAAAGTTATGGGTTATAATTATTATGAGCCGGCAGCCATATGTAATTTCGCGAAGCGATCGGACGCCGGCCCTTGAGTCTCTCAATCAACACCATACAGCCAACATCTCCCCCCCCCCCCCCCCGGCTCTGACTCAACCCACAGTTCACCATGTGCTACAAATACTAATCTACAACAACAGTCCTACATCACCAGTCCTCTAAGCTAAGTTCATTGTATCGATATTGTATTATGTGAACATTCCTACATGTCATGCAATTGAATTAGCAGTCTGTGGTGGACTGGATTACACCCATCGACTACGTCGTTGGTAATTATATTATAACTATTTGTTGGGTTATTTCATGTACAAGTGATATACAATTTAACCTCTTTATCTAAATTCCCGACAAATAATGGTACTTCATGCCCTAAGGCTTCCTTACCGTAGTACCGTTTTGTTTGCTTCCTTGACGCTTGTGGTCTTACAAATGGCTGCCACCTCGCGCGTTGTTAAGCCGACTGCCGTTCCCTAGTTTAGACCCAGCTTCTTCCCTCGTGATATTTACCATTTAGGCGCCGTCCCTATCTTTTTTGGGGCTAGTTTCCAGATTTTTTGGGGGTGTATTCCTTGGCCTTTTTATGGTGGGTTAGCTGGGCTGGTGATTGGGGTAGGGGTAATTTCGTCGGGCACCATTTCGCGCTAGTAGGCTAAGCTAGGCTAGGCTAGGCAGGCTAGGCCTGCAGGTGTTTGTGGTAGCTGTTCATTTCGCTTTGGTGGTGTGCCTGTGGTGTTCATTGTGTTTTATCATGAGACTCATTTAATTACATTTTGCCGGTGGGGAGGGTTCTCATGTGACTCATTTAATTAAATTTTATAGCCTAGTTGCCTAATTACGGTCATGGGGTTCGGTCTCTGTTGATTCCTAAGCGATTGACAGCCAACAGACCTCATGATTGTGGGATGGGCAGCTGGGCTAGGCCTAATACCTAATACTAGCCTAGTCAGTTTTCTTCATTTACCCTTCTTTCTCTAGCCCTAGTTTGTTTCTGCTATTTGTCGATTTGCTCCATTAATTCATCCTACTGCAGCTAGTAGCCTAATGACCGTTTCCAAATTGGGAGTGGCAATGCTATTGCCACATTTTTTAATTTAAATTAATTTGTGTAATAGTTGCTTTATAGTTTAGAGAGTTAATGGCCTAATAGACTTAACGATGACAGATTTAAAGAAACTTAAGATTGTTAAGGGAGGGATGAAGGGAAGTTTAACCCTCCTGGCCCGGGCAGGCTCTCAAAATGACAGTGTGGGCTACCCGGGCGATCGGGCCGAAAAACGTCTAGACCTAGGGTACCGTATTTTTGTTTAGTTTAACTGCTAGAAATTTCCCACGCATCTATACATGTAGTGCGGTTTCCAATCTGTAGACTGGCGTTGAGTAGAGCTCTCTATGTCAACTGGTTCAGTTGTGATGACGATTTCAGTGGAGAGCACTTGCAGGCGATGTTAGCAATATGACAATCTTTTCACTACTGAAACAACGACATACAGACATACAATAACAAACGAGTCTTCTCTTTCTTGTTTTCGGAGGTGCGGTGACGTAACGATCGGCTTTGTTTACATGCGTCGGACGCACGGCGTTCAGACCAAGCTGAATAGGCTTTCAAGCTTACAGAGTTTAAAATGACACCCAGGCTCCTGCCCTTAATTCGTGGTGTAATTTTAAAATTACAACCGGGACAGGAGGGTTAAATAGGTGTTTAAGAGATCTTGATGAATTTTTATTAAGTGCCACGGCTGATCAAATTAACCCGGTGAGACCCAGCGTCGCACGTGTTGCGTCGGCAGTCTTTGATCACCAACTCCCAGCGACGCATCACGTGCGTCCGACATATAAAAAACACTTACGTGGCTCGTAAGGTAGGAAATGGAGGGAGAATAGGAGGGGGAGGTACCGTAGTGTGTGTGGGAGCCGGGCCAGTAGGTGTGAGCGGGCTGAGACAGCCGCGCGGCTGGTGGTGGTGGGCTTAGTGGGGATACTTTACACCCCTAGTTCACCGCCACTTTGAACCTTCATTACTCCGGTCGTATGGGAGCTAGAGGCTTGAGATTTATGTGAGATATTCCTTAGGATGTATGCCGTACAATGCCATACTCAGTTTTTACCCTAGTGCTCCCGGGCGGGTGGTCATGCGGGGGAGACGAACTATTGAAACCCCCCCCCCGCCCCCCAAATGACCGAAATGAGTTTTTTTTTATTTTTGTCTTCATTTCTCACCATTCTCTTCCATTTTGACTCAACAAATTGTATTGAGGCTCCCCCCCCCCCCCCCCCCAAAACAAAAATGTCAGAGGTGATTTTTTTTTTTTTTTTCATTTCTCATCCTTGTATTCCATTTTAGCAAACCAAAAAAATAAGTGAAAATGGCTTGGGACTGGGGTGAACAAAATATTATAACTAGCCGGGGCTCAACGGGTTAAGGGTAAATTCGCTACTGTTACTAAATCGCTAGCCACTTACGATAATTATGCTCAGCAGGTATATGGTTTATTGACAGTTACTGACGATGTGGAAGAAGAAATGCGGCAGATCTTGAGTACTTTGAGGACGTTAATACAGCCTTAGCCAGACGATCTTCCACCCAAGAATCAACCCCTGTTAAGGATACCGGTACACTAAAGGCGACTGGTTTTAACCTGCCGAAGCTTACTTTGCCTACCTTTTCCGGGGATTCGTCTACCTGGACTGGATTTTGGGATATCTTTGAGTGTTCCGTCCATCATAATAAAACACTCACATCCATCCAAAGGTTCACATATCTCCGTGGTCAATTGAAAGGGGAGGCATTGAAGTTGGGCGATGGGTACAAGCTAGAAGCTACCAGCTACGAGTCTGCAGTGGAGTTGCTGAAGAGAACTTACGGGAGAGAGGAAGTCATCAAGACCACGTTAATTACCAAATTCTTCACACTAGATCCTCCATCCTATGATGTGGCGGACCTAAAGGAGTACTATGCCTCCTTTGAGAGCCTCCTCCGATCTATGGAGACAATGGCCATCACCAAGGAGGAGATATTTAGTGTAAGTATCTTGAACAAGATACCCTCTCCCCTAAAGGAAATCGTAAGACGACAAATAAGCGACTCTCCACTAAACTTGGAAGCGTTGGTGCAGGTGTACCAGACTGAAGTCTTCAATATGGAGAGTACTGGACACTACCGACAAGTGGAGATGTTGCCATCTACTGCAGCTTTCCCGGTACAGATTTCTCCTAAACAGGAAAGGCCAATATCATTAGGTTGCAAGTTGTGCAGTGTACACGGTCATCTGTGGTACCAGTGTCCTAAGAATCCTAAGGCTACACAGAAGATTGGCAAGGCTAAATCGCTTAAGTTATGTACCAGCTGTCTGGCAAGAGACCACTTCAACAGTACTTGCACCAATTCCTATATCAAACCTTGTAAGTATTGCAAGGGGAAACATTGGTTTTCCCTTTGCACCCAGTCTGATCGGCACAACGGCAAAGAAAAGGGGAGAATCCCCAAAGAGTCACATGAGAAAGGTAAGAGCGAGGGTGATAAAGTATCTGCCATGTCCATTGCTTCTCGAGAATGTCAATTGCTTCCTACTATGATGCTGCCAGTAGTGGGGAGTAATAATAATACTATAATGACACGCACCTTACTTGACCAGTGCTCACAGAGGTCATTCGTTCTGCGGTCATCATTACCCCAGCTCAAGTGTACCAGCAAGGGTCAAGAGAATTTGCATCTCCATGGTTTCACTGGTGAAATAGATTTCCTATGTTTATAGAAGAAAGGTATGTCCCATCAAGGCTGTAGTGGTCGACACACTACCCAGTTTCTATATAGGGTTATATTCCAGCAAGGGTTATAAACTGGCTGATGATCAACTCTCTGCTAACAATGGTATTATGCTACTGGTCGGAGCTGATTATTACTACGACCTGGTTCACCCTGGATATCGGCGATCCAAGGGTATGCCATTTCTGGATCCTATGCCACTTCCTCTCAAGACACACAGGTGGAGGTGGTTACGTTCCTCAAGGTAGCAGTAAGCCCCATAGATAAATATATTAGGCCAAATGTGCCTGATAATACATGTACTGATATAGATAAGCTATGGGACTTGGACAATATTGGAATTGACCCACATGAACTTGATCGTGAGTCCAAGCTAGCGTTAAGCTCGTATGAAGAAACTGTAACGTATGGCTCTGGCAGGGGTCAGTATGTGGTAAGGCTCCCTTGGAATGATAACAAGAGTAAATTACCTACTAATTTCCATCTAGCACTTGGTAGGTTACGTGGCCTTCAGAAGCAGTTTGTCAAGGATCCAAGTTATTGCGAGACTTATGCGGCAGTTTTAGCCGAGCAGGTACAACGTGGACTTGTGGAGAGAGTAGATCTCAGTGAGTATGGGGATAACATCCATTACCTTGCTCACCATGGGATTACAAAGGACAGTTCCACCACTCTTGTTCGTATTGTGTATGACTGCTCGGCTGAATCCAGTGAACGCTCCTATAGCCTGAATGATTGTCTATACACGGGTCCGTCCCTGGTCTCTGATCTCGCGCAAATTATGTTGCGTTTCAGATGTCATAAGTTTGCATGGCTCGGCGATATTGAGAAGGCCTTCCTGATGCTTCAACTCCATCGTGAAGACAGGGACTCGACAAGATTTTTATGGCCACGGGACCCAATGGATCTAGATTCAGAGTATCTGGTCTACAGGTTCAGAGTCGTCTTATTCGGGGCGACCTGTTCCCAGTTCCTTCTCAACGCTACTATCTTGCGACATCTTGAGGAGGCTGGACTAGATCCTCACTTCGAGAATGAGATCAAGCAGGGGATCTATGTGGACAATCTTCAAGGCACTGGGGACGATGACGACTTATTGCTCGACAGATGCTGCGAGATCCGCGATATATTTGCCAAGGCTCATCTATACTTGAGAGAATGGGCCACTAATAGTGATCTTTTGAAAGGTCAATTTGCTTCTGACGGTGTAGCTACTGAGAATAGTGAGGTGAAGTTTTTAGGCCACAAATGGGACACTACCACAGATTGTATATCCTTCTGTCACACCCCATGCGGCAGTGAGCTTATGACCAAGCGAAACTGCTTAAGCTTGTCAGCGAGGTTGTTTGATCCCCTAGGTTTTTTGCTGCCTGTCACTATCCGTGCTCGTATGTTTTTACAGCAACTGTGGCGGCTAAAACTAGATTGGGACACGCCCCTCCCGACTGAGTTACAAGATACTTGGCGGTTGATACGGTCGGACCTTTCCACATGTTGCAAGGTCCAACTTAATCGTCAGGTTATTAGTGGTCAACAGGTGGATCTACATGCCTTTTCTGATGCTAGTAATAGTGCGTACGGTACTGCCATATAAATATGCAAAGGTAGTGAAGCGACACTGGCTATAGCGAAGGCCAAAGTAGCCCCTATAAAGAAGATTACAGTTCCTAAATTAGAACTTACTGCTTTGCTTCTGTCTGCTCGTCTAATAATGGATGCTTATGCATACATACTACAGATTAATAACGTCTATGTCTGGAGCAACAGTCAAATAGCGCTTTCATGGGTACACAGCCAGAAAGTGTTACCTGTTTATGTCTCTAACCGCACTGATGAGATACATAACTTAGTTCCTACAGCTAAATTTCGCTATGTGAGCACCAGGGATAACCCCAGTGACATAATTTCACGGGGGATCTCGGCGCAACAGTTTATGTCTTCCTCTATTTGGTGGCATGTACCTCTATGGCTTATATCTCCAACTGAATGGCCTCAGGATTTCAGGGAATGCATATCTGATCCTTCAAGTCGGCCCCAAGATGATGTGTTAAGTAGTTCGAATGTGAGTAGTACACATCAGGATAACAAGTTGGTAGAGTGGGAACGTTACGGCAGCTATGATCAAGTAATACGGGTATTTGCATGGATATACCGTTTCATTAACAACATGAGAAGTCGGGCTCACAGATCTTTCCTTAGTGAAGATTCGAAGCATAGCAGACTCCATGAATTGAGATCAGCAGAAGCAAAACTAATATGTTTAGTACAAAGGGAATCTTATCCTACTGAACATCAAATCCTGAGCAAGGAGTCAAAGGCCAAACCCTCAAACTTAATGAGGCAGCTAGGATTATATATGGAAGGAGGCATAATTAAGTGTAGAGGCAGGATACAAAAGGCGGACATTATTGATTCTGCGAAATATCCTGTCCTCCTTAGCACCTCTCATTTGATTACCAAACTGTTGATTCGCCAATGCCATAGGGCCTGCCTACATTTTGGCGTAAATTATGTTCTGGCGTATATGCGACAACGTTGGTGGATCCCTAAGATGCTACAAGCAATTAAAGGGATCCACAATAGCTGTACTATCTGTAAAAGGTTACAGGGTAAGTCTTACTCCCCAGTTGATCTACCTCCCTTGCCTGAGTTCAGGGTACAAAGGACTGAACCATTTCAGGTAACCGGGGTAGACTACACCGGAGCGATTCATGTTAGAGAGTCGCCCGGTAATATCATAAAGGTATATGCCGTCCTATTCACATGTGCGGTAACCAGAGCGATTCATATTGAATTGATTGACGACCTATCTAGTGAGGGGTTTTTGCATACTCTAAGACACTTTGCAGGCCGCAATGGTTTCCCTCAAATTATTATGAGCGATAATGCGACTTGTTTTGTCGGGGCCTCTAAATATCTCCAGAGTTTAATGGATGACCCGCAGGTAGTGGCTACCCTCACTGGAAAGGGTTGTCAGTGGAGATTTATACCAGCACGTGCACCATGGTTCGGGGCGATTTGGGAGAGACCAATCGGTATCGTCAAATCTGCCATGAAGAAGGTATTAGGAAGGGCACTGGTGACCAGACGGGAGTTGCAAACCATCTTAGTAAAAATTGAGATGTCAGTCAACGACAGGCCCTTAACCTATACCTCGGCAGATGTTGATGACCTCTTACCCATTTCGCCTTCTATGCTAACACGTGGACGAACCCTTAATACCTTTCCTAGATCGTCCGTAAATGACGAAGATCTGCATGATCCTACGTTCGGCAATGCTGACGCCACACGTCGTCGCTTCCAGTATGTAAACAAGGTGTCCGACGATCTATGGAAACGGTGGACCCAAGAATATTTGCTGTCTCTTCGCGAGCGTCACTCTAATAAGATCAAAGGGACGAATCAACGATGGCCTCGTATCGGGGATATCGTACTGATTCACGATGAGCGTCCTAGGTTATTTTGGAAGCTTAGGAGGATTGTTGATTTGTTCCAGGGCATTGATAGTCTTATAAGGGTTGCTAGAATACGAACTTCGACTGGGGTTACTACTCGCCCAGTCGTAAGGTTATATCCCTTGGAGCAGGATGTAGAACTGCAGGATGATCCTGGCGTCTCTACTGATACCCCTCCGCGGGAGAGTGCCGGTCACAGTGCTCCTCAAGGTGGGGCAGCTGATGATGAGAAGGATGATCCTCCTCAGGCTTCAGGTGGCGCTCGTCCCAAAAGGAGGGCGGCTATGAGTTCCGTGGATCTTTGGAGATCAAAGATCAAAGACTCTTCGATGTCCTTTTTTTGTTCTCTGTATATAGCTCAGGTATATCATTTTTGGTGGCGCGCAATATGTCGGGAATAGGGTAATGATCCCGACAGTTTTAGGTCCAATAGGACATTTGAATTTGGCGGTATCGTATCGCATGTACGATTTCGGCTGGTTCTTTGTGTATTGTAGTTTATTTTAAGTATATATAGGTTAAATATTAACTGTAATGTATAAATATCTACATCAGCTCTAGATGTATCATGAAACCAAGTTATGGGTTACAATTATTATGAGCCGGCAGCCATATGTAATTTCGCGATGCGATCGGACACCGGCCCTTGAGTCTCTCAATCAACACCATACAGCCAACATCTCCCCCCCCCCCCCCGGCTCTTACTCAACCCACAGTTCACCATGTGCTACAAATACTAATCTACAACAACAGTCCTACTTCACCAGTCTTCTAAGCTAAGTTCATTGTATCGATATTGTATTATGTGAACATTCCTACATGTCATGCAATTGAATTAGCAGTGTATGGGGGACTGGATTACACCCATCCACTACGTCGTTGGTAATTATATTATAACTATTTGTTGGGTTATTTCATGTACCAGTGATATACAATTTAACCTCTTTATCTAAATTCCCGACAAATAATGGTCCTTCGTGCCCTAAGGCTTCCTTACCGTAGTACCGTTTTGTTTGCTTCCTTGACGCTTGTGGGCTTACAAATGGCTGCCGCAACCACAACCACAACAACCCGAGCCGCGTTTATAGGTTTGCCTGTGAAATGTTAAAGAAATGTCTGTGATGCCCCAGTGTCCCGCAACAATTTGACCTGATGTTTAGTATTCCCCCAGCTCACAAGCCCGCGCCCTCGATGGCTGCAAAAAGTGTCTTGGACAGGTGTCGAGCCCTCCAAACCCTTCTTCACAGGCTGTGTCCCCGCAACTGATGACCTACCCCGGGCAGACGCAGAAGAGCTCAGAGACACCCCCATGTTGCGAACCAAAGACACAGGGTTAGCAGGAATATTACTCGGACATGTACGTGCAAAGTGACCCACCTCCTGACATTTAAAACATTTCACTTCACCACTAGACTTCCCCACTTGAGGTGGTGGGGAAGGGCCCTGCCCTTTTGAAAACGGGACGGTTTTGTGTATGCAGTTATAATGGGTATCATTGCTTTTACTTTTTACAGTGTTATTTTGTGCTTCATTGACTTTGGGGGGTGAAGTGTTACGCCCCTTGTTACCTGTCTCACTACGATGAGCAGACCCGCACCCACGAATCAAAGAAAGCCGGAGGTCAGCAAGCTTAGCTGCTTCCTCTACTGTCTTAGGGCATTTTCCTTCAGGTTTAATGTCAGATCGCTCCCTGTGCACCGGAAGAACTGTTCCAACAAAAATAACTGCTTAACCTGATCAACTGTTGTCACATTCTCAGACCGGAGCCAGTTCCCCATAGTGTCAGTCAGTTCCCGGGCATGTTCAAGGAAAGAGCTCTCCTTGCTCTTTATAACGCCCCAAAATTTCAACCTGTAGGTTTCTGGTTGCAACTCATAGGCCCGGAGCACAGCCTCCTTTAACACCACATAGTTAGTACAGTCCTCCAATGACAGCGAGTCATATGCCTTGAGACCTTTCCCAACAAGCTTTGATGATACAAGGGCTGCCCACTTAATCTCCAGCCACTCATGCTCCCGACACTTCTTCTCAAACCGTGCAAAAAACTCAGTCACACCAGACTTATCGAACACAGGGACTAATTTAAGCAAGTGCGATAAAGACTGAAACCCACGATTCCCAGAACCGAGATGCCGCCCTGTTGTCTCCACCCTAGATTTCTCAACATCCATCTCAGCACAGTACCTAGTTGCTTCAACCTGCAACTCTGCCTCACGGCATGCTGTCCTCTCCTTAGCCTGAATCTTAGCCATCTCAGCCTGAATCTTAGCCATCTCAACTTCACGCTGGATCTTAGCCAACTCCAGTTGTAACAACATATCAGCAGTCAAACCCTGAGGGGGAGGAGCAATTATAGGAGACCCACCCAGTGCCTCACCCAGGGGCAAACCATGCTGCCAGCGACTATCAGATTGCGGAAGCGTGCCAAGGTCTGGTAACCTAGGGGCCGCGATAGGAGTAGAGTGGAAGGGAGGCTTGGATAAAGGCTCCCAAGCCCCCGCTCCACCCTGCAACCCACTGACACCACCCAACACACAAGCCACCAGGTCACTCTTAGACATGCTGCCAAAGCCGACACGCCCCAGGACCGTGGCCAAACAACGCAGACCATAGCAATCAATCCCCTCCAACCGACTCGCTGTTACTGGTATCTCCACAAACTTCCTGGCATCAGCCTCACAATTAATAACTCTGATGCCATCATTAAATTCCTGCTGCTGCTCAACACCCGTAGGCTGTACTATCTGATTATCCCCGTTAACTGAGCTGTTGCTAGACATGGTGTATACTGAGAAGTGTGCAAGTTTATAACAAAAAAAGTATCTATAATCTCTTATGCAAGCACCTATTCACTTAAAGTTATCTGAAGCCTCTTTATGTGTTATACTGCTTGCCAACGACAAAATCTGTGTCCACTGTATTCCTCAATAAAAAAAATTACCACTATACTCCCACACTATTTCTTAAGTTCACAAAATCCTAAGCAAGGTCGCCATATGTTACGATCCAGGTTCTACAAGACACAGGGCTCTTCATCATTGGACTAGATAAGGCTAAATGCAACAACGGTAACACTAGTTCCAACCCCTGCCTTAACCACTGGAGAACAAAACACCTATACCGCCCTGAGTCGTGCCTGGACAACGAGGTATCCTATGACTCGGTAAAAGGTGCACACTATGGGCTGATGATCACTGAAGCAGCCTATACTCATACAACATACTATTACTTTATTAACACCTTACGAGCGGCCTATGCGGTTTATTTATATGTACCGCACAGCGGGGTGTTTTTAGCCAAAATAGGGCTGTTTACGTGATCATTTTCATGCCTAAATAAGACCCAGAACGTAAAACAAGTACCTATCCCTGAAAGGGCATAAACAGAGCTTTCGAATGACACCATAACGATCCTTGTATGATGGATAGTTTCTTGCAATAACCGTCAACGCGAGTGCAAAAAGCAGGTAATTCGGTACTTTCGGTATAATTGAGTATGTAGCGAGTGAGAGAGGAGGGAGCTGAGATTTTGTCAGTAGGTTCGCCGCGGTGGTCTGGAGCAGTCATACGCTCGCTAGTCTCCTGCCACCACTTGTCTCTCTCTCTCAGCCACATTACGTGCTGAAATTGCCACTCGACCTATGTCGAGCGCCGCCACATAGTCCAGCTTTATTTAACTCGACTTATGTTGCTCGCCGCTAATTAAGGGTTAAGGTATACAAGGAAAAAGATAGATAGCGTAATTAAATCGCAGCAACGATTTAATAGCAAACTAGAAGAAGGATAATTAACGTTACGTTAAATAATCAGTAAACTGTCACTCCCGTCTAAAAGAAAGTGAAACAAAGAAAGTCCTAAAGCATCATGCAGGAATCTTCTGCAAAAGTCAGATGCAACTAAGAAGTACGTCTCGGATTCTAAACTGTGTATTATTACTGTGGGAACATATATAGTGTAGGGACATACGGTGTTATCTGGCACAGGTGTAATTTGTAAAACAGTCGGCAGTCTAAACTCTAACCACAAAAAGATGTGCTTTCTCCCACCAGACACAAGCCTGCTCTAGTTGGGTCTCTCAGCAATAATCATGACTTACTATAAACATAAGGAACAATAATGCTGCACACATATACACAATGAGATTATAAACCCTAATCGGGGGTCTGCCAGGTGGATGAAGTCTAGCAAGGGAGTCGTAGGCTAGGCTACCTGGGCCGAGCCACCTGCTCGGTAGCCTAGTGTCGTTCTCAAGTCTGTGCGCCTAGTTACATTAAATGACGGGGTGCTCTCTTGAGAGATCCAGGTCTCGTGTACCTGGTTCTCTCCTGGCGACCCTCCTAAGTCAAAAGCTAACGAGCTAGCACAGTGCTGGGTGGACTAGGCAAACGCCCTCATGCCAACACAGTGCTAGGCTCTAAGGTACACAGACAAGAAAATGACCTAGGTCTCCGCAGGTATCCGGTACAGTTGCATAGGCTCAACGAAGTCTATGCTCATAGGAAACTGTAACCTGATAGCCTCTCCCCAGTCTAGCATCGACTGACCTGGCAGACACCCAAGAAAATAAGGTAGGGGCAACACAATGAGTATGTCAAACCTCCCCAAGCCAAAATGGATAACCCTCTGATCCAAAATGCCTAACTAATTACATATAATATCTCTGAGAGCTCGCTGTATAATACAGTGACGGATATATGAAATCAACGTCAAGGGGAAGGGCAGTTAATTAATAGTAGGATATACAGAGAAAAGAAGGTAAGCAGTGGTAGAGAAAGTTGCAATAGGGGGGTGAGGTGGGCTGATAGATTGCAAAGGGATGTTAGCGGTACAGCACTAAGAGGAGCTCTGCCCGTGGAAGTCACAAGGGAGTGCGTGCGTGTAGGCGCACCCATTCCCGACGCGGCGGGAAAGCGGTGACGGAGCAGGAGGGAGGAGCCCGCCGACGAATCAGGCGCCCGAGAGATGACGTAACTAACCAAGTTGCATGATATCAATCCGCTAATACCACCTCGCTCTGGGTTTCTGTTTCTCTCTCTCTCTCTCTCTCTCTCTCTCTCTCTCTCTCTCTCTCTCTCTCTCTCTCTCCAACTTCCACGAGTCATCTAATACATTAAATCTATGACAGCTGGAATAAAATACAATGCATTGTCACAGGCGAAAATAAAGAGTATCTCTGGACTACCTGTGACACTATGATGCACTAGGAAGAAACTAGAACTTAATCAATAAACTACAGCCCATAACACTGCCTGGGGAGAGGGGAGAAGAGGATGGGGAGCAAACTGCTGCCCCCTCGTGGTCGCTGGGGAGCTGACGTGCGTCACAGAAGGAACATAATCATTTATATTGGTTCAGGGGCAATTTATCGAGAGGACTTCCCTAGTGGTTAAGTCCCCATTAATTGCTCTTTCCGTTCACATATGCATAGCCTACGTGAGTTGCAGTTGGGATGTGTGTACATATTTAGATTGATATGCAGGATTCGAAGTTGTATAATAAATCGTAGGCAGTGTCCACCATCCTTTAACTGTCTTCGTGGTGCGATGCATAAGGTGTTGATTTTCGGTGTGAGCGTCCTGGGTTCGAATCCACGGACTGCCACATGTTTTTGTAAATTTCATTAATCGATTTTAGGAGTATAGTTGGTTGTTGGAAGGAACATAATAATTAGTAATATCGCCTTAGACTAACATGGCTGTTTTAATGTTACTTCTAGTGATTTCCTAAGCTGAAGAAAATTCTTTTAGCTTCAAAATATTATTTTTGCTTTTCATATTATTTGAGTGAGACCTGAATCGAATCTATGAAGCGATCCTGTAACTTAATTTACTCATAATCAAACCTCAATGTTACGTGGTTAAGAAAATACATTTATCTAATTATTAAATATATATTTAACTTTTTATGTGACTTTGATATTAATCCTGATAATAATAATATAATACTATTAACGTAAGACAAGAACCAAGAATAATAACTACATTAAATATAAATAAATGGACATGATATAAGAAAACTATCTATTCATTTAAAAAAGGGTAAGAGACAGAAATATTCTTACCTTAATATTAATCTTTCAAGACTTGATATATAATTAATAGTCCTTCTTTAGATATAACTTATTCAATTCATAACCATAGCCTACTAAGCTTCGGTAGGTGGTCAAGTGGTGAGCACGCTCGCGTGTGAATCTGAAAGACCCGGGATCGAATCCCTGCCACGGCGGACATTTAGTGGGTGCGGTAGTACGTCCTAGCATGTTTCACATGCTTGCACCCAGTCAGGGGACATCCTAACGACGTATGCAGACAAAACACACATAACAAAGCCACTCCAACACCTTCCTCTCTCTGCAACACCCCTTCTCCCCTCTCAACACTCTTCTCTGAGCTATTGCCGATAAATATGGCATGTTCAGTCCTGTAAAGAATCGTAAGATTCAGAGTCGTAAAGATTCCAGGACGAGCTCATTAGCGGCGGATCCTCAGATCGACCGTGGTGATTGTCACCTAAACATCTACAAAAAAAAAAAAAAAATACATGACTTTAATTAGTTTCAGTATTTTTCCATAATGAAAGAGTATCAGTCAATAAAGGATACCAAGTCCTAAGATCCAAAAGGAAAGGAAGCAACAACAGGAACTAATTTTATTAGATTTTACTTTCGTTTTGCCTTCAGCTGACTGATACCTTAATATATATCTCTGTGCTATCTAGTTTCATCAAGTTAACCACTTGAGGAACAAGATACGTATATATATATATATACAATAACAATAACTAATAACAACTATATAGTATCAATGTGTACAGCATAGGAGTCATATTTATAGTTTGTACTGGAATTAAAAGGGGGGGGGGGGGCGGTGTTCTGGAACCCCTTCACATTTATGTTTAGCCCCGTTAGTCTTGAGATTTTAAGATTTTCGCTCCATTACTTTGGCTATTTTAAGATATTTCGCCAGATTTCTTTGTCAATTCTAGGACCCATTGTGTTGATTTTATTCTGGCGAGCGATCGTGAGCCTATAATTTAGGAAGAATCGGGCTTCATTATGCACAAGCTTATCTCGAAGGGGGGTTTTGGGGATAAATATAATTAAAAGTTTGATGCCCTTCAGCCTGTTCTTCCTAAACTACCGGCTCGCTATCGATCGCCAGGAAATAATCAACACCTGAATGGCACGAAAGGTCTTAAATTTGCTAAAGTACAGGGGTGAATGTGTAAAAATTTAAATAATAATGGGGCTAAACACGAGGATTACACACTAATGTATTTCGGCCAACTTTTGATTTGGACTGTACTTCTTTTTTAATTTTTTAAATTTGTTTGCACTCACATACACACATACCCCCCCACATACACCCACAGCCAAACATACACACGCACCTACCCCACACACAAACATACACCCACAACCATACATATTCACTCACCCCCACACATACAATCACCACCCCCCTACACAAATACACGCACCCCCAACACACATACAAATATACGCCCACACCCAAACACTTACACGCACCCCCCCCCCCCCATATCCACAAACATGCACCCCCACACAAACAACCCCCCCCCACATATCCACAAACATGCACCCCCCACACAACAACCCCCCCCACACACACACACATAGAGCCAATTCCTAAGAGTGGAGTGATGCATACATATGAGCTAATATGCATGATTATACCCATTACCGAGCACATATTGCAGGAATCATTAAAGCCACGGGATATTCACCTGCTCGATTGTAACCGATTCACCAATTTGAGGTCATAACAAACTTTAACTGTATATAATTCCAAGTCATTATTCGTGGCCCCATCCTATTTCGCCCCATTAGTTTAGCGAGTTTAAGATGTTTCGCGCCATTTATGCCGTGCTGTTGATACGATTCGCCCCATTCAGGAGTCAATTTGTTCCTGGCAAGCGATACCGAACCGGTAATTTAAGAGAAAGCAGCCTTTGGCTGCTTAAAAAATTAACATTAACATTATTTCGGCCATGGGTAAAAATGTATTCAGAAATGTTATTTATATTACAATCTGTGGTATTTCTTCATTACCAGTTGGAGTTATTCTGAAAGGTGGTGGTGGAGGAAGAGGAGGAGGTGGTGGAGGAAGAGGATGTGGTGGAGGAAGAGTAGGAGGAGATGGTGGAGGAAGAGGAGGAGGTGTACAAAGGAGTACAAAGGAAATCAAGTAGCAACAGATCCAGCGACCCCTCATGGCTGGTTGCCCTCCAAAACACTGATGGTCAAGTGTCCCAACAGTGGTTTAGAGTGGGGAAGGGACAAATGGAAAGGGAAGACTGCCCTGGGACAAATGTCCATGGCAGGATTAGGAGATGTTAGTAAGGGACAGTGTTTAGTAATATAATAGAGGAAAAAAAAAAAACTGTATTAATTTACAAATGCAATCAGTCGCGGGTTTAAGGCGCGGTGTTTGTTTAGGCGATGTTTAAAGTAATCAACGCTGCTGCAGTCTATAACATCTCGGGGAAGCCCATTCCACAAGTTGACGACTCGACTGCTAAGCAGTCTCTGTCTTCTGTATTGAGCCAAGATTCTGTTATGCCAATTATGTCATAATTTCCTGTAAACACTAGTTCCTCTAAACCTGAAAATTTACTGCGTATGCTACGAGCGTTTGCATAGAAAATCTTTAAAATTGTGGTTTTAGAAGTCACGGAACGCTCTTTAATACATTTTTTGGTTTTGGTCGGATCTACATTTACGTTCATGGCTGTCCTTGGTCCTCGCTGTCCTCATCGCTGGCAGTCCTCGGTTGACTCTGTTTTTTGCTTGGCGTTGGATGATTTATGTCGCTGCTGCTGCTTCTTCTCGAATGGCATTTTTTGATCCATGGATGCGGACTGCTTCGTGTAGGAGACGACCCATGCGTGCTGAACCCACAGAGTTTAGACGAGTGCCATCCTTGCGGAACAGAGTGGGTTGGTTATAGAAATGATCCCAGAGGTTGATGAATTCAACTTCTGTCTTCAGACGCAAAGATTTTAGTCTGCTGGTTGTGCTGAAGGCCTTGTCATAGAATTTGTCAGGTGCATCGAACTTGGTGAGAATGCCTGAGATGATGATATTTTGTAGTGCTGGATCATCTTGCGTTATTTCTCCATCAGCTATTCGGATCTGGTGTGCATGACGTCATTGGAACCAGCATGGATGAAAAAGAAGGTATTTTAATTTGCATCCTTTGTGGTATCTTCGAAGGCTTCCACAAAGTCGTCTGGTCCGGCTCCTGGGATGCAAAATCTCTTCGTCGATTTGCGACTCTGTCACAGTACTGTACGAGCTGTCCTCGTAGGCTGGAATCCCCAACGAGCCTGGTCTCTTCTGGTTCGTCTTCCATCTCTACCAAGATCTCGAATCTGTTTGACGTTGTGACTGGTCGATGAGATCTTTTCTACGTTGGCCGTGCACCGTTCGTCACTGGTATGAATCCGGAAACCAATGGTGGCGAGACTCTGCATACAGGTCAGGAAGAGGAGTGTTTAGAACGGGGGCGAGGGGTTGGCACTGTTGGTGTTAGCAGGCTTCTTGCACGAGGAGTGGGGGAGGGACTAAGGTGAACTGGGCGGCTGTCCTGGTTTCATGTCGGCTCTGGTTCATCCCGTGGCTTCTTTTGGGTGGTTGTCGCTATGTTGAGAGCAACAAACTCCTGCAGAGATTCAAATTTTTTTTGGAGATTGCCATACTTGCTCCTTACCTCACTTTGTCCTTCTTCTAGTTGACAACGGTTTTCACACAGCCGACATTCCGGGTTTGATAAGTAGTCGACGAAGTACTGCTTGGAAAACCTTCCGGTACACTTCTCACATCGCTTGAGGTCGGAAGGCATCTTGGCTTGATTGATGGTGGTCCAGGTGTTCCAGAGTTGAGAATCGGTGGTAGTGGTCCTAGTCCCTATGATGGTGGTCGAAGTGTCGTACACTTGGCATGGGGTGAATATCACCAAAGAGTCTTATCACTCTAACAATGTCTTGTAATCACTACGGTTTGTTTTCAATATGAACAAACAAACACTGAGGCAAATGCGATATTATTCTCTGAATTTACACTTGAATAGTACCCTGAATACTGGGTACGCTCTGGCTATACACTGAGGGAAAAGTGATTATGCACCGAATGTTCACTGAATATACATTACAATATACACTGAATTTTCACTACAGGTACACTGCAAATACACATGATCGAACACTGAGCACACACTGAATATAATTTGGTTTAAACAATGAGGTGGTGGATAAAGAGGAGGAGGTGGTGGAGGAAGAGGAGAAGGTGGTGGAGGAAAATGAGGAGGTGGTGGAGGTAGAGGAGAAAGTGGTGGAGGAAGAGGAGGTGGTGAAGGAAGAGGAGGAGGTGGTGGAGGAAGAGGATGTGGTGGTGGAGGAAGAGGAGAAGGTGGTGGAGGAAGAGGAGAAGGTGGTGGAGGAAGAGGAGAAGGTGGTGGAGGAAGAGGAGGTGGAGGAGGAAGAGGATGAGGTGGTGGAGGAAGAGAAGGTGGTGGAGGAATAGGATGAGGTGGTGGAGGAATACAAAGGAATACAAAGAAGAACAAACTGCAACAGACCTATTGGTCCTTACGGGGCAGTTTGGATATCTAAAACTACTAATCTACTGACTACGAGGTAGAGAAAAGGATAACAAAGAAGAAGGCTCCTCCCCACCCACCACTCCCTCCAGCTAATGTTGGCATGGAAACAGAAATGAAAAATACCATGTAGTATTGAAAAACTGACACGGAAATTCGGACAGGACAGGGAGAAAAAAGAAATTGATTTGTAATCTAAGCTAACTCTATTACTACAATTCTGAAAGGGAACACATGTATGAAAATCAATATACATTGCGGTATGCGTTGACACTTCGTTGCGCGTTATTCTGAAAGAAACTGTGTTAATGGGGGTTATTTGCCATGTGTTTATCCAGATGGTTCTTAAATGTTTCGACAGTATTACAGTTTACAATGTTCGAGGGTAGTCTGTTCCAATTATTAACTCCTTCAGACATAATATGTTCCAGTAAGTCTACGGAGGCGGGAGCCCGGTATCATTGCCACTGCACCACACAACTGTCAAAACCACACTGCTGACCGTTAGAATTGTCGGAGAAACCTGGGGTTGCCACCAACCGACAGATCTTCATCTAACTTACCGGACTTACTGAGCTCCATATGATGCTAGGGCGTCATATAACTTATTCTAGAATTATGAAGATAAGTCCATATGACGCAGTAGCGTCATATGAGTTTTTGGTTCACCCTGTCATATAAGTGTGAAAGAGTTAACAACGCGGTTGAAGAAGAAATGCTTCGCCTCGTGAGAATGAAACCGCTTGCCTATAATCTTATGACCATTGTTTCTCATTTTCATTGTTTCATTGTTTTCAAATCATGCGAATCACAACTCATTGCCACATATCATGACATAACTAAACAACTGGACCGACGAGACATGAAACAGGTTGACGCTATTATCCTCGATTTCGCCAAAGCCTTTGACAAAGTACCCCACAAAAGACTTCAACATAAATTAGCTTTTTACGGTATAACTGGACCTACTCTTCACTGGATCACTAATTTCCTTACAAAACGGACTCAACGAGTACTCCTTGACGGCTCTTCCTCAGACTCTGTCTCTGTTTCTTCTGGTGTCCTACAAGGCACCGTTCTTGGCCCTCTTCTTTTCCTTCTTTATATTAATGACCTTCCTCTGTCAACACCTAACTCTTCTACTAGCCTATTTGCCGACGATAGTTTGATGTTTAGGCCCATACTGACTAGAGACGACTGTGGACTTATCCAGCAAGACTTAAACGCCCTCGAACATTGGGAGAACACCTGGCAGATGTCTTTCCGCCCCGATAAATGTAAACTTCTCCGCTTTACCCGCTCCCGATCACCCATCACTTTCAATTACACATTACACAACCAACCACTAGAATCAGTTCCTTCATACAAATATCTTGGCATCCACCTCTCCACCAACCTAAGATTCAACACCTACATTCATCACATACAAAGTCAGGCAAACCGCACACTAGGGTTCTGGAGGAGGAATTTACACAATTGTACACGAGACATCAAACACATATCATACACATCATACACACAGCCCGTAGCCTAGTAGGTAGAGCTCTCGTCTCACACACGAGGGGTCGGGGGTTCAATCCCCGGCCGGGCGGAGACAAATTGGGCTTGTCTCCTTTCATGTGTTAGCCTCTGTTCACCTAGCTGTAAATAGGTACCTGGAATAAGTGGACGACGTTGTGACGTCCCATCTGGGGTTGGCGAAAATGGTACAAGGCGAGATGGGTATCATATGGTTCACCTAAGCTGATGGCTACCTAAGCCTTCGGGCGAGACGGTACCGTCTATAGTGAGAATGGTACCATACAGATCCACCCTAAGCCTTGGCTAAAATACAGACTACACACACATCCACAGCCATTCCAACAGTACATAAAACACTTAACATGCATTTCACGCAATACATTCCCAGTTAAGTAGGCGCGATAATAATGAGCTTAGCTCGCATTGCGTGGATTCCCCTTGACGAACAAGTAACTGAGTAACACATAGCTAATAACACCCTTGTTCGCCCAACACTGGAGTACTGCACTGCAGTATGGGATCCATACACTCAATCTAACATTAACACACTTGAAAAAATTAACACAAAAGCAGCCAGGTTCATCACACCCAATTACACGCAAACCCCAGGCATCACAACCCGTATCAAAAATCAAATAAGCATAGAAACCCTTAACACACGAAGACTCAGGCACAGACTCACAGTAATGTATAAAATCACACACAATTATATTGACATTAAAAAATCACCTACACAACTCAAACACCCGCAACACTCGTAACACACATTCTCATAAGTACCAAACATACCACACTAATACTAACTTCTACAAACACTCATTCTTTCCACGAACCATACGGGATTGGAACAGTCTCCCAGAAGATACAATAAATAGCCCTACACTAGACACATTCAAACACAGAATAAACTAACATTTCGCCTACATCACACACACACCATAAACCCTCCACTTAGCTCCCCCCATCCTATATCCTGACCCCCCATCCTCCTCCCTAATACCCTTATATGTGTGATATGCGCAAGTCCAGCGCCCTACACATTATAAATCGAGATCGAGATCGAGATCGTGTTTGCTTGATTGATCGTAAATAATTCGCTTACATTTAGGTTGCTGAATCCCTTGAAGATTTTGAACACCTCTATTAGGTCACCTCTCATTCTGCACTTTGTTAAGCTAAACAAATTTAGTTCTTTTAAGCGCTCTTCGTACGGTTTATTACGCAATCTAGGTATAATTTTAGTGACTCTGCGTTGAACCTTTTCAAGTTTATTTATGTCCTTTCGGTAGTACGGTGACCAGAATTGCACGCAGTATTCGAGATGGGGACGCACCAATGAGATGAATAGAGTAAGTATGATTTTTTCTGATTTATATTTGAATGTTCTGCCGATGAAACCCACCAATTTATTAGCAGCTTTTATTACCTCTGTACATTGTTTACTCGGCTTCAGGTCACTTGATATTATAACTCCCAGATCCTTTTCATTATTTGTATTTGATAGTTGAATGTTGTTCATTGAGTAATCTTTTTTAGCGTTGTTACTACCGATGTGTAATACTTTGCATTTTTCTATGTTGAATTTCATTTGCCATTTTTCTGCCCAGTTTACTAACGTGTCTAGGTCACCTTGTAGTTTTTGTCAATGTACTGTTGAGGTTACATTATTAGTAATTTTTGTATCATCAGCAAATTTCGAAATTTTGCATTCTATTCCTTCGTCTAAGTCGTTTATGTAAATAATAAAAAGAATAGGACCTAATACCAGGAATACCTAATACCAGGAGGAAGAGGAGAAGGTGGTGGAGGTGGTGGAGGAAGAGGAGTAGGTGGTGGAGGAAGAGGAGGAGGTGGTGGAGGAAGAGGATGAGGTGGTGGAGGAAGAGGAGGAGGTGGTGGAGGAAGAGGAGGAGGTGGTGGAGGAAGAAAATGTGGTGGTGGAGGAAGAGGAGGTGGTGGAGGAAGAGGAGGAGGTGGTGGAGGATGTGGTGGTGGAGGATGTGGTGGTGGAGGAAGAGGAGGTGGTGGAGAAAGAGGGGGAGGTGGTGGAGGAAGAGGAGAAGGTGGTGGAGGAGGTGGTGGAGGAAGAGGAGAAGGTGGTGGAGGAAGAGGAGGAGGGGGTGGTGGAGGAAGAGGAGAAGGTGGTGGAGGAAGAAGATGCGGTGGTGGAGGAAGAGGAGGTGGTGGAGGAAGAGGATGAGGTGGTGGAGGAAGAGGAGGTGGTGGAGGAAGAGGATCGAGAAGGTGGTGGAGGAAGAGAAGGAGGTGGTGGAGGAAGAGGAAAAGGTGGTGGAGGAAGAGGAAAAGGTGGTGGAGGAAGAGAAGGTGGTAGAGGAAGAGGATGTGGTGGTGGAGGAAGAGGAGGAGGTGGTGGAGGAAGAGGAGAAGGTGGTGGAGGAAGAGGAGGAGGTAGTGGAGGAAGAGGATGTGGTGATGGAGGAAGAGGAGAAAGTGCTGGAGGAAGAGGAGGAGGTGGTGAAGGAAGAGGAGGAGGTGGAGGAGAGGATGAGGCGGTGGAGGAAGAGAAGGTGGTGGAGGAAGAGGATGAGATGGTGGAGGAAGAGGAGAAGGTGGTGGAGGAAGAGGAGAAGGTGGTGGAGGAAGAGGAGGAGAATAGAATAGAATAGGGTGAGGTGGGAGAAGGTGATCAGAATGGGGGAGGAAGATAAATGAGAGTAAATAGTAGAGAGGGGGAGAAGGGAAAAGTTAGGTTTAGGAGAGAACAAGATATTGGGGGGTGGAGGAGGGGACAAATAGGGAGAGGAGGGTGCTGCTTAAGCTATATACTTCAATACTTTTCTTTAACTATCCCTTCTACGACTACTTTTTTTCTAAACTACATCTTAACCAAGCTCTAGCTGTTTCTGGAGAAAAAATCACCGGTGCATAGGTGAGCTGGTTCAAAAAAAAAAAGGGACAGCAACTCCACAAGAAGAAGAAGAAGAAGAAGAAGAGGTGGTGGAGGAAGAGGATGAGGTGGTGGAGGAAAAGGAGGAGGTGGTGGAGGAAGAGGAGGAGGTGGTGGAGGAAGAGGATGTGGTGATGGAGGAAGAGGAGGAGGTGGTGGAGGAGTACAAAGGAGTACAAAGGAAATCAAGCAACAACAGGTCTAGTGACCCTTCTAGGCTGCTTCTCCTCCAAAACACTGAGGATCAAGTGTCCAAACAGTGGTTTAGAGTGGGTAAGGGAACATTGGAAAGGGAACTACTGCCCTAGAACTAATGTCCGTGGCAGGATTAGGAAGTTAGTAGGGGACAGATGGGTTAGTAACTGAGGGGGGGATAAAATAAAGTTATTCATTTACAAACACAGTCAGTCGCGGGTTTGATGCGAGATATTTGTCTAGCGGAGTTTAAATGAATCAACGGTGCTGCAGTCAATAACGTCTCGGGGAAGCCCATTCCACAAGTTGACAACTCGATTGAAGAAGAAATTCTTAGATTCGTGTGAGTGAAAAGATTTACGAATAATTTTGCAACAGTTTCCCCGCGTGTAATTAGATTGGTCGATAGTGAAGTACTTACTACAGTTCATATTGTCGATGCCTTTGATGATTTTGAACACTTGAATTAAGTCACCTCTTAATCTGCGCCGGGTTAAAGGACCCGGACCCTAAGAATAGGAGCTTTGAATGTGCGTGGATGTAGTACGAATGAGAAGCGAGAGGATATTGGAAGGTTATTTGAAAGAAGGATGTATGATGTCCTTGCACTGAATGAAACAAAGATGAAAGGAGAGGGAGAAGTGGATTTTGGAAACGTGATAGGTAGAAAGTCTGGAGTAGACGAGGGAGTCAGGGGGAAAGAAGGAGTGGCTATTATTGTGAAGGAGGAGTTGAGAGAGTTTATAAAAGAGTGGAAAGAGGTGTCATCAAGGCTAATGTGGGTGAGAATGCGGTTTATGGGTGAAAGGTGGGTTTTTGTAAGTGCGTATGGACCAGGAAGTGAAAGAGAGTTAGACGAGGTAGAGGGTTTCTGGGAGGATTTGAGAGATTGTCTACAAGGGTTTGATGAAAATGAAAATGTTATAGTTTTAGGGGACCTAAATGCTAGGGTAGGAAATGAGCCTGTTGAGGGAGTCATCGGTAGTTTTGGTGTGGATGGTGTAAACGAGAGTGGAGAAAGACTGAAAAATGTATGTGAAGAGTGTAGATTGAGTGTAGGTAATACGTTCTTCAAAAAAAGGCGTATACACAAGTACACCTGGCATAGACTTGTGAGGGGAGAGATTGTAGAGAGGGCATTGATGGATTATGTGCTGGTGACAAGGGAAAGATTGTGTAGACTGCTGGATGTGAATGTGATGAGAGGTGAGGCGGAGGGTATGTCAGATCATTACCTGGTGGAGGGAAAGCTAAGAGTTAAGAGTTACAGGAGAATAAGAGACAAGCGTGAAGTAAGAGAGGTAATAAAAGTTAGTGAGTTAGAGAAGAGTGAAAAAGAGAGGGAGTACAAGGAAAGACTAAATGAAAAGTGGATGGAAGTGAGAGAGATGGAAGAGAGAGAAGTAGAGGTTGAATGGCAACAGTTTAAGGAAGGAGTGAAAGCAAGTGCAGAGGTAGTATGCGGCAAAAGGAAAGTAGGAGGCAGAGGTATCAGGAAGGGAAGCGAGTGGTGGAATGATACGGTGAGAAAGGCAGTTGAGGAGAAGAGACAGTGTTTTGAGAGGGTTTTACAGGATGGTAGTGTTGAGGTATGGGAGAGGTACAAGGAGAAAAGGAGAGAGGCAAAACGGAAAATTAGAGAAGCGAAAAAAGATGCAAACGAAAGGTGGGGCCAAAGGCTGAGTGAGAATTTTGAAGAACGAAAGAAGATGTTCTGGAAGGAGGTAAATAAAGTAAGGAAAGGAGGACAAAAGAGGGAAGAGTCAGTGAAAGATGAAAATGGAGAATTACTAGTGGAACCAGTTGAAGTGAGGAAAAGATATGCTGAGTATTTTGAATCTTTGTTAAATACAAGAGATGGAAGAGAAGCAGTGATTGAAGCAGAGGTGGATGGAGATAGGTTACCCAGGCCACCCAGGTGGCAGGGAATGAATGAAAGGATTGAGGAAAATGAGGTGAAAGAAGCAGTGAACAAATGAGAGCGGGAAAAGCAGAAGGTTTGGATGGTATTGCTGTGGAGTGTATAAAGAAGGGTGGAGATGTGATAATAGATTGGTTGGTGAGACTTTTCAATGTGTGCTTTGCTGTGTCAATGGTACCAATAGACTGGAAGAGTGCATGTATTGTGCCGTTGTACAAGGGGAAGGGAGATCGGCAGGAGTGTTCAAGTTATAGAGGTATTAGTTTATTGTCAGTGGTTGGAAAGCTGTCTGGCAGGGTGTTGATAGAGAGGATAATAAAGTGTACGGAAGTTGCTATAGGAGAAGAACAGTGCGGTTTTAGGAGGGGAAGAGGGTGCGTGGATCAGATGTTTGCAGTAAGACAGTTATGCGAGAAGTATTTAGAGAAGCATAAGGAGATATTTTGGGCTTTTATGGACTTGGAAAAAGCATATGATCGTGTGGACCGTGAAGCAATGTGGAAGGTGTTAAGGATTTATGAAATTGGAGGAAATTTGTTAGAAGCAGTTAAGAGTTTTTATGAAGGGAGCAGAGCATGTGTGAGAGTAGGAAATGGTGAGTTGAGTGAATGGTTTGAGGTAAAGGTAGGTTTGCGACAGGGTTGTGTAATGTCACCATGGCTGTTTAATATGTTTATGGATGGTGTGGTGAGGGAGGTGAAAAGGAGAACTATGGGAAGAGGATCGGGTTTAGTAGAAAAGAATGGTAGAGATTGGGAGTTGAATCAGTTGCTGTTCGCTAATGACACAGCATTGGTGGCGCATTCTGATGAGAAACTGCAGCGGGTAGTCAAAGAGTTTGGTGTGGTTTGTGGAAGGAGGAAACTGAAGGTGAACGTCAATAAAAGTAAAGTAATGGTGTGTAATAGGGGAGAGCATAGGGTGAATCTAGATGTGAGGCTGGATGGGGAAATATTGGAACAAGTAGAGTGTTTTAAATATCTAGGAGGAACAATAAGCAGGAGTGGAGGTATGGAAGTGGAGGTAATACAGAGTGTGTGTGAAGGAAGGAAGGTTTTCGGAGCAATGGGAAGTATGTGGAAGACGAGAAATCTCGGAGTGAAAGTAAAAAGTGCACTGTATCAAGGAATTGTTGTGCCAACAGTGATGTATGGGGCTGAGACATGGGCTCTGAAGAAAAAGGAGAAAAGAGGGCTGGATGTGATGGAGATGAGCTGCTTGAGGAGTATGTGTGGAGTTACTCGTAGAGACAGATTGAGAAATGAAGAGATACGTAGGAGAGTGGGGCAGCAGGAACATTTGTCAGCCAGAGTGGACAGAAGGGTGCTGAGCTGGTATGGTCATGTTGAACGAATGGGAGATGAAAGGCTTACAAAGAGAATATGTGAGTCAGGTACAAGGGGAGATAGAAGGGCAGGAAGACCCCCATTGAGATGGAGAGACTGTGTAAGAAAGGCTTTGGATGATAGAGGAATGACTATAGATCAGGCAGGGAAGTGGTGGTGGACAGGAGTGAATGGAGAATGCTTGTGAATAGTTGAGTGAACACGTGGTCATTTGGAGTAAGGGGTCGGGCGCAAGTTGGACTAGATAATAGTCCATCAGGCGCCTGGCCCGGGGAGACGATTAATATGAAGGGTGTGCCTGGAAGTGTGGTGGGAGGGCTTGTCGCTTTGGCTCCGCTGCATGTCTGCCTGCCGAGATCGGAACCTCTCCTGGTGGTCAGGGGCCGGGAGAGTGCTGGAGCGACCTTGGTAACCCTGGTCTCTGGGTCTTCTCCTGGGTGACCTGGATGTGTGAGAGTTTGTGTTTTTTATCTGTGTTTATTTTTTGTTTTATGTTGTTTTTGTGTTTTCCCTGTTCTTGCTCTGTCTTGAGTCGGCTACCCCCAAAATGGGGATTGGGCCTGAGTATATAGATAGATAGATAGATAGGGTTAAAGGAAATAGATTTAATTCTCTAAGACGCTCTTCGTATGGTTTGTTCTTTAGGCTAGGTATAATTTTGGTAACTCTACGTTGAACTCGTTCTAGCTTGTTTATATCTTTTTGGTAATAAGGGCACCAGGATTGAACGCAGTATTCCAGAAGAGGGCGGACTAAGGAATTGTAAAGGGTTAGGATAACTTCTTTGGATTTATGCTCAAATAACCTGCCTATAAAGCCAATTATTTTGTTTGCCTTAAATAACAACTTCTGAACATTGTTGACTCGGTTTTAAGTTACTCGATATTGTTACTCCCAGATCGGTTTCTCTGTTTACATTCTTAAGCTGAGTGCCATTCATCGAATAGTTTGCTTTCTCATTTAGGTATCCGATATGTAGTACTTTACATTTATCCGCATTGAAACTCATTTGCCAAATTTGGGCCCAACATGACAATTTATCTAGATTGTGTTGCATATCGTCAACTTGTTCTTTTGAGAGTACGCTATTTGCAATTTTTGTATCGTCAGCAAATTTTGAGATTGTACAGGTGAGACCCTCATCTATGTCGTTGATGTAAATTAGAAAGAAAATTGGTCCTAGTACCGATCCCTGGGGTACCCCGCTAATTACATTGGTCCATTTAGATGCCTTACCGTTTATGACTACTCTTTGCTTTCTGTCGCTGAGCCAATTTTCTATCCATTTCATCACACCGTCTTGTATTCCATGCGCTTTTAGTTTTAGCAGTAAACGTTTGTGGGAACTTTGTCAAGGGCCTTTTGAAAATCAAGGTATAAAATATCTACAGCTTTACTCTCATCGTAGAGGTTGAGGATATCGTGGAAGAAGTCTAAGAGGTTTGTTAAACAGGAACGTTTTTTACGAAAGCCGTGTTGAGTATCTTTAAGTAAGTTATTTGCCTCTAAGTGATTTACGAGTCTGTCTCTTATGACCGTTTCTAGCATTTTACATACAATTGAGGTTAAGCTAATTGGACGATAGTTACTGGGTAGGGATTTGCTGTCTTTTTTGAATATCAGTGTTACGTTGGCTAGCTTCCACTGATCAGGTATAGTCCCAGACTGCAAGGATTCATTGAATAGCAATGTCAGTGGTTTGGAGAGCTCATCCTTAGCTTCCTTTAGAACTCTAGGCGAGATTGTATCAGGTCCAGACGTTTTATTTACCTTGAGCTTTCTGACTAACAATAAGGACATAAATACATCTTGGGAGTGTTTCACAACCACTTACCTTAACACCTTACGAGCGGCCTATGCGGTTTATTTATGTGTACCGCACAGCGGGGTGTTTTTAGCCAAAATAGGGATGTTTACGTGATCATTTTCATGCCTAAATAAGACTCAGAACGTAAAACAAGTACCTATCCCTGAAAGGGCATAAACAGAGCTTTCGAATGACACCATAACGATCCTTGTATGATGGATAGTTTTCTTGCAATAACCGTGCAACGCGAGTGCAAAAAGCAGGTAATTCGGTACTTTCAGTACATAATTGAGTATGTAGCGAGTGAGAGAGGGAGGAGGGAGCTGAGATTTGTGTCAGTAGGTTCGCCGCGGTGGTCTGGAGCAGTCATACGCTCGCTAGTCTCCTGCCACCACTTGTCTCTCTCTCAGCCACATTACGTGCTGAAATTGCCACTCGAGTTATGTCGAGCGCCGCCACATAGTCCAGCTTTATTTAACTCGACTTATGTTGCTCGCCGCTAAATAAGGGTTAAGGCAGTGCAAGACTGCATACCACCGAAAATACGGCGTCCAGGCCATAATGATAAGCCCAAATGGTGGAATAAAGATATTTCAGACTGTCTGCTTGCTAAAAAATTTGCTAATGATAGATTAAAATCCTCACAAAATGACGAAGAACGGGTGAAATTTGTAGAGCTACGACGCAAAGCCAAAAAGTTAATTAAGCAAAGTAAAAAGACCCTGGAGTTACATGTTGCGAATCAAAGTAAAACAAACCCGAAAGAATTCTATAGTTATATCAGAACGAAAAAAGTAGTTACTTCAACTGTTGGACCGTTAGTCGATGAAAATGGAGAATACACCAAAGACGATGGTGGAGATCTGCTTTGGCTTGATCCATGGGATTAGTGCCCACCAACTTGGAGTCCTTGTCCTCTTTCTCGTCAGCTCATTGAAGGATCTCTTGAGGGACCAGATCATGCAGGGTTTCCAGTCTACTGGCCGGATCCGGGCCCAGTCCTCAACATTGTCTGCTGGCCGAGGAGCTACTGGGCGACTGCTGATCGTAGGGTTAGTAGAGGGATGGGTAGTGGCTCTACTTATTGCAGCAATTTTGTTAGCTGGCTCTCTGGATTTGTTCAATGCCATGATCCTTCTGATCACAGGCAGGTCCGCATCATAGTTGGTTGGTTCTACTATGGAGAAATGATCGGCCACGGGGTCAGGCAGGATTCTCACCAAGGTCTTGAAGATTGTCTTCTTCCTCTAGGCGGTCGTTTCATCCGGGAAGGCCGTCAATGCGACCTGGTGTAGTTTTCCACAGTCTCATCCAAGTCTCCGGTAAACTTGACTTCATGGAATTGTTTATCCGCAATTGTCTGTCCCAAAACTAGATTTATTGCGGTTCTTACATACACCTCGAGATGCGCCCAGGATAACCCAGGCATATACCCCGACACTTTAGTTGCATATTTCCCTAATTTCAACACAATTGTATGGATCTTGGAGTTGTCCTCGTTCCCGAACATAATGTCCAGGACCGGTTTGACTATTTCCAGGTAGGTATAGATGTCATAGTTCTCAGGCTTGAATGCCGGGATATCAAGAGATCTAGTAGCTGCCATGATGAATAATGTACACTCACGCATACTAAAAGTTGCTCAGGGGTGGGTCCTCCTTTCCCCTACTCCACCCTGGGCAGGTGGAAGGGGGGAGTCTGGTCCAAGTATTCCCCCACCTTTCACCCCCAAACTATCCCCAACTCCCCCACCTTGACAGCTGGCAGTTAGTGATTAGCGACGATTGTTCTCATGTAGTATAAATTATTGTTAAACCATCATTGCACATGCTTACAATGGTCAACATTTAAAATATATTAGGAATTTATTAATACAGTATACTGTAGAATTGCATTCTCAAAATGAGTCTTTATGCACAACGTGGGTTACAAGAATATTGGCTGTAGTGGGTCTCTCTCTCTCTCTCTCTCTCTCTCTCTCTCTCTCTCAACACCAGACAACGAGGTCAGTTCATTCAGGTTTCTAAAATATGTAATGGATTTGATAATATGTTTCATAACACAATGTTTAGACTCAATATGAATACAATACACAACCATGACTGGCAGTTAGAATTGAAAAGGTTCAGCACTAGTATTTGTGGAAACTGTTTCCCATGTATGATCTGTTCTACTTGGAACAAACTTTCCTCAGTAGTTGTAAACATTTCCTCAGTTGAACAGTTCAATAAAACAGTATATAGTATTTTGCATATTCTGTAAGGAGTGTAGTGCACTGAAAAATTTCTCCTTCCACTTCGAATATTTCCCCGCATTGGACCGCAAGTGCTTTGAGATACTAACTATTCCGTGTAACTCCTTGTAACTCTCATAGCACACACTTTCTACAACCAAGATTTAACTGGTCTGAATGTGTTATATTTCCCTTCATTAGTGTGTGTGATGAATGTTGCCTGCATTCGATACACATAGAGGAGAGTTGATGGTAAAACTGTCTATTAATCCTATTAATTATTTCGAAATGTGTAGAGGTGAGAGGCTGGGATCACAGCTAGAGTCAGATAAGGGGGAAGCGTGAAGGCGAGCCCTGTTACTCAAGGGCTCTATACTCAAACCCTACTAGAAGTTAACACCGAGTTTGATAGTAAGTTGAATCGAATTCTACATGTAATTGATTGACAAAAGTGTATAGGCCTCACAAAATGAAATGCAGACCGTTTATAGTATGTATGGTAATGAATAAATGGTAGAAATTGATTGAAATGGTAGACGAAACCACCAATAATAGTTGCAACACTATTCCAGCCAATCTTTGCCTTTAGTACTTTCCTGTTATGATATAAAAACCCGACTGTGTAACTCATTTGAGAACCTAGGAGTAGATCGTAGAGGGCACGTTGATGTGTATTGCAATAATGGTGAACATTATATTCTGAATACTGTATGAGATTGGATTTAATTATGGTATTATTATACTGAAATCACATTATGTCTTGATCTTAGAAAGTAGTGCAGTGAGAGAGTACAAAGTACAAAGGAGTACAAAGGAAATCAAGCAACAATAGGTCTAGTGACCCTTCTAGGCTGCTTGTCCTCCAAAACACTGAGGATCAAGTGTCCAAACAGTGGTTTAGAGTGGGTAAGGGAACATTGGAAAGGGAACTACTGCCCTGGAACTAATGTCCGTGGCAGGATTAGGAAGTTAGTAGGGGACAGATGGGTTAGTAACTGATGGGAGGATAAAATAAAGTTATTCATTTACAAACGCAGTCAGTCGCGGGTTTGATGCGAGATATTTGTCTAGGCGAAGTTTAAATGAATCAACGGTGCTGCAGTCTATGACATCTCGGGGAAGCCCATTCCATAAGTTGACAACTCGATTGAAGAAGAAATTCTTAGCTTCGTGTGAGTTAAAAGATTTTCCAATAATTTTGCAACCGTTTCTCCGCGTGTAATTAGATTGGTCGATAGTGAAGTACTTACTACAGTTCATATTGTCGATGCCTTTGATGATTTTGAACACTTGAATTAAGTCGCCTCTTAATCTGCGCTGGGTTAAAGGAAATAGATATAATTCTCTAAGACTCTCCTCGTATGGTTTGTTCTTTAGGCTTGGTATCATTTTGGTAACTCTACGTTGAACTCGTTCTAGCTTGTCTATATCTTTTTGGTAATAAGGGCACCAGGATTAAACGCAGTATTCCAGAAGAGGGCGGACTAAGAAATTGTAAAGGGTTAGGATAACGTCTTTGGATTTATGCTCAAATGACCTGCCTATAAAGCCAATTATTTTGTTTGCCTTCTTAACAACTTCTGAACATTGTTGGCTCGGTTTTAGGTTACTCGAAATTGTTACTCCCAGATCGGTTTCTCTGTTTACATTCTTAAGCTGAGTGCCATTCATCAAATAGTTTGCTTTCTCATTTAGGTATCCGATATGTAGTACTTTACATTTATCGGCATTGAAACTCAATTGCCAAATTTGGGCCCAACATGACAACTTATCTAGATTGTGTTGCATATCGTCAACTTGTTCTTTTGAGAGTACGCTATTTGCAATTTTTGTATCGTCAGCAAATTTTGAGATTGTACAGGTGAGACCCTCATCTATGTCGTTGATATAAATTAGAAAGAGAATTGGTCCTAGTACCAATCCCTGGGGTACCCCGCTACTTACATTGGTCCATTTAGATGCCTTACCGTTTATGACTACTCTTTGCTTTCTGTCGCTGAGCCAATTTTCTATCCATTTTAACACACCATCTTGTATTCCATGCGAGAGAGAGAGAGAGAGAGAGAGAGAGAGAGAGAGAGAGAGAGAGAGAGAGAGAGAGAGAGAGAGAGAAGCACAAGACCAAGATTCGTGTAACCCTCGTTGTGTATAGAAACTCATTTTGAGAATACAATTATACAGTATATTTCATTTATAAATTCCTAATATATGTTAAATGTCGGTCATTGTAAGCATAGTATTATGCAATGATGGTTTGACAATAATTTGCAATACATGAGAACATTCGTCGCTAATCACTAACCGCCAGCTAGAGAAGCAAGGTGGGGGAGTTGGGGATAGTTTGGGGGTGGAAGGTGGGGGTAGACTTGAACCCAACTCCCCCCTTCCACCTGCCCAGGATGGAAGAGGGTAAGGAAGGACCCACCCCTGAGCAACTTTTAGTACGCGTGAGTATACATACACTAATTGAATACAGAACAAAAAAAAAATATTGAAGATAAGAACACTCGTGTTGGTAGCCGTATTGAGACACCGCTGTCGCCAGTGTTTTGTCGGGCTATAGTAATTATAGCTTGTGATATAGTCTTTACTAAAATCCAGATATGGACTTATAGACCGTAAATAAACTCAACAGTAACTCCCCGAACACGTTCTTAATATCACAAATAACTATTCAACTAGGTACTACAGAACTCAATAACAACACACAGGAGAGTTATACACACAAGTTTATTCAAAGAAATAGAAATATTATCTTCACTTATGGGCTTGGTTTATATGGGTAATTCAGGCTATAGTATTACCTTAATAATTATGGGAATTATAAGGTAATAGGCGAATATATGCTCGCATAATAGACCAAGGTGAGATCAATGTTAATTCTGTGTTGGTAATAAACAAAACAGGAAATATGCAATTAAATAAACACGTGACCTATAGTGTCGTGAATCCTAGCTGGTATATATACCGTAGTTTGAATTTCCCGGGTTCACGACAGCTGGTTCCTTTTTGTTTTGTTCCTGGGACTACCACAGATAGCCTACATATACAATCTAACACGTAAGTCCAACTCCGACCGGTATCATATTTATAGCCTAGGCCAATTCATCTTCCCAGGTCTAATTATTTACTTTATATCCGTTTCTCCTCTATCCCCTAGGAATAATATTCAGGATATAATTGGTGCCGTGTGACCAGGATACTGGGCCATCTGTTCTATATTGATAGGAATTGGGGAGGTGTTAGGCCTGACTTGTCTGCCTTTGTGTAGAGCTGAGCGATCCAGTGGACAAATGCCGAGGGGCGCACCGGGGAAGGTTGCAAGGGCAGGGGGCATTGGCCAAGAGTTTGTGCCATCGTCCGGTTATTTACCTGTGCCTTTGAGAATGGTGGCCCTCTTCGGCCATTCCTATGTGTGGGATTTTCCGCTGGATCGTCCAGTGCAGTGCCCTGCTTTTTTTGTTAAGCAAATATATAGAACAAGGGCAAGGGTAGACACTGTCAGGCAGACCTCGGCCTGGGATACGCTCCTAGCCTACAAGCCGGATCTTACGTTCCTAATCCTCGGGGGAAACGATTTGACCCTGCAGACTGACCTTCAGGGGGTGGCCCTCGGGCTCCAGTTTCTAGCTGAAGAGATAGAAGAAAGGACTGGGGGTCACTGTCTGGTGGTCAGTCTGGAGTCTAAGGTAAGCCCTAGGGGTATGACCCCCGAGGAGTAGAATTGGGGAAAGAATGGTGTAAACCTCCGCTTTTGAAGAAATCTCCCATTTACTAAACAATGGTACTTTGCCATGGGTATGAGTAAGACCGACTTGTTCATTTAGATGCGCCAGGGAGCCGGAAGGTATTAGATAGGCTACTGGACAAGGCGCGTGCCTTCTTTGAGGAGAAGGACGGGGCCGAGGAGGAGCAGTCGACGCAATAGGCTAGACCTCAAGACTAGGACGACGGCTGTGGCTGTTCCTCCTTCAGAGGAGTCTTGATCCTTCTTTCTTTTTCTTTGTAATTTGTTAAAATTTAATATAGCCTAGCCTAGTAAAGTAAATATTTTAAAGTAGAGTAATATGACATAGGGTAATTTTCCTTTTCTTTGATCATTTGTAAACTCACAGGGGGCACGCGATCTGCATGCTTCAATTTGCTTGGTTGCTGTTGTCATCAATGTAAGTAGGTTAGCCTAGGCTTAGAATAGAATAGAATAGGTTAGCCTACAGTGACGATTAGTATTGTTGTTCCTTAAGCTTTAGTTACTGTAAACTTTTTAAGAATGGATGAGAAAATAAAGTCATTGGGCGGTTCAGGGCCGCCAAGAAGGGAGGGATTACTAAGCTTACCTCTAATCTGTCTGAATTTATTAAACATGCTGCTACACTGCATGATGTAAAGGGTGTGAAAATAACTTTAGAAGAGGCCCTAACTGATATCAAGTCGTATAACGTAGAGTTGTATAGCTTTTATTCAGGTGATCAGTTAGAGAATGTGATGGTGAAAGATATGCAGTATGTTAAACAAGTAAACGGTCAGTTAGCTGAGTTAGATAGTGCTCTACAGACAACCACTACTGGTAGATCTCATGATGGTGCAGCAAGTAGGAAACAGAAGGGTATTAAGCTACCCTCCCTGAAGTTGCCAGTTTTGATGGGGATCCAACACAGTGGGTGGGTTTCTGGGAGCTCTTTGATTGTAGTGTTCACTCCCAAACAGACTTAACTGACATTCAGAAATTTACGTATCTAAAGGGACAACTTAGTGGTGAGGCTCTACAAATTGTTAGTGGATTTAGTTTGGTCGCTGCAAGTTATGAACCAGCGGTCACTATACTGAAAAACAGTTATGGTCAAAAGGATCGCATCAAGGCAGCTCACATAGCGAAACTGTGTAATCTCCCGCATCCTAGCCAGGAGGTCAGTGCTCTGAAAGACTTTTCCGCGTCATTTGAGTGTGCGTTAGAGTCATTACGCTCTATGGACGTAACAGTAAGTGAAATGTGTGCAGTACTGTTGCATAATAAACTTCCTAGTGCACTCTCTGAAGTGATTAAGTGTGAATTAAAAGACAACTGGCTGGATGTGGATGAAGACTGAAGTGTGCAATCTAGAAAGTAGACATAATCCACTAGAACAGTTTGGGGCGACCGCCACAGCAGCATATGCGGTGTATCAGAAACCCAACACCAAGCAGAAGTATGGATGTAAGTTGTGTTTAAAGACAGGACATTTTTGGGCAAAGTGTGCAAAATACAAGAACAGTCCCGCCAAGGCCAATAGAGCAAGGCAATTGAAATTTTGCTTCGGGTGCCTGTCGTCAGAACATGGCAGCCAGGGGTGTACTAACCCTAAAATTAGGCCGAGCCGATTCTGCCAACAGAAACATTTTAATTATTTGTGTTCGACGCCACGCCTTGAACAAACTGGACAACCAGTGGCCCCTGAACCAACAGTGACCATGGCTGTGGCTTCGGGCCGTAATGCAGTGTTGTTGCCTACCATTCAGATTCCCTTGACCGACAGAAACGGTCATACCAGCAAAGTAAGAGCTTTGTTGGACCAATGTTCGCAACGTACCTTCATCTTGCACTCTGCTTTATCGCAGCTTGATTACGTTAGGGTCAGTAAGGAACAGCTAAGGCTCCAGGGATTTACTGGCTCACTTGGTAGTACTGAGTATGAAATAGTAGAGTTAACCTATCATCACAGAAGAAGGGTGCGTAAATTGAGAGCCGTTGTGGTGGAGGAGTTACCAGTATTTTTTTTTTTTTTTTTTTTTCTATGTGATTGAGGGAGGCAAAAGGCATAACTGCCTATAACGAGTGCCTCCCCCATAGTTGAAAGAGTGACAGGGCCAAAATCAAGGGACGTTCGAGCCAAAATGCCTGGACACACGGAGTTTGAAGCAATTTAAGTCATAGGAAGAGGGAAAGACTGATTCTGGGAGAGAGTTCCAGAGCTCAGATGTTGAGTAGAAGAAAGTTTGAGAGTAACGTTTCACTCTTGGGTTGGAGAGTTGCACAGAGTAGGGGTGGGATTGAGTTGCAAGACGGGTACCACGTGCCCTACGTAAAGGAGGTGGTATGCACTGGGATAGCTCTGAGGAACACTGATTATTATAGTAGCGATAGAATAGCGAGAGAGATGCAACATTGCGGCGGAGAGAGAGAGATTGCAGAGAGTTGGTGAGTGGACGGGAGTTAATGATACGAAAGGCCTTCCTTTCAACTTTGTCTAGGAGAGCGGTGTGAGAGGAACCTCCCCACACATGTGAGCAATACTCAATACAAGGGCGCACTATGCCCCTGTACAGAGCAAGAAGCTGTGCAGGGGAAAAGAACCCCCTAAGGCGGTTGAGCACACCCAGCTTCTGGGAGGCTGCCTTAGCAAGACTGGTAATATGGTCCTTCCAAATGAGAGCAGAAGAAAAAGAGACACCAAGAATATTGAGAGAAGATGAAGGGTTGATTTTTGTATTGTTGAAGAATAAGGGATAGTCCGCTGGGAGATCCTGACGGGTAGATAGATGGAGAAATTGGGTTTTGGAAGCATTAAAGTTAACAAGGTTTTCTCTGCCCCAATTGGAAATAGTATTTAGATCAGAATTTAAGAGTTCTATGGCTTCATTACGTTTGTCGTTGAGGGATTGCTGGCTGGGGCGTTCTGAAAAACTAATGGATTAGTGTAAGGTTGAATCGTCTGCGTATGAATGGATGGGAATTAAGGTACAGTTAAGGAGATCATTTATAAAAATTAGAAAGAGAATAGGAGATAGGACAGAGCCCTGAGGAACACCGGAGTTTATAGGGTGAGGAAGTGAACAATGGCCGTCCACAACCGCAGCTATGGAATGGCCGGAAAGGAAATTAGAGACAAAGGCACAGATGGAGGGATAGAAACCGAAGGAGGGTAGTATAGAAATTAAAGATTTATGCCAGACTCTATCGAAGGCTTTCGATATGTCTAGTGCAATAGAAAAAGTCTCACCGAAGTCCCGAAAGGAGGATGACCAAGAGTTAGTAAGATATGAAAGAAGATCACCAGTAGAGCGACCCTTAAGGAAGCCATACTGGCGATCTGAGAGCAGATTATGAGAAGAGAAATGCTTAAGAAATTTGGAAGCAAGAATAGTTTCAAAAACTTTAGAAAGACAAGAGATAAGAGCAATTGGACGATAGTTGGAGGGTTGAGAGCGGTCACCCTTCTTTGGGACAGGTTGAATGTGAGCAAACTTCCAGCATGAAGGGAAGACGTTAGAGGATAGACAGAGACGAAAGAGTTTGCCTAGGCAGGGAGTCAGCACGGAAGCACAGTTTTTGAGAACAACAGGAGGAACACCGTCCGGACCGTACGCCTTGTTAGTGTTAAGCCCAGAGAGGGTAGAAAGTACATCTTTAGAAGAGATTAGGATATTAGGCATAAGTAAGAGAGAGGAGGGCGGAGAGGGAGGAATAGCACCGGAATCATCCAAGGTGGAGTTTCTAGCAAAAGTTTGAGCGAAGAGTTTAGCTTTGTCAGAGGAAGAAGTGATGGTTGTGCCATCAGAGTGGGAAAGGGGAGGGAAAGACGAGGAAGAGAAATTATTGGAGAGGTTTTTGGCTAGATGCCAGAAAGCTTGGGAAGAGCTAGAGTTGGATAGTTCAGTGCATTTATTATTGATGAAAGAGTGTTTGGCAAGTCGAAGAACAGATTTGGCTTGATTCCGGGCAGAAACATATGAAGAATGAGAGTCTTGAGTTTTAAGGCGTCGGTACCGTTTGAAAGCTTCCTCCTTATTGCGGACAGCAGTAGAACAGGCGTGAGTAAACCAAGATTTTTTAGCATTAGTCTGAGAGAAAGAGAATGGAATGTATGCTTCCATGCCCGATAGGATTACCTCGGTAATGCGTTCAGCACTCTCCGAGGGTCCCCGGCCATGGAAGCAGAAATCATTCCATGGGAAATCAAAGTAGTACTGCCGAAGAGCCTCCCAGTCGGCAGCGCCAAAGTGCCACAAGCGCCGCCGGCTAGGAGGATCGGGTGGCTGTACTGGAGAGATAGGACAGGTGACAGAGATAAGTTTATGGTCGGAGGAGCCCAAAGGAGAGAAAAGATCGACAGTATAAGAAGAAGGGTTAGAAGTTAGAAACAGGTCAAGAATGTTGGGCCGATCTCCGATGCGATCCAGGATACGGGTGGGTTGCTGAACTAACTGCTCTAGGTCATTTAGGATAGAAAAGACGTAGGCTTGTTCACCAGGTGGATCAGTAGTGTGTGAGGAGAGCCATTGGCGGTGGTGAATGTTGAAATCTCCTAAGATGGAGATTTCTGAGAAAGGAGAAATGGATAGAATGTGTTCCACTGTAGAGTTTAGATAGTCAAAGAATTTAGGAAAGTTGGTAGAGTTAGGGGAAAGATAGACAGCACAGAAATATTTAGTAAGAGAATGACAGGAAAGTTTGAGCCATAAAGTTGAGAATTCAGAGGAGTCGAAATCGGGAACACGAGAGCAAGTGAGTTTGTTGTGCACATATGCACAACATCCGCCTTTGGCTTTGAAACTAGGATAGAGAAAGTAGGAGGATACAGAGAAGGGGTTGCTGGATGTTGCTACAGACACCTGGGTTTCGGTGAGGAAGAGAAGATCAGGTTTGTAGGAGGAGAGATGGTGCTCAACAGAGTGAAAGTTAGAGGAAAGTCCGCGAATGTTGCAGAAATTAATAGAAAGAGTAACAGGCCGAGGTCCAGGTAATTGTGTGGGGTCGTCAGGGGATGGTCGGTCGGGTGTATACAAGCCAGGGAGATGATTAGAGATGGAGGTAAATGCTATCAAGGCTCGGGGTTACTAATTAGCAGATCCAGGTATCACTGATGGAGATATGATAGTGTTACTGATTGGGGCGGACTTTTATTACCACTTTGTACATTCAGGCTATGTCAGGGAAGGAAGTATAGTTATGTTACCCACATTGCACTAGACATATCGAAAGCCTTCGATAGAGTCTGGCATAAATCTTTAATTTCTAAACTACCCTCCTTCGGTTTCTATCCCTCCATCTGTGCCTTTGTCTCTAATTTCCTTTCCGGCCGTTCCATAGCCGCAGTTGTGGACGGCCATTGTTCACTTCCTCACCCTATAAACTCCGGTGTTCCTCAGGGCTCTGTCCTATCTCCTATTCTCTTTCTAATTTTTATAAATGATCTCCTTAACTGTACCTTAATTCCCATCCATTCATACGCAGACGACTCAACCTTACACTACTCCATTAGTTTTTCAGAACGCCCCAGCCAGCAATCCCTCAACGACAAACGTAATGAAGCCATAGAACTCTTAAATTCTGATCTAAATACTATTTCCAATTGGGGCAGAGAAAACCTTGTTAACTCTAATGCTTCCAAAACCCAATTTCTCCATCTATCTACCCGTCAGGATCTCCCAGCGGACTATCCCTTATTCTTCAGCAATACAAAAATCAACCCTTCATCTTCTCTCAATATTCTTGGTGTCTCTTTTTCTTCTGCTCTCATTTGGAAGGACCATATTACCAGTCTTGCTAAGGCAGCCTCCCAGAAGCTGGGTGTGCTCAACCGCCTTAGGGGGTTCTTTTCCCCTGCACAGCTTCTTGCTCTGTACAGGGGCATAGTGCGCCCTTGTATTGAGTATTGTTCACATGTGTGGGGAGGTTCCTCTCACACCGCTCTCCTAGACAAAGTTGAAAGGAAGGCCTTTCGTATCATTATCTCCCGTCCACTCACCATCTCTCTGCAATCTCTCTCTCTCCGCCGCAATGTTGCATCTCTCTCGCTATTCTATCGCTACTATAATAATCAGTGTTCCTCAGAGCTATCCCAGTGCATACCACCTCCTTTACGTAGGGCACGTGGTACCCGTCTTGCAACTCAATCCCACCCCTACTCTGTGCAACTCTCCAACCCAAGAGTGAAACGTTACTCTCAAACTTTCTTCTACTCAACAGCTGAGCTCTGGAACTCTCTCCCAGAATCAGTCTTTCCCTCTTCCTATGACTTAAATTGCTTCAAACTCCGTGTGTCCAGGCATTTTGGCTCGAACGTCCCTTGATTTTGGCCCTGTCACTCTTTCAACTATGGGGGAGGCACTAGCTATAGGCAGTTATGCCTTTTGCCTCCCTCAATCACATAGAAACAAACAAAATAATAATTTATGGTTATGCACTGAGTGGCACTTATCAGTCAGATATAGAAGAGACCCATGTAGAGTTAGTCACTGTTCTTAAGTTAGCAGTAGACCCTTTAGTGGAGATACAGGAAGATATTGGCAGGTATTCTCCAGAATTAAAGGATCTGACAGCTCTATGGGACTTGGACCATATTGGTATAAGTCCTAATGAGACTGGTAAGGGTGGGGAGAAAGTCTTAAATAGATTTTCTGAAACGGTACAGTATTCCGAAGCACAGGGACAGTATATAGTGGAACTGCCGTGGAGAAATAACACATAGATAAATTACCTGATAACTTTAAGTTAGCCCTGGGCAGAATGAGAGGCTTGCAGCGTAAGTTTATAAAAGATCCCAACTACTGTCAACAGTATAAAAAGGTTCTGGATGACCAAATAGAAAGGGGGTTTATTGAAAGGGTAGAAAACAGGAATCAAGTTGGTCATCCCATTCACTACTTAGCTCACCATGGTATTACCAAGAATAGTGTTACTACGCCTGTACGGATAGTGTTTGACTGTTCGGCTAGGATGGACGAGAAGGCGTTCAGTCTGAATGACTGTTTCCATACAGGTCCATCGCTAGTGGCTGACCTCACCCAGGTGCTTCTGTGCTTTAGATGCCATCAATTTGCCTGGGTGAGTGATTTTGAGAAAGAATTTCTCATGGTGGGGTTGAGTGAGAAGGATAGGGATGCTACTAGGTTTCTGTGGCCCGTTGATCCCTTGGATGTTGCAAGTCCTTACATTGTTTACGGGTTCCGTGCAGTTCTGTTCGGGGCCACCTGTTCCCAGTTCCTTCTTAATGCTACCATTCAAAAACACCTGTCTATGATACAGGAGAACTGTGAAGTAGTTAATAAGCTAAAAAGGGGGCTGTATATTGATAACTTACAGGGGACTGGTGACGATATAAGTGATTTGCAACAACAATGTTGGGATGCCCGTAGAATATTTTCCAGCGCTAACCTGTCTTTACGTGAGTGGGTCATAAATAATGAGAGTTTGCGGGAACTGTTGCACCTGAAGGGTATAGCTTCCGCCAAACAAGACGGGGTTAGGGTGCTTGGCGTTGAGTGGCTAACTGATAAGGATATGTTACAGATTAATTTCCGCGGAAGTAGCCCTGCATTGGTTACAAAACGCAAGGCTCTAAGTCTAACCGCGAGTGTGTTCGATCCTCTAGGAGTGTTGCTACCGGTAACCATCCGGGCGCGGAGGTTCGTACAGGACTTGTGGAGATTAGAGTGTGGGTGGGATGTACCCATTCCAGATGACATGAGAGCTTACTGGCAGGGTATTTATGACGATATGATAGATAGTACAGGTATCATGTTTCCCCGTCAGGTCACTAATTCTAAGAGGGTTATGCTGCACCTATTTAGTGAGCTCAGTAGCATATGGTGTAGCGGCCTATGCGGTTGGTGATGAGGTGAGTAGGTTAGTAATGGCCAAAGCTAAGGTGGCGCCTATTAAGTCCCTCACCGTACCTAAGATGGAGTTGACTGCTGTTCTTCTCGCAGCTCGTCTCGCTTGTTTTATATGTGAGGCCTACGCGGATGAGCTGATTATAGAGAATGTATACCTCTGGTCGGACAGCCAGATAACCCTATGCTGGTTGTCTAGTAAAAAGATTTTGCCTATTTATGTTCAAAATAGAGTTGATGAGATAAAGTCATTAGTCCCCGGTGCTCATTTTCGTTATGTGTCCACAGAGGACAACCCCAGTGATCTAGTTACCAGAGGGATTTCATATGTGTCCTTAGTTGCTTCTTCGCTTTGGTGGGGGAGGGCCCACATGGCTACCTCACCAAATGCTATGGCCTGATCATGGCCCAATAGGGGGCTCAATAAGAGGGGACACCACTGTGGGTTGCAACATGAGTCAAGAAGGAACCCTGTCATTGCCAGTACCGGTTGCCCCTACTGCCATATTGAATTGGGACCGGTATGGCTCATATATGAAGTCATGGCATCTAATGGCATGGGTCTTTAGGTTTATTAAGAATCTTAAAGAGAAGACACAAGGGAATTATCAGGCAAAACCGGCATACTTGACGGTGCCGGAATTAAGAGCAGCAGAGTCAGCCATGATTAAGGTAGCTCAGAGAGAAGCTTACTCTGAGGAACACCACTATTTGTCAAAAGGACAGGGCACACCAAGCAATATAGTGAAGCAGTTAGGCCTCTATATGGAGGGAGGCATGATACTCTGTAGAGGTAGGCTACAATTTTCAGCTTTACATGATAGCGCCAAGTACCCTATCCTTATCCCTAATAAACATCGTATAGCCACTCTCCTTAGTAATTACTGCCACAAAGTGTGTAACCATAGTGGTGTTAGTTATGTTGTAAATTACAGAAGGCAAAGATGGTGGATCCCCAAGATTAGACAGGTAGTAAAGAAAGCCATAAGGGGATGTATCATCTGCAAGAGATTGCAAGGTACATCATACCGTGCTGTACATGCCCATCCATTCCCGGAGTTTAGGGTTCAGGAAGTGAGTCCCTTCCAGGTAACGGGGGTTGACTACACAGGTGCCTTGCCAGTAAAAGAGAAGGGGGGTACTGTAAGTAAACTATACTGTATGTAGTCTTATTCACCTGTGCAGTTACTAGAGCGGTCCATGTAGAGACGGTGTCTAACCTCTCCTGCGAATCATTTTTGCATGCGTTCCGTAGGTTTAGTAGCAGGAGGGGTTACCCTGAGATTATGATGAGTGATAATGCCACCACATTTGTTAGCAGAGCCAGTACATTACGGGAGTTGATAGATGATGCAAGGTTAAAGGGTACTCTAGCGGAATTCAAGTGCGAGTGGCGGTTTATCCCGGCCAGGGCGCCATAGTTCGGTGCCATTTGGGAACGGGTCATTGGCATCATAAAGGCTGGCTTGAAGAAGGTACTGGGTCGAGCATTGGTTACCACAGAGGAACTGAATACGGTATTACTGGAGCTCGAGGCCACAGTCAATGATCGCCCGCTTGGCTACAGCTACAGTGATCTTGAAGACCCTCTACCCATCACTCCTTCACAACTAAGTAAGTTGGAATATAGAAAAAAAAAAAAAAAAAAAAAAAAAAAAAAAAAAAAATGGTTCATGGGAGGCGGATCAGAAGCTTTCCAAGGCGGGAAGTAACGGATGAAGATTTCAAGGACACGAATTGGCGTAACAACGATTCCGTCAACCAACGCTTCCAATAGGTTACAAAGCTCTCACATGACCTGTGGAAAAGGTGGAGCACTGATTATTTAATATCACTCAGGGAGCAACATCGTCACTTAATGGTAAAAAGAGGGATACCATCGCCGCAAGTTGGGGACGTCGTTCTAGTACATGATGACGGCCCCCGACTTTTTTGGCGTATTGGTCGGATAATGAAACTTCTTCGTGGTCCTGACCACGAATGTAGGGTAGTTAAGGTAAAAACAGGAGCCGGTTTGACCACCAGACCGGTGGTTAAGCTATACCCACTAGAGATAGATTTAGAGGTAGTGGATGGCGACAGCAAGCCGAACTCTGATAATATCCTTCCTGCTACTGGAGCGGACCGAGGTGATACTCCTCAGAGGCCGTCACATCGGGCTGCTTTGGGTTCCTCCTAGTTGTGGCGATCCATGATCGGGACGGGACAATTGTAAATACTTTGTATATAACTGGTGGCGGAGTATGTCGTGAATCATAGCTGGTATATATACCGTAGTTTGAATTTCCCGGGTTCACGACAGCTGGTTCCTTTTTGTTTATACGCATTACTTTATTTATCTTTGCGGATAAGTATTACTGTGGTTGCACCAATTCTATCTTAGTTTATTTTCCCTTATTATTTAATCACGGGGGGCGAATATAGAACCCATAAATATATTTATATTGTTACGATAAGAGGGAATCTCAGTACACTTCACACAGAGACTTCGTCCCGCTCACAACAAACCACCAGTTGCTGCCACATAACAACAGAACTTCACTGATATACACCTACCGACATGTCCATCACCTAACCTACACTCTTTGCATCACAGCTAAGTTCCTTTAATACTAGAAGTACTTCATAGATATTACTGGGACTACCACAGATAGCCTACATATACAATCTAACACGTAAGTCCAACGCCGACCGGTATCAAATTTATAGCCTAGGCCAATTCATCTTCCCAGGTCTAATTATTTACTTTATATCCGTTTCTCCTCTACCCCCTTGGAATAATATTCAGGATATATAGTAGCAACCCTTAATAATAATAATGATACGGGTCGAGTGTCTTACGTGAATGAAGCAGCAATAAAGATAAATATTAATACTCTCGATATAAAAAAAGAATGAATGAGTTGAGAGTAAAAACAAACACACAAGCAATGAGCGAGATGTACTAGGTGGGGCGCGCGCGCTTGAGCTAGGTAAATGCTCTTCAGGTAAACGCGACCTATAATCAGCTAGCGTGTCAGGTCAATAACTCTACTGCGGGGTTGGAAAATACAATTCTGGTTTGTGTAAATATGAACTTATTCTCAGAGATATTACAATGAAACTGGGGATAAGGTATTACTTATTTATTTTCACTTTTTACTATGTATGTAGCTCAAATTAGGTAATTTATGATTTGAACTGTATTATTCACTTCAATCGAACGTATGCAATAATTACGAACTCGGTCGAGGAATTCAAATGTAAAGTTATTAATATAATTATAACTAAATTAAAGAAAAATTAATACTAACTGGATATAAAGACAAAGACTAATTAATAAAAGGCAATTAATTTGTAGATGTCCTGGCAACGCTTATACTCAAAAGGGTATTAACAAGATATCTGAACGAGATAACAGAGTCTTACGAAGAATTCACCTTAATAAGTGGTGTATTCGAAATGATGGAAAATTTAGATAAGAGACTCTATGCAATGCTAGAATTCCTAGACAAGAAGAATCAAAATTATCTACATCAATACTCGCATGAACGATAATACTAGTTCATACAATAATCACAACAACGATTAAGTAATCGTATGAGAAATGGGCGGACTTGGAAAGTATATAACTTGGGGAATGATAAGCTTTACACTGAGATAAATTAAATATGAAATTTGGCGTAGGTTCTAGGTAATTAGTTATGAATTAGGAAGGGGAATCAAGACACAAAATACACTTCGACCTCAACTCGTAACATACATAACAGAATACATATATTAGGAAAATCTGTGAGTGCGTGGCATGATAAATTAAGGAACACATGTATATATCGTATGTGTAGGACGTTCTAGAGGGTATTTAAACAGGGTGAATATAGGATCTTGAACACAGATCTTAGAGGAGAATTTCTATCAGTTTCAGAAGGATTAACATGTACACAATTACAAGATCTTGGGCACAGATCTATTTATAATCACACGCTTACACGATTCACATATTTTAACCTATACCTCGACAACAATAATCACAACTCAAGATATACAGAGACACTTAGGGTAAGTTTGGAGGGTAGTGAGAGAACAGGGCTGGTCGACGTAGGGCGTAGGTTCTAGAGCAGCACTTCAGGAGGGCAGGGTGTCACTCGAGCAGTACTTCAGGTTCCAGACGTCAGAGGGTACCACAGGTCTAGCACTTTCACTGGCAGGGGGAAGGGCTGGGGCAAGCTTCTGCTGTGGTTAGCTGTCCTGTCCTTTTCAGGCTGAGTACAGTACCGCAGTGGAGGTTTGCATACTTTCCTCCTAAATCTTTGAAGCAATATCTGACTTAATTCTTGACTCTCGTTTATATAATCTCGTGGAAATAGGGGTATTGTGAATTCGTTGTGATGAAGTTGTGAGGGTAAATACTAATAGTAGACATGGCTGGTTAATATATATAGGTGTACTTATATACTAGGTAACATATTTATATCATACAAAGCATTTATTTATCCTATTCTGGGAGAAATCTTACTTATTAGGATTACATCCTCCTCCAGACTCTTAGACATACTGATGTATTGCTGGCCTATTAGTGCTTCTTGTCTGGAGGTTATTCATAATTATTTATTATTTGGATCTACAGGACCGGCATAACTGGTACTCCTGCTCAGGTCCATTTATATCTGTAAGCTTCTGGTCGCTGGTGTTCAACTTGCATAAACAATGCTTCATCATATTGCAGATCTGGGGATGGAGGGAATGCTGTCCTGTCATTGGCTGATGTGGTTTGAAAGCAGGGCTGTGGTTGGCTGGAGCAGTTTCCCATGCTCATAACTGCCGTTTGGAATGATAGAAAATGAGGGGCTCTGGGTGATAGGGGTGGCTCCTGCATTTTCTTACTTCTTCGTTGTTTCCTGGTTATGGGTTTGGCTGGTGGACCCAGCTGCAGACTGGCAATTCTGCAACTGGTTGTTGCATTTGGTGGACTCCACCCAGAAGGCCCGGGATCGCACCCATGCTATTGTGGGTGATTTTTCACAAGCACTGAGTCGTTACCATTCCTCATGAGCAAGGGGATGGGATAGTAGTACAGGACCCCAATGGAAATACGCCTAATTGGCCTTATTGGGCTATCCTTAGCTGGCTTAGCATGCGCTGGCTTTAAGAACTATTATTATTATTATAAGGGGTAAGGGTAATTTTTTTGGACAATTTTTTTTTTTTTTTTTTTTTAGTTTCCTCCCTAGACCTCCATCAAACTTTAAAAAACATATCCCCAAGATATATTTAGATATATTTGTAAATTTTTTGGTAGAAATATGTACCGGTCTAAGGCCAATCCCTCTTAAATTACAGGTTCGCTATCGCTCGCCAGGAAAACAATCGACACCTAATTGACACGAAAACGGAGTTGCCGTTTAGTATTCATAAATAGAATTAGCTTAATCTCATATTTACCTCTCTAAAATTAGTTTTCTGCCCACAACTCGCTCAAAGACAATTGCAGAGGTTGAAGAAAGTAAACTAAAGGTTTCTAAACACCCCTGATGGTCACAAAGGTTTAAAGTATCCCTGTAAGGACGCACTCGCATCCTGCAGTGTGCGAAAGGGTAAATATTAACAAAGAAATGGTGAGAAAGGTCTTAAATCACCAAACTAGTGGGCCGACCGTCTTAAAATATGAAAACTAAAGGGTGTGGGAATTAAGACACAATTGCAGAGCAGGGACCCAGTTTATTCAACGTTTCGCCATGTAGGCTTCTTCAGGAATAACGTACAGTAGGGGAGTTCAGTCAACAAAATATATCTCTTACCATAAGGAAACAACACAACAAAAACAACAGCATGAAATGTTAAAATAGTTTAGTTTGGTTCTCGACTCGTTAATAAATATGCAAGTGGTTTGGCTACTGAAAAGGAACCTTTATTTAAGTTCATGGTATCATTCATTACGATATGAGCTGACTCAAAGCATCTACGTTTAACAGTATTTGTTTCACATTTTATCAATCCAGCTTCATTATACTTCATTCTGTTGCCGGTAGCTAATCTATGAATGACCATGGCGTTGCTTAACCTACATTTAGGCAAAATGTACCGAGGCCTACAGAAAAGAATAAACGAACATGAAAGCGATATCTAGAAATTTAGGTTAAGCAACGCCGTGGTCATTCATAGACTAGATACCGGCCACAGAATGAAATATATTGAAGCTGGATTAAAAAAATGTGAAACAAATACTGTTAAACGTAGATGCTTGGATCCAGCTCATATCGTAATGAATGATACCATGAACTTAACCCTTCTTTGGCGGCGCGCAACTTATTTGTGTGAAATAAATATGGACTAAGTGGCGGTTCACAACTTATGTTGTGTGCCATTTTCACCACGTAATGTTGCTGAGAGAGAGAGATGAGTGGTGGGAGGAGCGTAGCAAGTGTATGACTCCTCCAGACCACCGCGGCGGACCTACTGACATGAATCCCACCCTCCCCCACCCTCTCGCACTCCCTACACAGGGAAAGTACCTAATTACATGGTTTTTGCACTCATGTTGCGTGATCGTTGCAAGAGAACCAGTGGTCGTACAAGAATGGTTGGGGTGTCATTGAAAAGCTGTTTTTGCCCTTTCAGGGATAGATACTTGTTTTATGCTCTGGGTCTTATTTAGGCATGACAATGATCACGTAAACAACCCTATTTAGGGTAAAAACACCCTGCTGGGCCGTACACCTGTGAACCAAAGTTTCGGCACCCCCTGAACAGGCAGTAAGATGAAGTCAAGGTTGAAGACAGGCTGGACGATCGAAAGGACTCGTAGCGAAGCTGAAGTGAGGTTCACATTCCACTAACTGAAGTCTCAGCAACAATGAATAAATATGAATCCCCACCACCATATATAAAGCCGCTGGTTGGTCAGTTGATGTAGTAGGAAATTCATCTGTGCTTGAGGTGAGTGGCTTGGAATTTTTCGTATGAAAAGTTGTCTGCCTGTGTCACATAACTGCACTTGCATAAAATTGTCTACTCTTTTTGGACATATTAAAGATAGTCATTATTTAATTATTTCCAGGGGAATTCCCTCCCTTTTTTGTGATTGCGTGATTTGGATGGCTACTTATTCCTCCAAACAGTGCCACAAAACCGATCCTCGGTTAATAAGTGTTGTCACTTGTTGCTTAACACCCAAAGAGACAGATCTCCATTAATAAACACTGTGTGTTCTCTTACCAGAAATGGACGTTCGCCAAGGCCGTGCGTGGCAACGCCCACCTAACACTCAAGCCAATCGCCCGGAGGTGATAACAAGAAGATCCCTGATAGTGGGCCACTATCAAGCTGGAACCACAATTAGTGAAATAGGCCAGCTCATGGGCATCAGTAAGAACACTGTCAGGCGATGGGTAAGGAGGTTCAAAGGTGAGCATGATTCGAGTAATAGCCCGTAATATTATTTAATGAGAAATTAGTGAAATGTCATTTCAGTGACAACTAAAATTGTTATTTCAATGGAATTCGGAAATAGCTGAATGCTTGATTATCCAATAAATACCTTAAGAGACTTCTCAGTGAAAAATATAATATACAGTATTAGCATGAATGCGCAGCTTAGCCTAGGTAGTGTAGGCACTCAAACCGCCCCGTAAGGTGCAATAAGTCTGTTATAGTTTTAATATCTTTCGTAATTCTTTGTGTTCCATTCCTTCCGGCTTCTAAACCCCTTCCCGTCTCCCATACACCCCCCCCCCTCTCATCCTCCCTTCCACCCGCACCCCCTCTCATCCACCCATCCACTCCCACCCCCACCCCAATCCCTCCTCTCCCTCCCGCCTCCCGCTCCTGTCTCTCCTACACCCCCTTCTCCCTTACTTCCCCCTCCCTTCTCCCCTTCCCCCTCTCCCCTTCCCCTTCTACGAATCTTGGCTTACCTTTCTACTCGCGTGAACTGGGGAAAATAAAATTGTTTCATTAATGTTGTTTAATGTTCTGTTTTTACATCTAGATGATTAATTAGGTTTAAACTTCCCCAGGAACCTGCTGATTCCATAACAAATTATTGTTTGAGGAATATTTCCACTTCGGTGGGAGAGGAATAGTCTCAAACGACCGTCGACGTGGGCACTCCACCAAGAGTGTTCCTTTGTTTTCTATACAAGATGACTGTTCGATAACATTAGATTAGGATGGTTTGATTTATTAGGCAAAATTTACTGGAAAACCGAATGCGATTAATTTTAAGGAGTATCCTATATCCCAGCCTAACCTCGCCAAGCTGTAGGTGGGGACGTGTCAGGCAGCCTCTGTAAATTTCTGTGACAGACTGTAAAAACGGCACTTCCCGCTAAATCCTCTTTACATAATTATTAACCCTTTCACGATCCTGACGCCATTTGACGATGTCTTCTGGCTGTCATTAGCCGTTTTTATTGGAAGTATCTGAGGGACTTGAAGGGGTAAAGAGTATCACCATCCACCATCTGACTCCCACATCCCCTTTCTAATCTGAATAAAATAGTCCAATACTACCCAGCATAGAGAAGAGAAAGGCATCCTCGGAACGTGAAAGGGTTAACTAACCAAAGCTAGCTATCCTTTTCTACAGTCACGAACAATTTTTATCAAAGTGTAAAGCGATTGTTAACGCTCTTAGGATCCGAGGACGCCTTTCTGTTTTTCTTTCCTGGTTATTATTAGACTATTTTATTCGGATTAGGGACGGGATACGGAGGTCAGAGTGAATGGTGATACGCTTTACCCGTATAATTCCCTCAGATCCTTCCTTAACTGTATAAAAACGTCAAACAATTGGCAGAAGAAGATGCCAAAAGGCGTCAGGATCCTGAGGGTCATTTTACAACTATAATACAATATTACTTATTATATTTACACTGATTAATAATTGTTTTATCCCTGCAGGTGAGGGGCATGTTAAAACAAGATCGAGATCTGGCCGCCCTCGTGTCACTTCCCAAGAAGACTGTGAGCGCATCCTCACTGCTGTCATCCAGGCACCCAAATCATCATCGCTAGCTCTGACAAGAGACCTGGGCCTCAACTGTCACCCTATAATGGCGAGACGCCGGATGCGTGAGGCGGGACTGAACTGCCATGTTCCAGCCATAAAGGAGGTGCTGACAGAAGCCAACAGGAGAGCAAGACTACGATTCGCTCAACAGCATATTCAGCGTGGCCGTGGCTTCTGGCAAAATGTAATTTTCACGGATGAAAAATGCTTCTCCTCTGTGACACGGAACGGGCGGCAGTGTTGGCGAGCACGAAACACTCTGTATGAGGCCAGGCATATAAACGAGAAGGGAAGGAGTGGCAGAGTCACCGTGTCGTTTCATGGTTGGATGTGGTGGGGAGGTCCTGGAGAACTGGTTAAAATTGATGGTAACCTTAACAGCGAGGAATACATTAATATATTGGAAACCTCTTTACTGCCATCTATTCGTGCATACGCCCTTCCAGAGCCCGATATCGTCACATTGGTGCAGGATCGGTCTCCCATTCACACCAGCCGAGCAGTCACACAGTGGTTCGCACAGCACCCGGAAATCCAGTTGGTAGATTGGCCTCCAAAGGGATGTGACTGCAACCCCATCGAAAATCTTTGGGGGATAATGGTTCAGGAATGGAATGTTCCAGAGATGACCAAGGAATGTGTAGAAGCAAAGGCCAGAGAAGTATGGGAGGGCGTGAGACGACGCCCAGACATTTGCAGCAAGCTAGTAGACTCGTTACCGGCTCGTCTGCAGGAGGTTATTGATGCAGAAGAGGGATGGACAAGTTATTAAGCTGCGGAGACATTGAATGTTACAACCTAAATGCATATGTTGCCATATTAAAAGGACACTGTATTCCGTTATCTCTCTGCACAAATCAACTTTATAACAATGAAATTGGTAATATGTATAGCAGATGCTTTAAACAAGGGCTTGATAAAATAAACAATAAACCACATATGAAATAGAATATGTTTCTAACACCTAGTTGTTCCATTATATTTAGTACCCAAGATATAGTTAACGGCTTATTATGTCTTATTTTAATATTAATAAATTATGTGTTACAGTCTATGACCATGAAATAGATCGCTCTATCACATGCATAAAAAGAAAACAAAAACAATCTTTCGCTCAGATAATTATAATCCGTTTGTGAGACTTATTATTTATTATAAAAGAACAAGCACCATGTTAACTAGGACTTTATGGCACTGTGAAGCATGGTTAAAATGGAACATGGGAGCTTAGCATAAAAAAACTATATGAAAGCAGTCTTTTAACCCTTTTAGGATCTAGATGCCTTTCAGCAGTTTCTCCTGACTATCACCATACACATTTTTACAGCTTGGGAAGGATCTGGGGATCTTAAAAGGCTACAGACTAACTCAATTGACCCTCTGACTTTCATAAACCTTTCCTAATCTGAATAAAATCATGTCAAAATAGCCAGAAAACCGATGTAAAGTGTGATGCCGGAGCATGAAATGGTTAAATAAGGGACAGAAGACAGGTATGGCAAAGAAAATGCATAAGCCTGTCGGTGGAAAACGTAGGTGACTCACAAATGTTTTGAGACTTGGAGCTCATGAAAAGCGAACCTCGGTCTCGTTGCCAAGCCTGGTACACCAGCTTGTCCGAACGTCTGTTGTATCTGCAACCTTGACTTGGCCTTAATACCTGTCCAGGGGGTGCCGAAACTTTGGTTCACGGGTGTACATATAAATTACCGCCTAGGCCGCTCATAAGGTGTTAAATAAAAGTTCCTTTTCAGTAGCCAAACCACTTGCATATTTATTAAAGAGTCGAGAACCAAACTAAACTATTTGAAATTTCATGCTGTTGTTTTTGTTGTGTTGTTTCCTTATGGTAAGAGTTATATTTTGTTGACTGAACTCCCCTACTGTATGTTATTCCTGAAGAAGCCTACATGGCGAAACGTTGAATAAACTGGGTCCCTGCTCTGCATTTGTGTCTTAATTCCCACATCTGTTGCAGCCAATGCTGTTTCTTCACCACAAACTAAAGGGGCTAAATATGAGGGAGAAAGGGGCCACCAAAACCAACACTCCCCCCTTAAGCCAGACACTCGCAGGTGGTCAAATTACAACGGGTTCGAATTACGTGATAAAAGCTGGAAATGCGACCCACGTTCTAATCAAAGACATCTTGAACATTATATTGGCCCATCGAGGACATCTAAGATCAACAAGTGGACACGGTAATACTTTGGGATAATATAGGCCACTGGAAATTTTTGGATGGTCAGGCTGCCCCGTTATTAGGCATAAATCGAACGACTCGACTCGGATGAAAATATTGGATATCAGGATTAATGTGAGAGAGCCTATTCCTTGTGTACTAATGGCAGCCCTACACCATAGATTATCCAGTACAATATTTGTTGACCTATTATGATTATAAAGTTAGCCTCTACACACAATGTTTGCTAGACCAATGTGTCTATCTGTCTGTCTGTCCACAACACACAATGTTTGCTGGACCAATGTGTCTGTCTGTCTGTCTGTCCACAACAAACAATGTTTGCTGGACCAATGTGTCTGTCTGTCTGTCCACAACACACAATGTCTGCTGGACCAATGTGTCTGTCTGTCTGTCCACAACACACAATGTCTACTGGACCAATGTGTCTGTCTGTCTGTCTGGCCACAACACACAATGTCTGCTCGACCAATGTGTCTGTCTGTCTGTCTGTCTGTCTGTCCACAACACACAATGTCTGCTGGACCAATGTGTCTGTCTGTCTGTCTGTCTGTCCACAACACAAAATGTCTGCTGGACTAATGTGTCTGTCTGTCTGTCTGTCCACAACACACATTGTCTGCTGGACCAATGTGTCTGTCTGTCTGTCTGTCCACAACAAAAAATGTCTACTGGACCAATGTGTCTGTCTGTCTGTCCACAACACACAATGTCTGTCTGTATGTCCACCACACACAATGTCTGCTGGACCAATGTGTCTAGCTGTATGTATGTCCACAACACACAATGTCTGCTGGACCAATGTGTCTGTCTGTCTGTCTGTCTGTCTGTCCACAACACACAATGTATGCTGGACCAATGCGGCTGTCTGTCTGTCTGTCTGTCTGTCCACAACACACAATGTCTACTGGACCCATGTGTCTGTCTGTATGTATGTCCACAACACATAATGTCTGCTGGACCAATGTGTCTGTCTGTCTGTCTGTCCACAACACACAATGTCTGCTGGACCAATGTGTCTGTCTGCCTGTCTGTCCACAACACACAATGTCTTCTGGACCAATGTGTCTGTCTGTCTGTCTGTCCACAACACACAATGTCTGCTGGACCAATGTGTCTGTCTGTCTGTCCACAACACACAATGTCTGCTGGACCAATGTGTCTGTCTGTCTGTCTGTCGGTCCACAACACACAATGTCTGCTGGACCAATGTGTCTGGCTGTCTGTCTGTTTGTCCACAATACACAATGTCTGCTTGACCAATACGTCTGTCTGTCCACAACACACAATGTCTACTGGACCAATGTGTCTGTCTGTATGTATGTCCACAACACACAATGTCTGCTGGACCAATGTGTCTGTATGTTTGTCTGTCCACAACACACAATGTCTACTTGACCAATGTGTCTGTCTGTCTGTCTGTCCACAACACACAATGTCTGCTGGAGCAATGTGTCTGTCTGTATGTATGTCCACAACACACAATGTCTGCTGGACCAATGTGTCTGTTTGTCTGTCTGTCCACAACACACAATGTCTACTGGACCAATGTGTCTGTCTGTCTGTCTGTCCACAACACACAATGTCTGCTGGAGCAATGTGTCTGTCTGTATGTATGTTCACAACACACAATGTCTGTCTGTCTGTCCACCACACACAATGTCTGCTGGACCAATGTGTCTGTCTGTCTGTCCACAACACACAATGTCTGCTGGACCAATGTGTCTGTCTGTCTGTCCACAACACACAATGTATGTCTGTCTGTTCACCAAACACAATGTCTGTTTGTCTGTCCACAACACTCAATATCTGTCTGTCTGTCCCCAACACACAATGTCTGTCTGTCTGTCCACAACACACAATGTCTGTATTTCTGTCCACAACACACAATGTATGTCTGTCTGTCCACCACACACAATGTATGTCTGTCCACAACACACAATGTCTGTCTGTCTGTCCACAACACACAAAGTCTGTATGTCTTTCCACCACACACAATGTCTGTCTGTCTGTCCACAACACACAATGTCTGTCTGTCCACAACACACAATGTCTGTCTGTCTGTCCACCACACACAATGTATGTCTGTCCACAACATACAATGTCTGTCTGTCTGTCCACAACACACAATGTATGTCTGTCTGTCCACCACACACAATGTCTGTCTGTCCACAACACACAATGTCTGTCTGTCTATCCACAACACACAGTGTATGTCTGTCTGTCCACCACACACAATGTCTGGCTGTCCACAACACACAATGTCTGTCTGTCTGTCCACAACACACAATGTCTGTCTGTCTGTCCATCACACACAATGTCTGCTGGACCAATGTGTCTGTCTGTCTGTCCAAAACACACAATGTCTGCTGGACCAATGTGTCTGTCTGTCTGTCCACAACACACAATGTCTGTCTGTCTGTTCACCAAACACAATGTCTGTTTGTCTGTCCACAACACACACTATCTGTCTGTCTGTCCCCAACACACAATGTCTGTCTGTCTGTCCACAATACACAATGTCTGTCTGTCTGTCCACAACACACAATGTCTGTCTGTCTGTCCACCACACACAATGTCTGTCTGTCCACAACACACAATGTCTGTCTGTCTGTCCATAATACACAATGTCTGTCTGTCTGTCCACCACACACAATGTATGTCTGTCTGTCCACAACACACAATGTCTGTCTGTCCACAACACACAATGTCTGTCTGTCTGTCCACAACACACAATGTCTGTCTGTCTGTCCACCACATACAATGTTTGCTGGACCACTGTGTCTGTCTGTCTGTTCACCACACACAATCTCTGTCCACCACACACAACGTTTGCTGGACCAAAGTGTCTGTCTGTCTGTTCACCAAACGCTACCTTTTCCTGCACCATTTCAGAGACAGCTTGTCCGTCCCGATAGAGTCTCTTGTGTTGAAGTGTATTGGTAAATTGTGTGTTTGTCAATATATTTACTTCACTGTGATATTAGCTAACTGTTCTGTTGCTTGTATATCGTCGGTACTTAATAAACTTCACGGGGAATGTAATTTATGGGTATATTACTTTCATTCGGGGTCTGTTTGGGAATGTGAAAGATATTATGTATTAATTTAAGGGAGTCCACCTCACTTTGTTTCTCTTTCGCTCCCTCTCTCTTTGGCTTGTATCCATTCGGCCCCATTCAGCCTACTGTTTTAAAACGTTTAGTCCCATCCAGGTGTCAATATTTTCCTGGCGAGCGGTAGCGAGCCAGCATATACAGTATATATGTTTTTGTTTTGACAGCAAGCTAAATTTGTAAATTATTCGATAGAAATATGTCTCCGGCGAAGCCGGATTTCTCCAAACAATGCTGGCTCGCTATCGCTCGCCAGGAAGAAATCGACACCTGGATGGGGATAAACGTCTTAAAACAGTTGGCTGAATGGATCCGAATGGATACAAGTAAGGGAAAGAGAGAAAAAGAGAGAAAGATAAAAAAAACGGTGACCCCCCTTAATTAGTGTAGGCTAGATGTGTTGGGTAAGACTTTTTGATGTATGTGATATACACGTGTTATGACTGATACATGTTACAGTATTGCATGTGTTATGGCATATGCGTTGGTATGTGCGTCGGTGGTGTTGCAAGAACCTACTTCACCCACTTTACTGCTGCTCTCTACCACAACTCAGGCATCGTAAAAGATGGGAGGAGGCGCTCCCTCTTTAACTTAGTCCTATGCTTTTGAACCTCCTTATTTCAGAGCTTCGTATTATATGTATTATATGTATGTTTGTATTTAATTTGTATCTAATGTAAGTAAGTAGAGTTCTCAGGATATTATACAGTATATATATATAATTAAATCAATTCAAAAAGGAATTGAACATTTGAGCTGATATGTAATTTGGGAGAAGTTAACTAGGAAATAGGTAAAGAAGTCTATAGCTTATTTGGTGTTGTGTGTGGTGTTGTATGTGGTGCTGTATATGATGTTGTATGTGGTGTTTTATGTGGGGTTGTATGGTGTGTTGTATGTGGTGCTGCATGTGGTGTTGTATGTGATGTTGCATGTGATGTTGTATGTGGGGTTGTATGTGGTGCTGTATGTGGGGTTGTATGGTGTGTTGTATGTGGTGTTGTATAGTGTGTTGTATGTAGTGTTGTATGTGGTGTCGTATGGTGTGTTGTATGTGGTGTTGTATGTGGGGTTGTATGGTGTGTTTTATGTGGTGTTGTATGTTATGTATGTGGTGTTGTATGTGGTGTTTTATGTGGGGTTGTATGTGGTGTTGTATGTGGTGTTTTATGTGGTGTTGTAGGTGATGTTGTATGTGGTGTTGTATGTGGGGTTGTATGGTGTGTTGTATGTGGTGTTGTATGGTGTGTTGTATGTAGTGTTGTATGTGGTGTCGTATGGTGTGTTGTATGTGGTGTTGTATGTGGTGTTGTATGTTATGTATGTGGTGTTGTATGTGGTGTTTTATGTGGGGTTGTATGTGGTGTTGTATGTGGTGTTTTACGTGGTGTTGTAGGTGATGTTGTATGTGGTGTTGTATGTGGGGTTGTATGGTGTGTTGTATGTGATGTATGTGGGGTTGTATGTCATGTTGTATGTGGTGTTGTATGTGATGTTGTCTGTGGTGTTGTATGTGGGGTTGAATGGTGTGTTGTATGTGATGTATGGGGGGTTGTATGTGATGTTGTATGTGGTGTTGTATGTGGGCTTGTATGTTGGGTTGTATGATGTTTTGTATGTGGTGTTGTATGTGGGGTTGTATGTGATGTTGTATGTGGTGTTGTATGTGGGGTTGTATGGTGTATTGTATGTGGGGTTGTATGTGGTGTTGTATGGTGTGTTGTATGGGGGGTTGTATGTGGTGTTGTATGTGATGTTGTATGTCGTGTTTTATGTGGGGTTGTATGGTGTGTTGTATATGGTGTTGTATGTGCTGTTGTATGTGGGGTTGTATGGTGTGTTGTATGTGGTGCTGCATGTGGTGTTGTATGTGATGTTGTATGTGATATTGTATGTGGGGTTGTATGTGGTGTTGTATGTGGTGTTGTATGTGGTGTTGTATGTGGTACTATATGGTGTGTTGTATGTGGTGCTGCATATGATGTTGTATGTGGGGTTGTGTGTTGTGTTGTAATTGGTGTTGTATGCGGTGTTGTGTGTGGTGTTGTATGTGGTGTTGTATGTGGTGTTGTATGTGGTGTTGTATGCGGTGTTGTGTGTGGTCGTGTATGTGGTGTTGTATTTGGTGTTGAATGTGGTGTATGTGGTGTTGTATGTGGTGTTGTATGTGGTGTTGTATGTGGTGTTGAATGTGGTGTTGTGTGTGGTGTTGTATGTGGTGTTGAATGTGGTGTTCTGTGTGGTGTTGTATGTGGTGTTGTATGTGAGGTTGTATGGTGTTTTGTATGTGTGGTTGTATGTGATGTATGTGGGGTTGTATGGTGTATTGTATATGGGGTTGTATGTGGTGTTGTATGTGGTGTTGTATGGTGTGTTGTATGTGGGGTTGTATTTGGTGTTGTATGTGATGTTGTATGTGGTGTTTTATGTGGGGTTGCATGGTGTGTTGTATATGGTGTTGTATGTGATGTATGGGGGGTTGTATGGTGTGTTGTATGTGGTGCTGCATGTGGTGTTGTATGTGATGTTGTATGTAGGGTTGTATGTGGTGTTGCATGCGATGTTGTATGTGATGTTGTATGTGGGGTTCTATGTGGTGTTGTATGCGGGGTTGTATGTGGTGTTGTATGTGGTGTTCTATGTGGTGTTGTATGGTGTGTTGCATGTGGTGCTGCGTGTGGTGTTGTATGTGGGGTTGTGTGTTGTGTTGTATGTGGTGTTGTATGTGGTGTTGTGTGTGGTGTTGTATGTGGTGTTGTATGTGGTTTATGTGGTGTTGTATGCGGTGTTGTGTGTGGTGTTGTATGTGGTGTTGAATGTGGTGTTGTATGTGGTGTTGTATGTGGTGTTGTATGTGGTGTTGTATGTGGTGTTGAATGTGGGGTTGTGTGTGGTGTTGTATGTGGTGTTGTATGTGGTGTTCTGTGTGGTGTTGTATGTGGTGTTGTATTTGGTGTTGTATGTGGTGTTGTATTTGGTGTTGTATGTGGTGTTGTATTTGGTGTTTTATGTAGTGTTGTATTTGGTGTTGTATGTGGTGTTGTATTTGGTGTTGTATGTGGTGTTGTATGTGGTGTTGTATGTGGTGTTTTAAGAGGTGTTGTGTGTGATGTTGTGTGTGGTGTTGTAAGTGGTGTTGTATGTGGTGTTGTAGGTGGAGTTGTGTGTGGTGTTGTATGTGGTGTTATAAGTGGTGTTGTGTGTGGTGTTGTAAGTGGTGTTGTATGTGGTGTTGTATGTGGTGTTGTAAGTGGTGTTGTGTGTGGTGTGTGTGCTGTTGTATGTGGTGTTGTATGTGGTGTTGTAAGTGGTGTTGTATGTGGTATTATAAGTGATGTTGTATGTGGTGTTGTAAGTGGTATTGTATATGGTGTTGTATGTGGTGTTGTAAGTGGTGTTGTATGTGGTGTTGTAAGTGGTGCTTAAGTGGTGTTGTAAGTGGTGCTGTAAGTGGTGATGTATGTGGTGTTGTAAGTGGTGTTGTAAGTGGTGCTGTAAGTGGTGTTGTAAGTGGTGTTGTAAGTGGTGCTGTAAGGGGTGTTGTAAGTGGTGTTGTAAGTGGTGCTGTAAGTGGTGTTGTAAGTGGTGCTGTAAGTGGTGTTGCATGTGTTGTAATGTGAGGCAACTATTGATTCCTGACGCTTCATCACCATCACTGACCAGTGAACACGACAAGGTGAAGCTGTGTGTGTGTGTGTGTGTGTGTGTGTGTTGGAAAGGGGGGGGGGGGGTGTCTGTTGAATAAAATACAGTTCAGTCTGCCTTCGCCTCTCTCTCTCTCTCTCTCTCTCTCTCTGCGACTGATACATTTCAGACGAAATATAAGCACTACAAGATTCGATTCGCCGCAAGAAGAGATAATACGACTTATATATGTATTTACACATAAACGCATCCTAGGAAGTTTTAATTAGGGGAGGTTTTTAGGTTGACCTCTTTCAAACTTGTATATATTTCCCCAAGACCCCCCTTCAAGATAAATTAGTACACTTTTCAGTAGAGAATGTCCCCGCCTAAGACCGATTCCTCCTAAATTACAGGTTCGCTATCGCTGCCAGAAAAGAAAAAAAATCGATACCTAATTGGCACGAAAGGTTTTGTATTGACAACAAAATTGGCCTAAAGGTCTTAACATCTCCAAGCTAATGGGGCGAACGTCTTAAAATTTAAGAACAAATGGGCTGAACATGAGGGAGAAGGGGGTAATAAAAAAAAACTTACGGTAATCTAAAAGTAGAAAACACACACAATAGATCAAATCAAGCTAACACACAGTTGGAGTCACAAACAAATATTCGAAAATCTTTTTTTGGCGAAACTCCCTGCACTACCAATTGACCACTGGCGAGTTTTGTTCTATAAGGAAGTTGGAGCTGCAGACATCGATAGTTAGCAGTATTACTAGCTATAACACGGTTGCAGTACATTTATCGATTCATAAAACCCAATTCAACATGTTTTTTATCCATCATAAACCTACAATATTATTATCGCCTTTCGGATTAAAAGCGATATTTACGGTTCCAACTTCCTTATTGCCCGATATTCTCTGCGCTACCAGTTGGATATTCTAATAATGCACATAATTGTTTTGGTAATTTATCCTTCATTCCACCATGGTCCATTCTTAATAAATAAACCAAAACTCGTGACTCCTGACCTCTGTAACTTAGCATATGGGTTGCAAATGTTCACACCTATACCTTGGCTGACTCTCTCAAATTGTAGAGATAGTAGACTGATTAGTATAGTCGATTTTGAGTGATAGAGGTTAGTGGTCAACATTTTGTTGGCCTATGTATGTACCGGTATGTATACTCAGGCACATACCCCATGGCTGGGGGTGGCCGACTCGAGACAGAGCCGGAACAAAGTTTCAATTCTTAGGGTCTAGGACCACTTTCGCGTTCCGTCATCCCTTTCTCGTCTCGTCTAGTAGGTGAATTTTACAAGAGGAGGAGGATTCCTAGCTCCCGTCTACGAAGTAGGAACAGTAGTACAGGAAAAGAGACAGACAGAAACAGCTAAGGTTCGGTAAAGGATGCCAAACCTCACTCTGGACATGACCAGCCTTAATTGTTTAGCCTAATAGCCTAATAGGCTTACCTCATTGCCAAAATATGTGCTCTCGTTGTGTGTTTAGTCTCTACTCTAGGATAATTGAGAGAATGGTAAAACCTTTTGCAAACTCATTAACTTTATCATATGTAGAGTGCCACGTATTAGCACTTATACAATAGAAGTAGAAACACTCATACGTAATTTTCCGTATAGCTTTTATCGTTTGATTATATAGTCCATTAATTATAGATAGGGCAGATATCGTGACCCATAACCTCTTTAACTAAAAAAAGGGCTAGAGCAAATGAACTGTAAATTTCCTCACCTATTCCTTAGCTGACCCTTCCTAAATGGTAGAAATATTAGTTCAATTACTGTAATTGTTTATGAGTTACAGAGGATAATGGGGCAAGACTTATCGCCTACCTATAATGAATGGAATATAGTTATTGTATATAATTGACATATTATAATTAATATACTGTATATATATATATATATATATATATATATATATATATATATATACCGGTATATATATATATATATATATATATATATATATATATATATATAGTATATATATATATTATATATATATATATATATATATATATAATATATAGATATATACCGGTATATATATATATATATATATATATATATATATATATATTATATTTCTTATTAGGCCTATGTATTTATGACATGTACAATGTATGTTAAAATATGCAAGATTTTTGTTATTAATCTGCATCTTAAGCTTTGCAGAGAAATTTCCCGGAATACAAAAAAACTAATGATCAAAACAGGTAACGAGGCCATTGGGTCTTGTGAAAAATGTTAATGAGTGTGGTGGGACATACTCACACACACACACACATACAAGCCCACATACACGCTCACACACATACACACCAACACACATACACGCTCACACACATATACACACACACCAGCCCACATACACGCTCCCACACACACACCAACACACATACACGCTCACACACACCAGCCCTCATACACATTCACACACACACACCAACACACATAGCCGCTCACACACACACACACACCAGCCCTCATACACTCTCACACACACACCAACACACATACACGCTCACACACCAGCCCTCATACACGCTCACACACACACACACCAACACACATACACGCTCCCACACACACCAGCCCACATACACGCTCTCACACACACATACACGCTCACACACACCAGCCCACATACACGCTCTCACACACACACACCAGCCCTCAAACACGCTCTCACACACATACACGCTCACACACACACACACACCAGCCCACATAAACGCTCTCACACACTCACACACCAACCCACATACACGCTCACATACACACCAACACACATACACGCTCACATACACGCTCTCACACACACACCAACACACATACACGCTCACATACACGCTCTCACACACACCAACACACATACACGCTCACATACACGCTCTCACACACACACCAACACACATACACGCTCACATACACGCTCTCACACACACACCAACACACATACACGCTCACATACACACCAGCCCTCATACACGCTCTCACACACACCAACACACATACACGCTCACACACACCAGCCCTCATACACGCTCACACACAAACACACACATGCTCACACTCACACACACACACACTAGCATATACTGTATATACGTTCACTCACACACACACACACACACATGCTCACACTCGCACACACCAGCATATACTGTATATACGCTCACTCACACACACATGCTCACACTCACACACACCAGCATATACTGTATATACGCTCACTCACACACACATCAGCATATACTGTATATACGCTCACTCACACACACACACACATCAGCATACATATACGATCTCACACACACATCATCATACATACATACACACACACACACACACACACATCAGCATATATACACACACACATCAACATACATATATGCTCTCATACATTCATTAGCACCCCCCCCCCCCCACCCCCCCCCCCCCCCCCCCCCCCACACACACACTTTTCATTACCTACACATTAACATGGAGATTATTCCATATGCTAATGGTATTAGCTCAGTATACGTTACCTGCTACAATAGTCTATTCATTATGTAGGCCAACAAGTGTAATCTCTAGTCTCTCTACTCAAAAATGGGTGGAACAAATGGATTGTAATTGTTCACAACTATTTCCTGACTGACTCTTCCCAGATGATAGAATTATTAGCTCGATTATTCCAGTCGTTTTTTGAAGGGTAATTTTTAGTTTGTTCGCTAGACCTCCAGCAAGCTTAAAATAACACCCCCTAGACCCCCTTTCAAGTTAGATTTGTACTTTTTTTTGGTAGACAAAGGTTTCGGCCGAAGGCTGATTCCTCTTAAGTTACAGAATAAAATCGACACCTAAATGGCACAAAAGGTCTTAAAATTGACAGAAATGGGGCGAAAGTTCTTAAAATCGGCAAACTAATGGGGCGAACGTCTTACAATGTAAAAAGCAATGGGGTTATACATGAGGCAGAAAGGGGACCAGAAAAAAGGCCTTACAGGTTAGTGGGGTCAATAATGAATAGACTATGGGTAATGGTATTAAAACAATGATAGGCTTTTTGGACTAACAATAAGACAATAATAACAATAAATATGTAAATGTTTCTACCGAAAAATGAACAAATTAACTCGAAAGGGGATTTTGAGGATAATTTATTAAGGTTGATGGAGGTCTAGGGAAGAAACTAAACAAGAATAAATAAACAAATAAATAAATAGACTAATAAATGAACCCTACCCCCATAAACAAACAGTTCATCACCAAATGAACTGGGATAAATTTTATATAATATGATTACATGCTCAACCTTTATTATTGTCAGCAGTGCATTTATTATTATCAGGTATCATACAATCGTTATCATGACTATCGAAGTACAAAGACGGAACATTTGATGTCTGCCTCGTAATATAGATTATTTAATTATATGATGAAGCTCATACTAAATATTACATTTAATTAGCTCAGCCTTGAATGTTATGTATAATACTACAATATGTTATTGTAATACTTTATAAGGCTAATAAAGGATTGCATTTTAATTTGAATTTGAATTTGAATTCATAGAAGGATTTTAATTTCATTTTAGAGGACTTTTCCCGTCAAGTTTTCGTGGTGAGATTTACCTGGTGTGAAGTTTGAAAATCAAATTACGATACATTTTGTGATATAAAATGACATTGTATTATCTTGCTTTGATTCGATTAGAGGATTAGAGGGCGCTAGTACGTGATTTTACCTTTATAAATTGCATTAATTTTGTATTTCATCCCTCAGTATACTCTCTCTCTCTATATATATATATATATATATATTTATATACTGTATATATATATATATATTTTATATATATATAATATCCTGACGTGAAAGTGGTACGTGCTCTTTTAATGGAGCAGGAAAAAGTAGCTTGACACTCGCGAGCGCCGAAGTAGACAATAGCCTCTTTGTTTGTAAAGTAACACATAGCAAGGGAAGAACAAACAAAGGTTGCAGTGTATTAAAGTTGTATCCCCCCCCCCCCCTTCCATGGACCAAGGTGTCTCTCCACCCCACCACCACACCGTCTCTCTCTCTCTCTCCCCCCATGGACCAATGTGACTCTCCACCACCACCACTACCACACCGTCCCTCTCCCACTACCTCTTAAGGCTGGTTCAGACGGACATGTTTTTATCCACCGTCCCTTGGGGGCTGAGAATTGGAAGGGCAACTCTCGCCGTGGTGTCATATTTCACTGGGGAATTCAGGGAGCCAACTGGTTGGTTTCTTAGCTACTCGCCGCTCTCAGTTGTTGGCATATATCCGATACAATGACTTGGCCGCTTGGTTGGCCACCTTTCGTACCACACGAAAAACAAAAGATGTTGAGTAATGCGTGTTTGTTTACATTCATACCATTCCACTTCAAGAAACATAAACGATATATTAACACCTTACGAGCGGCCTATGCGGTTTATTTATATGTACCGCCCAGCGGGGTGTTTTTAGCCAAAATAGGGCTGTTTACGTGATCATTTTCATGCCTAAATAAGACCCAGAACGTAAAACAAGTATGTATCCCTGAAAGGGCATAAACAGAGCTTTCGAATGACACCATAACAATCCTTTTATGATGGCTAGTTTTCTTGCAATAACCGTGCAACGCGAGTGCAAAAAGCATGTAATTAGTCACTTCCCCCATACAATTCCGTATATAGCGATGGTGAGAGAGGGAGGGAGGAGGGGGTTCGTGTCAGTAGGTTCGCCGCGGTGGTCTGGAGCAGTCATACGCTCGCTACTCTCCTGCCACCACTTGTCTCTCTCTCTCAGCAACATTACGTGCTGAAATTGCCACACGACCTATGTCGAGCGCCGCCACATAGTCCAGCTTTATTTAACTCGACTTATGTTGCTCGCCGCTAATTAAGGGTTAAGCAGGTCATATACGAAGAAGATGTATGATATTATTCTGAGAAGAGAAGAAGAAAGAAGAGGTAAATATAATAATTACAGAAATATGAAAAGAAGGATCAACAGTCCGGTCAAAAACTCATTCTCGACTTTGATAATAAGAAAACAAATAGGGAGGCAATCTCACTAACCTAACACCAACCAGTCGTGTATACCACTAGATTGGGTTCTAGTCATGTGGTGATGGGCTGGTCTATCAGAGTGAGAACTGAGCGATCTCTGCCTTTACCCAATAGCTTATCTGACTGTTCCTTTTACTTATATATTTTCTAACTCTCAAGTGACGGCGTCTCTTTCCGTAGGCTTGGAACCTCCCAGAGCCACCAAGAGTGGAAGCCAAACACCAGTGTTTCACATTTTTTCCTTATGGCCCCTCAACTTTCCTCTTCATAATGCTGAGAGGCAGCAACAGGGCCCTGGGTGGGGCTTTTGGTTTCCCCAGGGTGGTTTCGCGCACCCTCCTCAGCTCCCTGTGCCATGGAGTGGCTTTCGTCACCCAGGCTTTCTTGAATGGTAGATCAGGGAGGGTTCGGTGGGGGCGCTCGCCGGGTCTAATATCAGGCCTTGGTCTTTTGCTTCGTCTTGGTCTTGGGGCTGTTCGGCCATTCCGGCAGGGGCCTGGGGGAACTTAGGCAAGCAACAACAACAACCACTACATCCCAAGCACACAACATACCGAATCATAAGGTTTATCTTAAGTTTATTTCTTAAGTAGGTCTCCAGTAATCAAAACCGCATACTCATTGTTAGTTGCAGTAATATCCATTGTTAATATTTTACTATAGACAGTAGTTGGCCATCATCGCCCGTTTTTCTTTTAATTGCTTTGCTCTCCATCATTGGTATTGTAACCGCCCACATTCAAGGACTTGCCAATTTCACATAACAACTAGAGGCTTACCAGCCTTACATACCCCAGTATTTTATCTCTACCCCTGCTCATTAATAACACATCTATCGCTGCACCCGTGAGTACCCTCTCACAAACTATGAGTGGCCCAAAGCATTGCCTCAATATCACTATGATAAATTGATACAGTGGATTCTCGAGCGTCCCAGTCCATCCCTTTTGCCTTGTTGTCTACTCCGTATGAACACCCATCTTTTGATCTCGCCGAGAAATTTTACAGTGCAACCTCATTACCACGTCCTGAAAGGAGGGTAAGAGATGTGGAAAAAAAAAACTGACACATGTGAACCGCCTTTATATATAACTGTTAATCCTTTGACTTCTGCTTCTGCGGGCTCCTCTGTATACCATAAACCATTATCTCTGGTCACCATATCCTATCTCTCCAGTACGGCTTCACGCTAGAAAAAAAGAACGCCAATCCTCCCAGCCGGCGGCGCTTGTGGCACTATGGCGCTGCCGACTGGGAGGCTCTTCGGCAGTAGGCTACTTCTTCGCTTCCATGGGCCGTACTTAATGTATAGGGGACGCCTTTTGCA